>LUCM01001165.1:302465-748903 GCA_008360955.1 Fasciolopsis buskii | reverse complement strand
GTCGGTTTCATGAAAAGCATAGGCCAGTCGGGTCAGATGGAGTGTCTCCGTCCTTACTCATGGATGGTAGCGAAGTGTTAACTTCAGTTAGAAAAATTCCTAGGACCAATCTGGAAAAGGGAAGAGATGTCCAAGGACTTATGTGGACTGGTGATTATGTCAATTTACAAGAAATATTATAGATCCTCACGTGCAAATCATGGAAGAATTAGTTTGTTGAGTATCATATCCAAACTGCTCGCGGGATTTGTTCTCCGCCGATTATCCAATATTCGCGAAAAGTGTACATGTGAGAACCAAGCTGCTTTTCGACCACTTCATGTAAAGCAACAAACGCTGGTTTCCTTGACCCGAAAGCGATGCTCGACCCACTGGATCGAGCATTTCTTTAGCGCTATCGCTCACTGAAGAACGCGTTTGAGAAATTGTATTTTTGGGATCTGTATTCGAGCATCATGCGGGGTTCATGCCTACCCTGATGTTTCACTTTTAATTTAAATTTTCCTGATAATGCTACATCACAAATAAATTCTAGAAATAGCTCAAAATTCCGTTAAATGGGAGTGCTTCAAAAATGATTATTGGTGCCGGATGCACGTGTGATTCACTAAGTGGACAGATTATGGTAAATGAAATCCATAGATCCTATGGGAGATGTTTCATTCTTTATGGGTAGTTGAAAGTTTACACAAAATGGACTTGTGGATAGATCGTGTGATAATAAATTCAGAGAAAAATACTTACCAACCATAAAGTTTGCTTCGCTTGGGCATACGCAACAGAGGCGGGTCCAAACACGCAAGGTGGAAAGCTTTTCCGCAAGTGTCGCATTTTGTAATAAGATGTTGATCTTGCAGTCCATGACAAACGACACATCTGGTGGGACAAGCAGAAAATGAGCCAGGATAAGAGCCGACTATAAAGAACAAGTTTCTCACTGACGTAGTAAGGAGGGCATACCCTTCGTCTTCTAAGGCCCAATGCACCAGAGGAGGGGCAACTACGACTCTGAAACGTGTGGTCTGGACAAACAAAAGAAGCACACAGGTCACGTGTGGTAACGAGTCGAGTGTTACAAAACTCCCATCCATCATCAGTGATCAACGGGCTTGGTACTCGAACCTTTGATCCTATTGGAACGTTAGATGCATAATCCAATGGATCGTCGACGGTGTTCATGGCTGAGTATTGAAGGACTAAGTAGATGAGGCATCAAAAAACTGCTTTTACTACAGTAAAAGATAACACGTGTTAATAGTCGAAACTTACTCCAGTATGACGGCACCAGTCTCGTCGCCTGAATGTTCTATACTGGGATTAATCCGTTCTTCATCAACTTTCGGCTTGACAGACCAGTCGGGCGTGGATTGAGAATTAGAGCTGTTGGCTCTGAGTTGCGCTGCGCGATGAAGACTCATTCGAGCCGCCGAAGATAGAGCACTTGCACGCCTCTGCCCGGCCTGGCGCGCCAGTCGTCCGACAATCCGAGGTGTGTTTGTGAACTGCTTACTTTTGATATGCGATTCGACCTTTATATCCGACTGTTTACTGTGTTCTTCCAGCAAAGGCTCAAGAGCTGAGGTGGCTTTGATAGTCTAACAGGAAAAAAGATGAATAAATTACAAGTGATCGGCGGACGCACGAGATCCAGTTCAATTTTCACGGTCATTATCCTGCACTAACGAGCTCGGGTTTTGGTAGCGACCTCACAGAACCAAACAACAGTCATTATCATCGAACTGTGTTAAACAGCACGGCGAGCCCAACTGCTCGCTGATTACCGCATCAGGTTACGCACTACAGTGAAAAGAGTAATTAAACAAAGTGGCCAGGTAAAGATATTATACGGACGAGAAAGTAGTGCCACAGCAGAAACGCACTAAGCCGACATTAAGAGCATGTGCTTGGCACACCTATCCTCTTGAATACCAACTTAGCCTTGGCGTCCTACAGCTCATAAGCGATTAGTACCAGGGATCCAGTTTAAGGACAAATTCAGTCTTGAAAAGACTGCAACATAAAGTTGACCCGCAGCTCGAGCTATTAAGTCTCCTGAAATACCGTGATGAGTTATGCGCAGCAGTTATTTTGACCGTACTGTTCGATCCCCGAGTTGGCGTCTTATTAACGGACCACAAGTGAATCGAAAGTAAGTAAATTTTGAGTGGCAGGCATGCCTGTTAACCGACATGCATAAGAGTATGCACGTTAAAGAAGCCGAGATTCAAAGCAGGACCACATCTGAAGAAATGTGAGATAAAACTGAAATTAACCCGAAAACTATTTGATGACAAACAGCAGCGTACACGACTGAAACAAAAACAGGAAGATCATAAAGTAGAAGAATTACAGAGAAGCAGAAATTTTCGAATGCAAGAAAGCCAGTGCCAGTGGCCTTTAGCCACACTGTCTAATGTTTTCCACTGACGCGTCGTGGGAATCACATGAACCCCAACCCGATAATCTGAATCCACTTCTTCGTGACAGCCTACTGGTTAGGGGTTTCACAAATTTCGACCACGTTATCCATTGACCAGTGTGGTCAACCTGTCAACCACTAACTCTATCGGAGAACTGTGTATACCGAAGGATTCGCTCTTCAGTCTTGTATCACTTATGATAACCACCTTAATCTATCTAAACTCAGTGTCTGTTCCACTGACTGAGTTAAACAACCCAATATTCTACGCCTAATCTCAGTGCTCATACAACTCGACGGTAGTCGGAAAGCGCTAAGTCACTTGGCCCGTACACTAACCAAAGCCTAGAAGAAATACAGCCAGATAGGGAAAAGGGGACTAGCGTCAGCTTTTGCTGTTAAAAATTTCACAAAATGGTACATGGATGCCAGTTCACATTGTGTACTGACCATAAATCGTTACCTGCTATTTTTTCGTCAAAGAAGGATGTACCTGTTCATACGGCAAGTATAATACAACCTCAGGCTATCACGCTAGTCGGCTACGCTTTTGTCATACGATACATAAGCAAAGATAGTTTCCGACACGTTGGTGCGTTATCCCGCCTGATCGCCCGCATTCCACAAGGTAAACCAGAGGATGACGTGAGAACTTCACCAAGTGTTGGTGAAGTGTTGGTCAAGTGTTTCGTGACTTCATACGCAATTTACCAGTTACATTCAGCTTCATTAGCAAGACGACCCAAAACGATTCCACTATGCAGCACATCATGCCCTATTTACAAAACGACTGGCAGTTCGATTATCGGAAAAAAGCACTGATAATCGTAAGTGATCGCCTGATGCCATCCAATCACGTTGTTACTCCTAAATGCCTTAGAACCAAGGTAATTTATCAGCTACCCATAAGTCATTCAGGGATGACATGCATTGCTCGATTTTATGTCTACGAGCCAAATATGTGTTCAGACATTGTTTACATGGCGCATAAATACCAGCGATGTGTACTAGCGGCCAAAGCACCCATGAAGTGAGCCCTACACCTGGCCTACAGTTCATGGGCCATGGGCAAACATCCATAAAGATTTTGTGGAATCGTGGGTGATCAATATTTTTCAATCGACGTTGATAACTACTGGAGAGGACCCGAATTAATTCCAATGACCCAAGCATGCACACCCACGACAATACCTGTACTCGATCGTCTTTTTCCGCAGTTCGACATCCCCGAGACTACTATCACAGACAATGTCGTATAACTTAGCCCGGAGGAATTTAAGCAGTTTTTCAATAGCATGGGTACAAGTCATTCGTTCAGCCCTGTGTATCATCCGCAATGCAGTGGTTGCGCAGAACGATCCGTGGACACATTCAAGTGTAAAATTCAAGCGATCTAAGAGAGGAATCCAGCACTTTCACTTTAGGTAGTTTGCAACAGACTTAGTATTCGACACCTAACTCACCTGCAACAGATGCGAAACTAACAGATGAATTATATTTTGGAAGACGGATGAGAACATCGCTTGGTAGTAGCCATCACGATCAGCCCAAGAAACAATATAGCGGAAGAACAGTATGGCTGATTGCATGGGGCGAAGAAACGATTTTCAAAGCAGTTGATACCGTGTGTGATTGTGTTCATGGGGAATCAGAAACTGGCTTACTGCTGTCGTTCAACAGCGAAATGGAAACGTTTTGCACGCTGTCAGATGTAGGGATGAGATAAGTGAATCGACTCTGATAAAGGTACACATCCGTGACTAATCCACACGTCCACTGTCGTGGGCAACCGTCCGATACTCTTGGCAGCTTTGTCGATCTTCCGGACGTCTGAGTGATTTGCAAAAGACCGTGGAGGAATCAGACAAACACTCTAGGGAATCTAGTCCAACTATGAAAGCCGAGATGGTCTTACCCAAACCGGAACCGATCTCCGCACCGATGACCAGTCCTCCGGGTTTGAGAACACCGGGCCGTCAGCGATCAATTTTTACCACACCCCGTTCTGGACTATCAACCACAACTGCTGGAAATCGAGTCATAGCGAATCGTCATCGAGGTCGTCCAAAAAAATCCTTTCCTTCTCGAGACTCGTCATTGTGTGCGGTTAAAAAAATGAGAACTGATGTAGGTGGATTCAGTTTTCTGTCGGTTCTTCGTTAATATTGCATCGTATGCTCCGGTCCTTATTGATGACAATAAGATTGATGTCATGCATGCTTCCAATAATCTCCCAGATGGCACATGCGGAGAGAACTAAGTTATTTGTTGCGATAGGCAATTTCCGGCAAAGGCTCAAATAATCTGATCGTGACAAGCATGCTTATTGAAGTCATAGTAAATGCATTGTGAATNCATAGGCCAGTCGGGTCAGATGGAGTGTCTCCGTCCTTACTCATGGATGGTAGCGAAGTGTTAACTTCAGTTAGAAAAATTCCTAGGACCAATCTGGAAAAGGGAAGAGATGTCCAAGGACTTATGTGGACTGGTGATTATGTCAATTTACAAGAAATATTATAGATCCTCACGTGCAAATCATGGAAGAATTAGTTTGTTTCTCACCTTTGCTTTTGAGATGGTTATGCAAACAGCCTTATCCTCACGTGAAAATAGTGACATTGATATTTGTTCAAACAGGAAACTGTCTGACTCAGAATATGGAGACGATGTTATGATACTACATGAAGACCCAAGTAGAGTGCGAGTTTTCCTAGGTCGTCTGAACGACAGTGTAAGTGCGTCTGGTGTGTTTTTTGCACCTACGAAGAAGACTGAATTGGCTGGAACCCAAAGCTTCTTCTTGCAAGGAAAGAATTGGGTGTGGCAATGAGATCTAGTTGCATGGCTAGTTTCTTCTCAGTCAGTGGCCGTATATCAAATTGAGTGTCTTCACATATACAGAACGCTCGGTTGGCACTCAACAACTTGAGGCATATACGGGATCGGTGTGATATCCGGTCAGCGACCAAAGGTCGAGTGTGCGAAATAGCAGTAAGGTCGGCATTGCTGTACCGCTCAGAACCTAGGATCAGTTATTCTTCCATTCTTTTTTTGCGACTGAGTTGCCGTATCCACCTCGAACCTGTAAGACCAGGCGATTTATCTTCCATTCCCTACCTATCAGTCTTCCAGACAAGGCTGAGCAAAATGGGGGACTTCCAGTTGAACTGTTTAGCTCAACCCACGAATAATATGAAGAACATGCGCTTCTTCGGAATCAGATGCTGGTGCGGTATTTTATATTCATGTCAATTATGTGAAAGCTTACCGAAGAAATATGATATGAAATCTGGGGAAAATAACGGATATCCCGATGGCGTAGTTTTGACAGGATCGTTGGCGTTTGACTGACCAGTTAACTGCAGTGGTAACTGAAGCGATTTGGCTTTGGTAACAAAGAAGCGCATTGCAACCGGCGAATTCTCAAGGAAGATAGGTGTCCTGGAAGGTGGGACTAAAATGAAGTCGATGGGAATATGTTCAGTAATACCGAAGAAAACAGGATGCATTAGCAACATTTAGAAACATTAAAAAAAAGTAAGTACTGGATTTGGTTCTACCAGCTCCCGTAATTAGAGAAAAGATTTCCCTAACAGCCTGCTGTACCCTTTAACGTCTATTCCGAATCGAGTCCGAGCACTGCAACGGCCCATAACTCAAACAACAACGGAAATCACGGATTTATTGTGGAACAGTGTTACCGCTTTTTAAAGATACCCATAACCTGACATTTTCACATCTTGCACATAAGTAAATTGCTATAAACCCAAATTTTTCGTTTCTTCTCCTTATACACTCTCGTATTCATCGAGAACTATCATTGACCGTATGAGAGACATTAATCCTACCATATTTTTCCGTTATGTTGCCGAGTTTGGTTGGTCTATGCACACACTGAAGCACGAGACACAAGTACTCGCGACGCACGATATCACAGGAGCACACAGCCTGTGGTCTAGTAGGACACGAACACACAGAGGTTGGAGACAAGAAGTTCGGGCTCAAGACTCAAGGCCCGTAGTCGCACAACGAATAGGATAGATCTGGTTCTCCCTTGAATGAGCCACACGGAACAGTAAGCGGCGCGAAATANTGTCTCCTAACCTATCGCAATCTTTGTCTGAGCTGATTTCATTGATATCAGTTTAGTCGTTCTGTCGTCAGTGCAAAACGCCAGGAACATCGCATACCTATTTTCAGTGACACATGCTGTAGAATTTCGGGTGAACCTGAAATATTGAATTTGGGTTCCAGTCAGTTGCATCTTGTCCCATTTGTTACATTTGGCTAAGATATTTTCTGTCTGTCTTTGCCCCGGTCGACAGCCTGGGGTTATGTACTGTTGTAAAACGCCGAGAAGAATATTCGTCTATTCCTTTATCGACTCGCCGATTGATTCTACGCTCCGCTCGCATATTCAGAGCGATCCCAACATCGGTCTGACTACGGGCATTCGAAACCGGATCACCTGCAATGCCCACGGTGAAGCGCAGGATGAGGCTGCACATGGGTAACGAAAGGTGATTGCAGAAATGCGACCCATGCGCCGGTTTCGGAGGCAGTATACGCCGGTAACAAAACTTTCATAAGTTCTACCTAGTTATAGCCTGATTTACGTTGACTTTGTGACCCCATATCATTTCGAAGTACAGTGGTTCTCGCCGATTACCCTCTTTAGCGTGGTGTTCTAAAGCCATATGATGCAGCAATTCAATATGCAGTCGTACAAAAGTACGCAGCGGAAAATTTGGGTTGAGGCGAAACACTGTCCATTTCCCAGAATGAATATGGACATGGCTTAAGCGGGTTGAATCACTGCAGTCGAGAACTGACAGAGGGTACCTGTCCGGTCCCGCATTGTTATTTTTCAGAACAACTTTTTTCAGCCAGAACATTCGCCTTCGGAAACCCTTGGATCTGACAGATATAACCCTGTTTATTGTTGCTCAGCAGCCCAGTTAAAGCAATGGTCGGGCGTAATGGAAAGATGTGTTCCATGCTAAAGAGAATGTTCGCAGAGCAGCTATTAAACCGGTCTCACAGTGGCGTAGTGAAACAAAATTACAAGTTAATTAAAAGGAGGACCGATATGAACAAGTCTGGTTGTTTCCAAATATTAGTCATATGGAACAGCACTGAAATTATGTGCCCAATAAATGTGTTCTATAAGACAATAATTACCAAACTCACCGATAGGAGGTTTTGTAAGCTGCTCATCAGATGTCGAGTGTTGTTGTGTAATGCCGTCCTGCGAGAAGTGAATTCATCCAGCTGCGCGGTTATCTACGCCGACGAGAATAAAGAAAACTAACGGATCAGGTAGCGCGGAGATCGGCTTTATCACAACACTTCCAGTGACGCGCAATTCGAAGCATAAGGACAATCTCACGGTAGGAAGCCGATCAAAATAGAAAATCACAATGAGAACAGAGGGTTGAAAAATGTTCCGGTTATGAGCCGCTGAACCGGAAGATGTGCCATTAAAACGAATTAAACTCCGAAAAAGTGAAACATAACTAAAACTTAGTGAACATCATTAAAAAACAGCCCAGTTGGTCTTATACTTTCGCAAGTACTCCTTACTCTCAAGATGGCAAATGCAGATGCGATAAAGGGTTTGAGCCCGTTAGAAAGAAAATAACACACGACACTTATTTGTTTGTCCAGTTAGTAAATTAGAAGCTGTGATTCGGTTTTATCACAGGTGGTAGTCATGAAAAGTCATCCGCCTAGGAAACGATGTTTATCTGATGGCCCAACGTGGTGTTCAAGTCACGATCGGGTAGAAACAAAATCCCAAAAAGCAAGAGTTGTCCAAATCCGTTTCTGTGTAGCATAATTCCATCAGTAGTCTCGATGACCACCGTTGAATTTATGCACTGCATAAAGCTGACGCCAACGATGCACGGCAGTTGTTAACCACTTATTTCTCGAGATTCGGGAAAGTAATACCCACCCTTTGTATCACTAATTAAACTTAGGACAATCCCGTTTACGTCCGACTCACATTGGAGCACCCCAGTTGCGGTTTCTCACATCCTGCATAATGTTCCACAGAAGCAGATGTTATCCAATTTTGTTTAGAGCAGTAAGTGAGACAACATCACCGGCAGTAGAATCAATCGTCTATCTGAATGAATACTCCCCCTGACGTACGAACTCCAAGGTGTCTCTTAACCGACCAAAATCTGGATGAACCAACCGAATCGAAATGCTGTGATGATTCCCAGAGAGCATGATGAACGGTCTTGCAGCTCCGATTAAATGAAAGATGATGATTGGTACTACCACCGACATTCAAAAGCGACGTTCGGCAGCAGTGTCCACTGGAAGGCCATGTGGACCCAGCCAACGAGAACTTATGAACGGTGGAAGAACAAGACTCAGAGGTCAGAGTCAACCCAGCGCCGGGAGTTTTGAATCATCGGGGACTCAACAGCAAAACACAAGAGGTGTGCGCTCAACCAAACGCTTCGTCACATGACACGAGCACGCAAATAGATGCACGCGCCCATGCACCCATTCCACAGACGTCCTTACACACATAAACGAATAAACAAACCAAACTGTGACTACCCCAGTGCTGTTTGACTAGTAATCTGCTGAGGACGGTACCAATGTCAGATCAGTTTGCTTTTGTGTTCACGTTAGTTTGCCCGGTCCGATAAGGCCTCTCTATCGCTAATCATCTACTGACCGTACACTGTGTTCACTCCAGTTTGACCGGCTGCATCGTTACTATCCAGTCAGATTGCATAGCAGACCCGCTAGCCATTTTTTTCTGTTTATGATCTGACTGCTCAACTGGACCAACACGGGATGACCGTTTGTTTTATTCTTCTGACCGCTTTCCGCCGATCCTTAACTGCTTCATCTACGTGCCTCGTTGATTAACGTGTTTCGAACGGCCGGAGATCGCTGTCCGTTCAATAAACGACCACATTTAGCGCTGGTCTACTGTTTATTCATTGTGAACCTGTCGGATCGTTCAAACATCTCGAAAAAACGGAGGTCGCGTAACCTATAAAATTTAAGGATTCTACAGTATAATAGAATACGCATGAGAAACAGTTAGGAGAAAAACAGAAGACGGAGAAGAAAACAATGCCGAAGCAGCCAACACAAAAAACTAAAACTGCACAAATGCACTGTGTCAACCATTCTGCTTTAGCAGAAAAAGGAACCAAGATCGAAACTATCGCCAACTGAATTGATAAGTGACCCACAGCCATCAGCCAGATGGTTAACGGGTCTCTTGGACAGATCCACGAACATATTACATTTACAACTTACCCAAGTTCGCCGCTCCCACGTGATTTGCTGACATTCACGCGCTTCTAACACTAAGTGGGAGGAACACAAAATAGTGTACGGTATGACAGACGAATGATCAGCGAACGAAACACGACCCAACCAGCGTATGGAATCAGTGACGCTTGCCTTGTTGTTTGAAGTTGAACGATGATGACATGATTGTTGCTCCTCTGAGGGCAAAGACAAATCCTGCGGGGAGTTACCTTGATGAGTCGGAACTGTGAGTTCCGAATATCACAGAACAGGGATGCAAGGGTTTCATTTGCGGCTGCTTCACCCAGTTGGAAAAGAACTGGGGAACGTTTGCGGGGTCCCCTGATTTTCCCACATGCAACAACCAAATATCCCCCTCTACTTCCATTTCCATTAGTGGATCATGTGACATTGTCCAACAACTCGTAGTTGTTGGTGTCGGATTAACTACATTAACCCTCCTCCACCAAAACTACACCTCCAAATATTCACCCCAACGATCGAACCCTCGTTGTTTACAATGAATGGGCTACCCATTTTTATCGCACACGACATCACGAATCGATATTTGNATTCAAGTGAGCTCTATCGTTTATAGTTTTGTTGGGTGGCCTTGATCGATGTGTAGACTAGCCAATCACAGAAAGGGCTTTTATGAATCTTTTCGAGGACATAAAAATATTCAACCGCGCAATATTTAAAACAATGTCAATTTCGAAATATTAAGAAAAGGACAGATTCTTTTAGAAAATTAATAGCAGGAATGAAATCTGCGGCTCCAAAAACCTTGGAATGGTCATCGACCATAACATTTTCTTACGTCCCGCTTCGTTTGATATCTAAGTGTAAAGGAATCTGCTTCCACCGGTTTGTCGCTCCTCATGCTAATCACACTGGACATGCACACAGTGTAGACGAAGGTATGACAACAACGGGTGGAGAGGGTAATCGACCCCGCAGCATGAACCAATCAGAAGGAGTCACCCAAAGAAGTAACAACGACTATGCCAAAAGCACTCCCAAAAAGACAAAGAACGCGGTAGCAACACACGCGCAGTAGAGCCAGAACTCACAGATAGCACGACTCTCCAACTGGAGCGACAGTTCAAACTGTCACTCCGGACAGTCGGACTACCACATCCAGAGGGTCTAAAAGAACGAAAACAAGTGTTCGGCACATGGCCCAATCGGCCCAGGAATGGTAAGCCAGTGAGAACATGGATCTTGCGTGAGTGTGGCTTTAAAAAGAAATATACATAGGGCCAAGCAAAGTCTGGGAACTGTGACTTGTTTCGCTATGTAATAGACGTCTGAGCCACCCACTTGCCTTCTTGCTACAATAGGATAACAGGCATATTCAGTTCTTACATTGCAGCCCCCATCCACTGACGTATTGTATACAAGATACTTGCATCCAAGAAATCAGTTGTCGCCTGAATGGCGTTTCCACATAATACTTCTGCTAAGTTTCACATACGCCCTTATGGATCCACTGAGGCAACGGTCAATAGTCTTCCTGGTACTGGAGCACGGGTCTTAGCTCAGTTCAATTTTACAACTGTTAACTTTCCATTAACGTGCTTTAATTTTGGTCCCTATCTGGAAGCACCGGATAATAGTGGAAACTATCGCAAGACCATAAGTCATGAATATCGAAGCGGAAATATTTCCAATGCATAAAGGTCACTGGCTTCAGTATTTAGCCATATCGTCTAAGGTCACCAAATCTCGAGTTGCGAGATCTCGTGGAACCCCACCTGGCAATTTTACACGACCTACTGGGGTCAGCTGACTGATTAGGACTGTTGTACCTTTTCGGCACGTCGTCCATCGACCCCCTTGGCTCATTTCAAATCAGTATCTGCTTCGAAAAACAGTGCATACCGAGCAAGTCAGCCTGGGAACTATAAACTTTGCACGAACGTGCTCTGGTTTTGTTTGCAACCTCGAAGTAGCGTCTACACACAAGATACAGCGTTTCATCTGAACAGGTCATCTTATGGTCCAATACATGAAGCCTAACCTTTGGGTAGCTGGCAGAATTCTCAAAATGCCTCAGCATGTTCGGATATCTCAGGCTCCGAATCAGCTACGCACCTTGAACCCGACTCGAAATACTCTCACATAACCTGCGTCTTAAACAGTCCCTGCAGAGAAAGGGCTACGCACTACTTTCGTGTGGCGCTGTTTTCACAAGGAGCGAGGACGAAGGTGACTACCCGGTGCCTGTCACTGTATTAACTAGTCCTTGGGGAAATAGTTAAACTTTGATTCCAAATCAATCACTGGCAGCGTATGAAGCACACGGCTGTATGCCTTCCGGCACCCGTGGCGAACGGTGTACTGGGCACCCGGGATGTCTGGCCTCATCTGAAGCGTATTTTAACTGAGTAATCAGTCAGCGGTCTCCAATGGGTTACGCGACTCTCAGATCTTCCTGTAACTTTAAAAGTTAGATCCTCTGGTAAATGTTTGGAGTAGGGTTCTCTAAATCCCTAAGTCAACCCTCTAATTCGGTTTGAGCAACCGAGTAGTATCAAGCCAAAAGGGGAACCGTGGGTCCCCACAGACACCCGATGACGGGAAGAAGGGCAATGAATAAACAAGCATGTGTACGGTGAACTCTGCACATCGTTTCTTTTCCTCTCGTTTTTGTAGCTCATTGCTTTGATCCTTTGCAGTGAGTCCGATGGCACGGAACTACACACAAAGTCCACCAAAACAACAAAATAATACCAATTTCTAGAAAACACTGCGCGGACATCGTTATCATCATTCAGCGTTAAACGACGCGGCAAGCTCCACTGGGGGCTGCCCCTCACACAGGTGCACTTTGCTACAGAAAGAATGAATGTGGAAATTGAAAAGACAGTGCACACGGTGGAAAAAAAGAAGGCCGCAATAGTCAAAACAATGAGGATCTTCAAACTATTCAAGCACGTTAAATCATTCTAAAAAGACGGGAAACGACAACACGACAACCACTGTTCACGATTCCCTTTAGTATTTTCAGCTAGCTGATTAACGGCTTTTTCGGACCCAACCAACAAGATCTGAGACATGAACATCGTCCAGGTTGGCACCAACATCGTCTGTCGACCCTCACGTGACTTATTCCACTTCGTGGGAGGAACATAAGATAGTGTGCCGTATGACAAACGAATGTTCAACGTACGCAACACGACCCAACCAGCGTAGTCTATTATGCTTAATACATTGTGACAGTGTTTTCAGAACCGGCACCCAATACTCGATTCCTAGCCTGTGGATCGCTCGCTCGATCACTCCATCTAATCCCAACGATAACACGCAGACGTCGGTGATCGAAAACCTCTAAGCGACGAACATTTTCAGCAGGCAACCTCCATGTCTCCCGATCAAACAACAAAAATGAGTCCATTCCACTTTGAAGAAGCAAACCACATCCCGAGTTGAACCGCAGCCCTTATTAGTCTATCTAGTGCACGTTGCGCATAATCCGCAGATTCGAACAAGCACAAAAAGTCGTCTACGCAACCTAGGTCATACAGCTTCCCTCCATTTGCCAGTTTACCGCCTATATCCTGGAGACATTCTAAAGCACCCTCCATTACCTAGTCCATGTCATAGTTAAACAGTGGAGGGATGAGACAACTTAGTCGAACACCGTTTGTCATTTCGGATGAACTTGATGGTTCACCATTCATCCTTACGCGACCACAGGTGTGCGTGCACAATGCGAACTTTTCAGGTACATCAGTCCATTGAAGAGTAATGAATAACGCTGCGCAGTAGATTGAATCAAATGTCCCTTTCAAGCGGAGAAAAACCACGACTGTCGAGAAACGTATGTGTCTGGCATGTTTCGAGCAACTGTTGGAAAGTAAGAATCTGGTCAATAAAACCGAGACCTGGGCGAAATCCGGCTTGCTGTACGTGGACGTTACTTCCACGAACCGATGTCAACCGGCGAAGCATCATCGAAGCCAAAACCTGGATGCCATTGAAATTTAGCTAATCCCAAGATGATTGCCTCAATAACTGCACATTCACTTCCTGAAGAAAGGTGCAATCAGTGCCTCACCCCACGATAAAGGAATACGTTCTGCGTTCCAAATAAAACAGAAAGAGGATGCAAGGATTTCATTTGCGGCTGCTTCACCCAGTTGGAAAAGAACTGGGGAACGTTTGCGGGGTCCCCTGATTTTCCCACATGCAACAACCAAATATCCCCCTCTACTTCCATTTCCATTAGTGGATCATGTGACATTGTCCAACAACTCGTAGTTGTTGGTGTCGGATTAACTACATTAACCCTCCTCCACCAAAACTACACCTCCAAATATTCACCCCAACGATCGAACCCTCGTTGTTTACAATGAATGGGCTACCCATTTTTATCGCACACGACATCACGAATCGATATTTGCTGCTCATCGGCGCCGCGTATAAGCTTAAACGGTCCATGATTATTACCGGACAAAGCCACCACACGATGTCAAAGTGCAGTACTTCAACGGGCTGGCGATTTGTCAAAATTCTTACCATTTTTAAATTCGGCAAATCCAATGTGGTAGCCGAATGCTTTATGGCACCGCTATAACACCCTATATTGTATTGCATTATATTTTATAGACTCGTGAGCACAAAAATGTCGCATTTCCGTTAAAAAACGTGGAGGAATATAACAAAAGGTAACACTAATTACCTTGTAAAAATGAAACAAAAGCTTACTGTGACGATTGGATCCAAACTAAGACTCGTCAAACTTGAGTGAGTGATTGAGTGGGATCATTAGTTCCGTTCGTTTTGGTGTGCTGCCCGTCTGTTTGTCTCTCTATTCTGCATCGTGGGTCTTGTTAAGATAGCGTAATATTTATCAATCTCGACATGCCGATTGAACGAGTTATTCAAGTGGAGGGCTTCGAGAATCAGTCGCCCCCCCCCCTTTGTTATAACTCAGTGTACGCCATCTAAGCTCTAAAGTATGCAACCTGAGCTGCAGATATTTGCATTTAGCAGTAAAACATTTGGAAGCAATGCGCTCAACTGTGTGATAAATGGAAAAACTATTGCAGGCGTCTCGTTACTATACGTGGGCAACTGCTCTTTCAACATCACTGCTTCAGGTATAACACTTTTCCAAAAAGTATCAAGTGTAATCTGCCCGTGAACTCGGAACGCGTCCGTAGGACTGCGCACGCATACTATAAACAGATGCATCGTGAGCTGATCAACGACGCACATCGCAGGAAATCCGTAGAAGAAAACCATCAAAATCGATTTGAATGGGACGCCTCAAACATATTAGAAGTCAACCGGATTGAAAGAAAAAAACGGTTATTGAAATCACATCGAACACCAACCGCTCAAAGGTCAGGGACCGACTCATCAAAAAATACGCCGCGCGCAATGAAGTAAAACCTCAGTATGCCGAACCAATCTACAATTACTCGAAGCACCAGCTACTACGAAGCGAAAAGTTCGTGGTACTGAAAAGATTAACATTCAACCAACGCCAAACACCCCATTTTCATTGTCTCCCTTGAATCGGCACTACGGAAGCACGCACTAACGGAAGAGACGCGCCATGAAATACGAGCAGAAATCTGTCAACAACTCGCCCATCCTAGGCGAAAGTATCATCTACCTGATGACGAAATCAAAGCTGTAGAAGTACTCCAAAAAAACGAGAGATAGTCATACTCACTGCAAACCAGGATAACGCAAAATCAATGCTCGACAACGCCGGGTACTAAGCGAAGAGGAAAGTACTACTGGATGATAACGAAATCTACCAGCCAGTAAAAGGAAATCCAGTCAAAAACCTGAGCTCTTTGAGAAAAAGCAAGCAAATCAGTGATGAACAGTACAACCAAATAAAGCTTGCAGAGGGAACCGGCCCTAGGATATACGGGCTTCCTAAAGTCCAGGGTTGCCACTTAGACCCGTTGTCGCATCAACAACAGCACCAAACTATCAGCTAGCCAAGTACCTTATCCGCCTCCTACGTCCATGCCTACTACAAGGCCAAAACGATGCGAAGAGTTCTGCCACATTCCTGGAGCAAATCAAAGACTTCAAGTTAGAAGCGAACGAAGCTATGGTCTCATTCGACGTTACATCGTTGTTCACCAATATTCAAAGGCAAATGGCATTGGACAGCATGCGCCGGCTTATGGAGAAGTACTCCAACTTAGAAGATAGAACAGCGATGTCTACGGACGATATAATGAATTTGATAGAATTGTGCATGGAAACATACCTACAGTTTAATGGAACAGTATATAAACGAATAAGAGGAACGCCCATGGCATCACCACTATCAGGCATGTTAGCTGACGCAACTATGAAACATTTCAAGACAAAGGCATCTGAAACAAACCACCCACGCTTATGGATCCGATATGTTGATGATACGTTTGTTGTGTTAGAAAAAACAAATAGACCAATTTCATCGACGCCTAAATACGATAGTGCTCAGTATAACACTCACCAAGGAGGAGGAAAAAGACTCGGCTCTGCCGTTTCTCGACGTATTAATTGAGGCAACCAAACGGGAGCAAAGAGACAACTGACTACAAAAAACCCACGACGACGGACCGAATACTCAATTTCAAAAGCAACCATCCAACCTGCCACTTAAAGAGCCGTGTTCGTACCCTGTTCCATCAAGCCGACACACACTGTGGTACAGAGTACCTAGGGAAACAAGAGCAATCTAGGTTGTTCAGGTTATTTGCGACCAACGGATATTCAAAATCTTTCATCAACGCTTGCATTCGCAGAAAACAGAGGGCAAATACCAAGAGGACTAAGTCGATCGTGGTACTTCCATAAACACAGGGAGTATCCGAAGCGGTCGAACGCATCCTACGACCACTAGATATCACAATCGCCCAAAAACCGATCGGTACCCCGAGATCTACTCTATTTAACGGAAAAGATCGCGTCGGCCAGCACGACCTATCAGGGATAGTTTATGCCATTTCATGCCTCGAGTATGATAAGCAATATCAGTGAGACAGGCAAACAACTACGCACACGCTTGCACGAACATAGCTTAGCCCTACAAAGTGCTGACCCAAACTCGCAGATATGGGACCACCGCGCACAAACAGGCCATGAGGTCAACATCAACAACTCAACGGTAGTCAACCGGACAAACAGAAAGGGAGAGCGACTGACTCTCGAAGCCCTCCACTTGAATAACTCGTTCAATCGGCAGGTCGAGATTGATAAATATTACGCCATCTTAACAAAACCCACGATGCAGAATAGAGAGACAAACAGACGGACAGCACACCAAAACGAACGGAACTAATGATCCCACTCAATCACTCACTCAAGTTTGACGAGTCTTAGTTTGGATCGAAACGTCAACAAACGCTATAACTCAATGTACGCCTTCTATCCTCTAAAATACACATACATGCACAAATCCGCACATATATCATGTTATCAAACCCCTGGCAAAAGATGAAAACGAAGGAAAACAAAGAAAGAAAAGTAGCGTGAATGGTTCATTACACCTAACTTGTCTATCTGCAACCTCCATGACGTTGACTATCCATGGCGACCCACGATGCCTCAATGGGCTGGCTACTGCCCAAGCAGTGAGCTGTCCGCTGATCCCTCGTGCATTGCACGTTGGGTTCTTCCCGAGCCTCTCCTCCTAAAGTCAGTCCATTACAGCTGACAACGGGCAGGACAAAGGTCGGCTAGTATAGAGAAGTGAACTTGGATTTGGTTATTGATCGCAAAATCTTGCATCCACCAAATGTCAAATAAAGAACAATGTCCCAACATGGGAAAAAATCTACTTCCATACTCTCTAAATCTGAGAAAATCAATACAGTGACGACATCAAGACTGGACTTACCATAGGGCTTCTCGCGGATTCTGAGTAATTCTTCATAAAGATTTCGAAAATTCTCCAACTTTCGCTGTATGCGGGGTTCAAGATGATGGCTCAATTTGGGATCATCAGGATTGCCGGCATGCAAAGGAGATCCGAATCCATTAGATGCGAGGCCTTCCGAATTCGTCTGACTTCTTTTTCTCAAACGACTCATCGCCGTCAAGTAGTTTCGGCGGCGATGTCGAGCGACCGTCTTGTCAGTGTGTTGTCGACATTGAGCGAAGAAGGGATCCACGGTGTTCTACAATTGTAATGCCGTTAAATCTGAACAGAAATTGTTCGCCGCTAACGACCGATCTAGTATCTATATCACTGCCACTTTAAGCCTAAATAACGCCGGTTCCCACAGAGACCAATTACTTATTCAGCTTCAATCTGCGTCTCCTAAAAAGGACTTGCAGTTAGAGTGCAGCAGGATTACAATTGCGCTCACTTCAGCTGTGCTTTATTTGAATTTTTATCTCATCTCTTAAGCGTCCATCGGAACGGCTTCAACAGCCCCTAACGTAATGTTGAATCTCCCTTTTGTCACCAAGCCCAAATTTTGCGTGACATCCTTGGGGTCTGCACCTTTAGCTGCCCAGCAGGCATCCGCTTAACCTAATCTGCTGCCGGTTTTGGAATTTTGCATTATATCAAAATGCCGTATTCCGTGAACACAGAAAAGAAAGCTACGACCGTTACGTGTGCAACCTATAATCGTGGATTAAAATGTGCGAAAATTGGACCATTCAAGTTGCTGACTCAACACGATTTCCATCGATCGCTTCGAACTTGCCGTGGTAGAATGTGGATTGACTGACGGACTCCCCCGACCTAATGAGCCTCATTACTCCCGTTGAGTCCATGCACTACAAATGTTGTTCGTGGAGACCTTTGATGGAAACAAAGACACAGCGCTACCCATCGCATCCGAAGTACCAGACATATGAAGCAACCGGGTGGGCGTAAGGTAAAACAACCCGTCCGTTTTTCCGATTTCGTTATTTCCACATCAGATTCCCGAATAGTGTTCCGTTTGTAAATGTACAACTGTACTTAACAAAAGGAGACGTATCGCGATAACTTATGCACTAGCGGACGTGTCTCTATGTTGCACTGACGGACATGACAAAAGGAGCACCGATAGCAGCTTGAGTGTTTGCCATCCACCGATGCCCACAAGCGCCGCTTCCAAAAGTTTTACCTTACTCTCTCTCTCTCTCTCTCACGAATCTAGTACTGTCTCTCAGAAGAACCTTTAGGATCGAGCGGTTTCGCTAGCTCCGAAAGGACAAGCGTGCATCCTACCGTCGATATCATTCATGCACCGGAAGACGAAGGGAACCTAGGATGAGACACCCGGTCAGCTCCCAACAACTAGCACCCACGGGAAGACCAAACGAGCGCCAAATTTCTCCATTCGCGAGCGATGCCAAGCCACCAGGATATCCGTGATTTCCCGTTTTTCTGTATGGTGCTAATTGAAGCTCTTCTCAAACGGTCTCATAGGAGGCCCCCGTAGCAAAACACGGATTTGTTCTTCCGGATCGCTAGTTTAACCGAACGTTGACCGCCTAGCACGGTTTCTATCTGCACGTTGCTCACGCACGCTTCGCTCGCACGCTCCTGTCAAATATGTTCAATCTATTACCACTCCCGGCTGTCTTCTCGTTATACCGGTAGTGTTCGAGCTGTCAGTGTTCCAATCGTACGGTGCTAAGTAAGAGTGACGCACAAGTGGTCACAACGGTTAAAAGCAAGAAAACTTAATAGGAGAACCGTGTCAAAACAACCGATGTCGCACTCCCAGGCTGCCCATCTTTTGATTCCCCAATTAGTAATATCAGTAATCCATCTCAGGGAATAAGTTACCACTTTTTTCTAACATTTTCGAAGGCTTTACAGACTGCACAGTGACTGTCTCTTTGAATATTCTGCCCCACTGGCCAAATTACCAAGCAGCGGATGTTAGCTCTCGACTCCAGATTGTTTCTCTCCAAAAATGCCTGTTGCTTTCCTGTATGTCGGTCTGCAGAACGCACAAACATATCCCCGCCATTCAACCCGGTCAGTACTCCAGAGTTTTAAAAGTTTCAGTGATACAACCACTTAATCCACTTTTCCTGACGAAAACAGTTCTATATTCCCTGATCTCTGATGGCATCATCATCATCATCTTTCACCGTTAAACAGCAAGGCGAGCCTCACCGCCCGTTTCTATAAAAAGAGTGAATATCCAAGGGGAACAGAGAGTGGGCCTGCATAGGTAGGAAAACATAAGACGCTGCTGTAGCCAACACACGGAACACAGTCTAACTGTACGTGCGCACCCATTCAATCATTCTGGTTTGGTAGAAAATGACAATACGATCGCCACTGTACACGGATCTCTAATGACACGGGTAGTTGTGTGCAACCCGTTATTGTGGATTAAATTTAGTGCCGCAATTAGGCCATTCAAATGACTAACATGTACTTTGGACGTTAGCTGAAATCAGCTAATCCTGGCGGTTGAATCCGATTGCAGCTCAACAGAATACCAATTAAATCCATAATTATCTTGGAATCGCATGCAAGTGAGGTCTGAAAATAATAACCTACATTATGACAGCCAACTTAGATAGCCGTGGTGTCAGCTCGCCAACAAGGACATACAAGAAAGAATGAAATAATTTTCATGAAGGAAACTCACTTCATCTACAGCTGGTTCCGATAATAAGCCGTGCTTTTGAGCGCTAGTAACCAGAAAATCAGCATTACGGGAGACTTACCAAGTTACGTGAAAGAATGTTCGACACAGACCAGCATCACAAGCAATGCAAACACCAGTCCATGCAAAGAACTGTTCCTCGCACAGAGAACACTCGTGTGCGGACCATGATTTTGGTGACAATTCGGTAAGTGTAACCTAGTACCTCGGCAATTTTTTTGAGAAACTTACATCCATCAAACTTTCTGGATCATTGAAAGCCACGCCAGGGGTGTACAGTGCGCATATAAGATGCACCCAACGATTATTGTCCGTCCGCTTAAATGCTCCATTAGTGCTGGGGCATAATTCACAAAGCTGGAAAGTAGAAACATAATACACGACACCTACAGGATCGAAAACTCCAGCCAAGCATGCTTCACAAAACCATGCATCGGTACTCGAGGAACTGGATCCACTAGACATAAATATCGAGTCCACGACCTTGTAACAATCTGAAAAAGGTCGGTCAAAATTAAAATGCCAACCTTCATGAACAACTATTCCACACCCATCGCACTCGATGAGTTCGTCATTTGGATCATTCTTATCCCCAAGACAAACCATGCATATAAGAAAATCCTCCTTATATGACACCGCTTTGCTTCTCGGTTTTGCTGCGCTTGTAACGATTGAATCAGGGCAATGCTCGGTTGAAGACCTCTCTTTCGATTTAGCATCCGCGTCTTTAGGAGCTTCTTGTGAAGTGGGTATATCTTCTAACTCCCTATTCACATCGTTAACTTCGGCCACCGCTGACTTTTGCGAGTCTTCACTCGACTTATCTGAGGACGAGTTTGCAACGTCTGACTCCGAATCGCTTTGGCTGTCGTCACTCTCTTCGACGTCACTATCACCTAGAAACATTCTAAAACTGTCATCATAATCTCACCTTCATCATCTTTCTCATCACAAACGTATTCACTATCGCTGTCGCTGTCTAGCTCATCAAATAGGGCAAACTGAGATGAGCTGACGGGCTTTATTTGCCGCTTCGATGGATCACGCCGCGCTTTTACAACAAAACCATTATACTCTCATAGCCACATACCGATCGCCTGGAATAACTGTTCCACATCCGATGTTGAGCCCGCGTTTTTACCCGAACTCATCATGCAAGTGCTCCGATGGCGTTCGCTTTGTGGTTGACGTGGTGTCTTGATATGTTGCACGGACCAAAAGAGAAACCTAGTTTACCCCAGGCCTGGTGTTATCTTTTGTTGTTAGGTCTCTCGCATGTTCCGTTCCGGAATCCTAGTTTGTTTTATTCCTTTCTTGTTTTGCGCATGTTTCCATTTGACTTCTTTTAGGAGGACACCAGTGGTGGTCTGACATTTGAAAGGACCAACAGCCTATCTAGCCTTAGTTTGAAAGATCCTTTGCTATCTGCCTCAATAACTTATTGGAGTGAGCTGTTCCAAAGAGATACCACTCGGTACGTGAAAATGGTTTTTCGCACGTTCTCCCTAGGACGATGCATGAACACGGCAAGAGATATAGTGAGTCGCAGGCATTCGCAGTTCCAACCAGAAGTGTAAAAAGATCCGTGGAAGACCTACGAACAATTTACCCCTAAATGCTTTACCCAAAGACACACCGCATCCGAATTTCTTTCCAGCGCTTGCTCAAACGGAACCCCTTTTTTATCGTTACCAATTTCCTGGGTAGTTCCATATATTTACGACCACGTCACTGAAGCAGCGCCACCTATTTAACGGTCTAGAGAGTGCTTTTTCAAGTTTTCTCTCATGCCACGGTGCAGTAGATTCTAGTGTTTACTGAGAAAGCCGTGGGTAGTAACGCCCGGCAAGTAGTTCGCAGTCCTAATGGTCCTTATCAATTTCCCTGGTGTCTCCTTCGGTCCAGCGAGAACAGATCACTGTCACTGATTATGAATTTCCACCCTGCCCCTCCACCTTTTCGTGGCCAATCGGTACACCTGTCCAAGGCAGGCTGCTTTCTCTGTGAACATGGGAGACCAAGCCTGCGCACATTATTCCAGGAGCTGTTTTACCATTGTCCTGTACCGGGGTGTGAATATCTCCGATTTTCTGTAAGACTAGGTTGATATCAGGCTAAATAGATAACTTGCGACCTTTTGGGTTGTGACTGCACATTGGCTCACTAATTCAAGATCTGGCCTGATGATTACCTGTATGTTCTTCAAACTGCTAACGGCATTCAAAGTAAACGGCCGATGAGCGTGTGAAAATGTGAGGCTTTTGGAGTTTTGAGTTGACTAATGACTTTTCCTCTTGTCTAAGTGCGAGTTCCGGTTGTCGACCCGATCGAGCACAACAATATCGCACCTAATGTCTTCTCTGCGCGGAAACCCTGCCATCCTGATTGCGTCGGCAAAGAAATATCTGGGCGGTTCAGACCGAGTTTGGTTCATTTTTGAGTAGCAACAACAATGGCCTCTACACCGTCCCTTGCGGAACGCCGCGGGCGACCCCAAGTTTGCCTGATCACCTTCTCTCTATCCTGACGTGAATGTCCTCCGGCTAAGAATTGCCTTCACTTAGCCATATGCCTGTACCCAAATAACAAATGACCAAATTAATAAAAGATATGCGATTATTCATGTCCAGCTTAAGTCAAAATGACGTGCTTCAACGTGGCAGCACGCGTTCGGATTTCTAGTAACTTCATCCAAGAGGCATGGGAGGCTGATAAGACAAGACCTGTGCTTCATGAAGCTGCGCGAAACTGGGCAGAGCATTGAGTGCTTAGCCGGCTGTTCGAAGATGTATGCCCAATCAACACTTTTATCGCCTTGCGCAGAATGGTGGCGAAGGTGAGTGGCATGAAGTCCTCCATGAGTGGGCTCGGTACTCCAACATGAATAGCCACAATCGACGCGCCATTACTATTTCTTGGTGCATCTCTTGGTCTATCCTGGCCAAAACAGCCTGCGTACCGGGCCAGCGATGATGCTGGCCAGTGGTTTCATTATGGCCGAGTGAATGACATCTGGGACATCAGACTTGTTTTTGCTCAACCCTTCGAGCTGACTGCACACACATTTCACCGTCATCAGCAAGCCTGTAATGGATCACGATGAAATGCCTAATACTGAGGATCTGAGGTCTCTCCAGTTAACCCTATGGAGCCCACCGAAGTACTTAACCAGTGCTTCTGCTGCGCCCTGATCACCCTTGATATGCTGGACCCCAACCATTAACAGATGGGTATTATTTCTAATTAATCGTAACTTCATTGAACTTAGGCGAAATACTTATGCGATTGCCACTTGGCAAATCGTACTCATTCGAGCTCACACTTGGGCTTTTCACCTCGGATTAGCCTTACTGTTATGCTCTCACGTTTTCTTACCGGATCTCATTTCCTTAGTTCTGCTGCGTGAGGTACACCACTGCTCTTATGGCTCTCGCGAAGGCTACTCCTTGCCGATGTGATTTTGCTTTGTGACTCCTGTGCCTCAGAGGCGCAAATCCCCATTTTGGGGTTCACAGTGATTTCTTGATTATTCCCCTTTCCCCTCTCACCACAGACCCAATTGTCATGACCCAGGTTAACTCCATTGCCCTGGCTTGAACCTTGGTGAAGTCCATATTGTTGATGTCCTATGCACTTTCCGGGACAGCCCTGGGTATTCGCAAGCATTGAATGGTTTAAACTGTCACCTGATCACTTTGGCCTAGCTGGATTAGACACTAATTTCGAGACTTCAATTGCCTGGATTGTTAATACAGAACCCATTGGTGACGTCTCAAAACCAGATATGTAACGAGCTTCCCCCTGTTGTGCTGATGCCTTTTGCTCAATTGCAAACATTTGGGGAATTTTTGTTTTCCCTCACTAAACCAACGCCTCTCAAAAGCCCAGTTCATGTTTGACAGACCGAAATTGCTACAGTGGGGACCCAGATGATACCGTAAATATACTCCACAAAGCGTTTGCGGCAACGAATCCTTGAACCGGTCAGAACGTGGGACTTTATGCGGGCATGACTCGTTGAACTGTCCAGACGGGATTAACATCGAGACTCATCATAAGTGGAAATTCCGAGTGCATACTTTGACCCGGGATTCAATGCGGTCCATCCTTTTACAAATGGGCTTGTTCACTCCGTCTCACTGATGCACATAGCCTCTATCACTCCCATTATTACTTCCATGTTCATCCTCATGTTCACCATATAGCCCTATCGGCGTCTGAGGAAACCGGCCATATGACAACGCCCACCATTGCTTCCTGGCCGAATTTTGCACCTGCGAACGTGCCTTTGATGCATTTAAACATGGATTAACTCAAAGTGCACGACTGACAATCATTCCCAGAAAGTTTCGGCGATGGAACATCTTGCTCTGATTTAAAGCCCGGAAACTCGTGTTTAGCCTATGTTATTGCAGGTTATGTTCACGGGTGCACAGAAACTGAATCTTCACGACTAAATCATTGTGTTGCGATTTTCTATTGCGCCATCTTTGTGTAAATTTTAGCTTGCCTTGCGCATGCTTCTCGAATATCGAGAAATACACCCATTATTATTATTATTAATCTCAAATCAGTTCCACACGCTCGGTCCCACACATGAATGTAGGTGGCACAACCTAACGAGAATGGGCACGGTCACCATTTTACATTAGTATCAAGTGCGACAGTAGATGGTGGTGAAACGCTCAACTATATGCGTGGCTTCTTCCATGACGGCAAATGCTTAACAATAAATTTGGCTGCGACAGAGGACTTCAGTGCTGAGTAACAAATACTGAATTCCTTTTTCGAAGAGAGCATGTGAGTGTCTCTCTGAAACGAGTTGCGGAGACGCAGTTGTAGTCTGTAATGGCACTAGACTTGGTCCTGTGAGTCGGAGCAACAAGGGCTCTAATTTCGCGGCTCACAGCCTTCCATACGAGTCAGATTTTCGGAGCAGCCAATCAACTTCTCGGTGAAGACATACCGAACGCTTACAATCGCTACTCTGTATCGGTACGTTAGGGTCGAACACATTATAAAGCACTACCCCAGAATTGGGCTGACGTGGGTTCCAGAAGGATGTAGTTAGCTTTTTCAAATTTCAGCGTTCTGGAAGCAACCCTACTAATTTGTTTCCTTTCGCAAATTGCTTCAGAGCATGTTCTAAGCTGTTTTAGATGAAAGAACAGTTTTGGCTGAGGTCTTCAACTTCACAGTTAATGGGGTGGTTTTGGTTACCAGGTTTGAGTTCTCTTGGGGTATTGCGCATTTGAATCGCATGATGCTGCTTTTCCCAGCACAGAATTCCACCATCCAGTCGTTTGCTCAGGAGGCGAGTGAAACTAAGTTGCGATATATTTCCTTAGGTGGACTCCAAGGCTTCAGGGCGGACGGTGTAGACAATTTCAATGTCGCCAGCGACAAGAAAAGGGACGCCGTTACGAATAACCTCGAAGACGTCGGTGACATACGGCACGAGGAGACGGGAATTCATAGCGCTGCCTTGGATTACACTGCTGGCCACTAATCTAGGTTCCGGTATCAAGTGGTTTACTTGAACTACCTGGGTTTTAGACAAAAGATTTAATAAGAACCTTGGATAGAATGGGATCAACCTTGCCGTAGGATGATATTTTACCAAGCAATCTACGGTTAGAAACTTTAAAAAGACTTCATCATGTATAGAAAGATTATTACGACTGGTCTATCCGTGTTTAGCACCGTAGTGATGAAGATGAAGCAGTCACTGACGCAACTAGCGCGGGATTTTTACGAAGGAAGCCATGGCGTGTTACTAAGTTTATGTTCCATAAGATAACTGATAAGACCATACTTAATGAAAGGTTCCATAGTTCTGGAGATTGGTTTATATGGCATTAATTTGCAGAGTTACATTATGTCCAATTCGTAAGCGAGAATTATCATTGAGCTTTTCCATTTTGACGGGAATATGCGGCATTAAATGAACAAGTCATAGATGTTTGCCAACAAAATTAAGACAGCTTTTAACAAGCGAAAAGACAGCCGAATTTAGTAAGTCAAAAGTGGCAAATTATTTTGTTTTTACCAACAGCCGGACTTCTTCCTTCGGAAAAAATGCAGCTGCTGAGTATACTTCAGCAGTCAACTGAAGTCGGCATGACGTAGCATTATTCATCAGGTCAGTTAGAAGGGGATCTCTGCCTCTACAATCTCATGTGGGTTGTTTACTTAAATGTTCTTGTGAGTGACATCTGGTATTTGAGTGGCCGGGATCCTGGAGGGGCATTATGCATTTAATCAACTATGTTTTGTGCCGCCTTTGAGTCCGAATGGTCTGGAGCCAGTTGCTCTTGATATTCAAACGGCACCCCTAAGAAAATTCAAGCTTGGAACCCAATCCATCCCCGTTAATTGCCAGTTCGGGACCTAGGCCTAAATTATTCCTGCACCTTAAACTTCTCGGAGCATGATCTCGCACAAGTGGCGAAAGCAAATAAATTGGTGGGGCTGTTACACCGAACTCTGAAGTTGAACGAAAGCAAACTACACCTCTTTAGGACCCACGTCAGACCCATTCTAGAGTATTGCTCTCTAGTCTACTCTACCATAAGTCAATGCGACCGTGGCGATTGAAAACGTCCAGCGTACATATACCAAGCAGCTAATTGGCTACTCTACAAGCCGAAATTACAGGGAATGCTGTGAGTCGCTGATATTAGATCCCTTGTGGCTCCGACGCATAAGAGTAAACCTCGTACTCTTTAACAATATTATCACAGGGGACAGATGCGTCTCTGCACCTCGTGTTAGAAACCCACTGCCGTAATCTTTCCGAAATGCGGATCCTATTATAATTCTTCCTAGTCCAAAGACTTCCGTTAGAGCCAACTTCTTCATTGTTAGATATTCGTCACTATGGAATGAACTCCCCATCAGCTGCGCATTCTGTCACCATTATCTATTGCATCAAAAACAAAGTACGTAAAGTAGTCACTGTACCCTTTCTCATCAATCTAAACCACACATACTTCAGAATCGAGTATATGAAACTGCATTGGGCTTCTGAAAAACGCATTGATGTCACCTTTTCGTTCATTGCGGAAAAGGAAAGTAAATCTCCCTACTAATGTCATCAGGAATCAACCTAGTCTCTTCCACTTCAAACAGAGCTCCGACACCAGCGCATGCTACTTTGTTACGTGCAGCTCCACGTCGAATGCATCTCGCCGTTACTCTGCCTGAAAAATTGTACCTATCGCTCAGTAGTCTGATTTCATATCCATAAACCTTATGGTTCTAAGTGCGTAAAGGGCAGCTCACTCATAGCCCTCTCCCACCAACCCACCCTACTAATTCCAACACCGTCGCCAACACGATGTGGCAATCATAACCTGCAACCGTCTTTTAAAAACAGCAGTCACTATCACCCTCACCCTTACTTTTCATTAACTCTTCTCTTCATGCAAATGACTGACCCGTAGAATTCATCTTGTTTCTGATGAGCCCAAACGACACCCTCCAGACGAAATAAGGCAAACGTTTTGGATTTTTTCCTTCTCACGCCTTATCTATATTTGTCAGTTTTGGCCAATTCAGACCACAAACTATCGCCACGAATATAAAGTCCTATGTGGCAACTTCTCTCCCCACAGTAACCACTTACATCTACCATAACCCACTGACCCCGACCATTTCGTGTTTCGAAAGGCACGGCCTCCCAGAGTGAAATATAATCTTTGATTTCAAAGTAGAATTTAGTCAATCCCTAGAGGATCTGTCTTTGTAGTTCGATCATAATTAGTATCAGCAGCAGTTATCCCCTGTCCGTCCAATTAAATACCGGCTCATTTCCCTTAATCACAGTGTAGACGATCCTACCAAATGGCGGTTCATTCTGTTTACTCATAGCGCAGATGATCCACACACTAGATAGGCCGGCCAACCTATTTAAATATATATATGTATATAAAAAAGAAAACCCGGATTCCAGCCACCATCCATATATTTTGAATTGCACTGTGCGCCCTAGTATCTTCCTTCTCTGAGCTGCTCATAAGATTGATCTCTTCTTACTCTGCGGCTGGCTGCTAAACCAGACCGCCGTCCGGCTTTTTCCTCTCTCTCCAAGGCCTCATAGTCTTGTTTGGATGGAAACAATTACCCCATGCTTTGGCGATTATCCGATCCTGAAAAGACGATATTTCTTTTACCATACCATGCGTGAATTCATTCCACCACACCACGAGTACGCCGGCGTTACCACAAAAGTGCGGGGCGCGGTAATATCCACCGTTTTGGCCAGCGCACATCGGGCGAATAGCTTGGCTGAGGCGGTGTGCGGGTGCAACTAGGTTGGCGGATTATACCTCCTGCGTTCATCCTCAAACGGTTATTCAGGTTGGGTAGCCAGCACTCGGTCAGCCCCACTTATTAGCACTGTTGCGGTAAACAGCACTGTAGCTCATAAGTTTACGTGCACCATTTTGTACTGGCTTCCTCTTGCTCCTTCCCAAAACTCTTCTAACAAATCCATACAAACGGACTCACGGATGACCAGCATTTTTATTGGCATCTGATATAACCTGGCGTTCACAGTGCATCTTGTCATCCGAAAACAGCTGAGGGCCGTCGTTTTCATCAACCTCTATTCTGGTCAGCGGAATTTTGCAATAGACCGCAGGAAAATCTCACTGGAGTTTATCCAGCTAACACTTACCTCAATCGCAGCAAGATTTGGGAGACGGTGGGGTTTGAAACTGAGGGCCCTTTGTCCAGACTGAAGTAGAATTTGTCAGTGGCCGCCTGTACTTCGAATGTTAGAAAAAGGGACTCCCGTCGGACTTAAGAACCACAGCATATAGAAAATTTCAGCCGGTTTTAATTGGGGCCCTGAGTTTGGTGGCGCAGTTCTAGTCACGAATGGCAGTCTGAAAGAACAGCCAACGGGGAAATGGTTACACCCATGTAAGCTGGCGTCATTGGACACCTGGAAGTGCGGCAAGCTTATCGTAAATTTCAAGTCAGGAGCACTGCAGTTCTTCCGCGGACCCGCTACGTTTTGTGTCCAACCGCCTCCATAAATAGTTTCGAGGAAAGGGAAAAGTACGTTGGAACAGAAAGAGTGGACTAGCAAACGCTGGGTGAATTGAAGTCTCCAGCAATCAGCTGATGACCTGTTAGTTCGGTTTCCATCAGGCAATCACTTTGGCCAGAACCAGAGGGGCGGCAGATGCATTTAACCAGGAGGTCTTCATTACCTATTTCAGCTCTGAACCCAACGGCATCTTGTATGTTACTCAGCATGATATCCGGACACAATGCGTTTGGTATTGATTCTCGAGCGTGGAGCAGGCAGACACCTCTGCGCTAGAATTTTCTTGAAGTGCATGTACGCGAGTGGTTGTAACGTTGACCGGAGTGCGTTCAATCGACAACTTCTCAGTGATTGGTGTGAAATCTAAGTTTAAAAGGAATATGAAAAGGCGGATATATTTACTTACCCGAGGTATGAGGTGAGCATCCAAGAAAAGTTCCGAAAATAGCCTAGGAGAGCCGTCACCACGGATTGATGCCATATTAATTGAAGCCCAGTTTCTCGTTGACTGAGAAACCGGTAGTAAACGTCATTTTTACTTTCAGTCACTTTTTGGGAATTTTTGCTTTTCATGTGATCTCCCTTATGTGGGAGAAAGTCGCAACGTAAGAGTGAGAGAGCTCCGGCCCAGGGCAGATTGATGGCAAATCGTCACACCGTGACTGGAAGCGGACGGTAGATTATCCTTCATAAGAATTCGACAGAACATCTGATGGATGGTTAATTCATGGACCTGTGTAATGTAATCTGATGTTATTTAACTTAGCCTCGGAGAAAGTTTTCACCACGGGCGACAACGAAAGTAATACTGGAGAGTTGGCCAACTCTGTGGGCCAACATTGCTGGGGTGAGATGGCCATGCTGGGCACCTTGCTTTGGTTTATACAAAGAGGGCCAGATGGGACACATGCAGGATAGATTGTGTAAAAGGGATTGCTCCACGGGAAAGAAAGTGGCCGGTGGAAACTGCAGTGTTTTGGGGTGGGAGACTCTCTTGGCTGCAAGGAAGATGCCAGTGGTGGATGGCATTGAGTTTGGCGCATTGTTCACATGGTTATACGGTTGGGATTAAATTTCATTCCACTGCATTTTGATTAGTACCGTTGGAGACAAGGCAGTGCCAGATGTGGCTGGATGGAATAATGCCTGGCTCAGAGCGTGAAAGATGGCGGATTGGAAAGAGTTGACCCAGATGCTTTACCACTGTGCAGGAAGTTGTGCTGCTGTAGGAGGGTGGAGAGGGAGGAATCCAGGTGGCTTATTGAATCGGGTCTGAGCTCTGCATCTTCATTTATCTGGACTTCCGATGCGCGTCGGTTAATTTGGTGAGCTTGTGCTAGAAATTAATCCGGATTTTCTTGGTTGCCCAACGATGAGCGTGCATTGCGGCTTCTTAGAAGTGGCTGGCGTCTGTTGCGTCCCTTTAAATGGTAACTTCAAGGGGTACTGGATGGTTTGAAAGTTGGAGCTGAAGTGTTTTTATGTGGGTAGACTGAATGCCCGAGCTCTCCTCATGAACCGTCTTCTCTCAGCCTGTCGTATTTTTAAAAATTGCTTGTAGCCTACGAGGGTTTTTCTGGCTCCCGATACATATGTCAGCTTTGATCGCCCTTCTTAGTTGCCTGGCAAACCGCCCATTTCCACAAACCCGGGTTTCCATTTGTGCTAACTTCTTCTTGAGGCACGAGGGAATCTTGCAGCTCGTGGAAATCACACATGATTTTCAACCGCTGTCCTCTTAGGTCCACTTTATACTCCCCATAAAAAGGAGTTGGGTTCTACTGAAAAGTTTCTTCGTCACGGGGTGGTAGTTGTCGAGTGACCGATCAGGCAACCGCACTGCTTCCAGTGACATTCCTCAAAACCAACATCACTTACTGAATCTGGATTAATTTCTCACCATTCTGCATTACGCTTTTCCGACAATGCCGCAAAGCCAAGAGGTGGGTAGGAAAACTCTTACCATCAAACTCCAATGCGAAAGACAACGTTCGCACGCGCATTTGGTAAAAACATCCTAGTACAGAGTCAGTTGGCACTCCAAGCCTTGCGCGTGTAATTCCGCTCTGTGTATGCGGTCACTCATGCATCTATCTCCAGGACCTTCTGCTTCCACTTCATATTTTGGTACTTCTTGAAGCTTTCTAAGTTTTTTGAGTCCAACTGTCGCTTCATTAACCCATTCAAAAAGGCCACTGTTTCATTATCCATGAAATTCATTCTTAAGCCCGGCGTAGGTGGTGGCTTTGGTGAATTTACGCTATTTACAGTTGGTTTGATAAGTGGCCTAGCCCAAAATGCTCTGCGTCCATACCTCTCAGACAGTTCAATATGTTAAACATCTGAGTCAGAGACCCTCGCCGCTTTTCACGTGAGAATTAAAACAAATCTAGGACATGCAGTCTCTTCTAATATGTCCCACCTTGTTGCCTCGTAAAAATACCGGTGGCTCACAAGTGACCTTGGGGGACAACCGGATCTTAGTGTTATGTTGAGGTATGAAATTCTGGAGTGCTCTTTTTTCTGAAGTATATCTACTGCGTAAGCGAGATAGCGAAACTTTTATCTCGTTTTTAACACAGCTAGTCCACTTCTTCCAAAAATTACCGAAACCACCTATTTTTCGAATTCTAGTTTTAGGCCGTATTTCTACCCAAGCATTTCGAAGACACCTTGGCTAACCTATATATATCACAACATATATTACTAGCACATTTTCAGTTTAGACAGCGTTTTATTATTACGAACAAAACCTCTGGTCCATTTTTTCCTCTAACATTTGAAGAGCCGACTGGTCTTTCCAAGTGCCTTCTTGATCACACTGTTTGGCATGAAATTTCCCAAGCCTCCATTGAGAGTTGGAAGCCCAGTATCCGGACTGTTCCACGTGGCCTTACCTTTGGCACGGGAAAGAATTGACTTAGGCAACTCATAATCTACATCAAAACCTTACCGAAAACGTTTGCTCATAACCCCTTCTTCTACTGCTCTCACTGTAAGTCGCAATGGCCCCCCTAGTTTCCCGAACCCACAGTGGTTGCTTTCAGTCAAGACGCCCCCTGTCCCCTCCAGATGTCTAAAACACTATCTGATGATGACAAAACTGTGACTGCACTCTCAACAAGCAATGCCTTACTCTCGGGTGGAAAAAGCCCGGTAATTTCAACCCAGCAAGAGTACTACATAGACCCACTCTCTAGTATGTCCCATCGTTGATCCTGTCACCCCGCTCTCGCAAATGACAGGCTCCAGCGCATCGGCTTCCTCTTACCTGCCTCATCTTTCACTACGGTCAAAATGCCATCAGCAAGAGAATATCCGTGCTCGAATAGAACAGCAGACTTGAAGCGTAGAATCAGAAAACCTAGCACTTCATCGAATGTTCCCTGTCAAACGCATGCACTGCTGTGTCCGCGTCCGTGGCTTCGATTTTTCTTACCCTCACCATCGCAAATGCACTCTCACCAGTCTGTGCGCACCAGCTTCCCGAACACACGGACTGTATCTCACCGTAATAAAGTCCTTTTCGTTTATAATCACTCGGCCAAAAATTCCCCTTTTCCACCTTCCAGCCTAAGCCATCACCAGATCATTATTTCTAGCAAAATTCACTCCTCGTTTTATTAGCCCTCCGCACTTGTCCCCCCAGAACCTTGGGTTAGTCACATAGTGAAGAATACCATCTGCCCTCCCCCTAAATTACCTTCAAAGTCTTCTGCTGTGTGTCCTCGGGAGTCCACTAAAGCAGCCTAACTGCCATTTGCTTTCCCATCTGTTCCAATTGATCTTGACTCTTCGTGAACCACCTCACTGTCTTTGCAACCGCAAGACTCATCCCGCCCCGGCGGCAAAGTAGAAACCCTGTCACTCTATCCATAATAAATTCAGTCACTTAAATAGCTATGCTGTGTTCCATAAATTGGATATTATCTTCACTGAGCCCTAGCTTAACAAAGACACCTAATAGTGCGGCCCCATTGCGGGGTAGAAATCTTTCTGAGGCACTAGAAACGACCGCCGTGAAGGTCGCTGCCTTTTCTACTCATGGCAGGGCCTACGACTGTCTATTCTGATCTAAACATCGGTATGGCCCAATATCAGGGTGCCGGTTCATACTATTCATGTGTCATCTATTTATCGTTAACCATCTCAAATTGAAATAGGGCTCTCCCTCTTAGCGGATTCATTTGACCATCATACCTCCAATCAACATCCAAATTTACAACTGGAGACTTCAGTCTCTGTGGATTATGGTCACACACGAGAATGACACCACACAAAGAGTTACTTGATTCTTGCCTGCATCCCGGCGGTCGGTTTTAGCAAGTGACATCACCTACCAGACATTGAAACATTAAACTTCGTCTTTACACATACTGGTCAACACACTTCGGTTTACTTCGCAAGCAGGCTTTCAGGGAGCTGCCACAGAGTAGTTCATGCTGGTTACAAAATCCATGCTTTCCTTCCTAATCACCGCACAACTCACCCACCTCGTCTCAGCTAGCAGCTGCTACCCTCTCTAGTACACCAAATTGAATGGAGTAGCCTTTTCTTAGGGTGTGACCCCCAGAGGGCTGCGGATGAATTTTATCTCAAAATGGCCAGCTGCGTCCCAAAAATGGCCATTGACAAATGAATAACTAGGAACAAAAAATCAAATCCCAACTCACGAAGGTCCATGTATGTTAAGTTACAGCGGTACTTTTAGTCGCACACGACTTTTCCAAAATACCGTTTTGCATCCTCTGTCTGACATTATCTCTCGCCAAGGTGAATCTCCTCCTCACAGCGAAGCGCAAGTGCGGAGACTCCAAATTACTCCGCAAAACTTTCAAAAATGTACAAAGTAGAATCCCATGATAGCTAGGCAACCGTGCGCCCCCTGGTTCTGCCAGATGGTAAACTTGTGTCAACCCCAAAAGGCAGCTGAGACATTCAGTCAACGCTTCCCCGTTTATGGCTTCAAATGCAGCAAACAATCCACTGCAGCTGCAGAATTGTAACAACACTTCCTGATATAAATTGTTCCCCGTGTTTAGGGCTATTGCAAGCCTCGTACCCAGTTTCAAGCCAGAGATTGTCAAGGCTCCGATGGCGTCACACCAACAGCTGCTGTAAGTGGAGACCTTACTGCTAAAGTTCTTTACAAATTCAATAAAATTTTGGCCTATTTCTGAACAACTGGTAGCAATCCGTGATACTTCTCTGCTATAAGAAAGGACTCTAACATGATTCATTTAAATGTCGTCTCAATGACTACGGTCCTGTTGTTCTCAGGTCAATAGAAAAGGTGATCAAAAATTTCATCGCAGACTGTCTCGTCCTCCAACACCTAGTCGTATACAACATTGCTTCCTCTTGTCCCGCTCGTGGTCCACCTGTCTATTTGACTTTGCTAACTTTCTAACCAAACCAGCAGGTTCGAGTACGGCTGTTTAAGTTACCTACCATATTATGTCTGAAGCATTTGGCCGTGCCTGTCACCCGCTCCTTACAACTAGAATCGGCGCCTTGGATATAATCGATCTCCTCCTATCCTGCCCATAGTCTCAGCTAGCCCAAGGATAACAGGCGATCCACAATGCCGGTGTTATCGCCAACGCCAGACCCGCTACTAATGGTCTTATACGGTTAAGCATACTAAGCCCCCTGCCTTTCCTTATGTACATTGAGGAAATAAATTGGGCACCTTGAGGCGTCCCCTTTCCAATAACCCATGACATTAAAATAGTTTACCCTCCTAACTGCATCAAAGTTAGTACTGCGATCAGGGGAATCTTCGTTGATTTGTCTGCTATGAGCGGTTTTTGTACACCTGGACGATGAGTTTCTATACCAAAAATAGCAGACACTTCTGTACAGGTTTATAATACCTGACGGTTTAGCTTTCCCACGTAGATCTTCTAGCGTATTGAAATCCACAACTTCATACCTTGGTCTCACCTACACTGCTTCTCTAAATTTCCCAGGGCAGTTGGCTTTTCACTTGGGCAAAGATAGAAGTAACGTAACCACGACTGTTTATCAGCGTCTTCTGCACTTATAGAACACATTTGGCCGCTCACTGGCAGTGGCACTTTGATAAAATCGGAATAAATAGGGCTTCCACTGAAATTATTCCGAGGCGCCCCACCAAGCAAGCATGCGGACAATCATCGACTTTAATATACAAAAAACGTAGTTCAGCCTTCAGCCTTGAGCCACTCTGATAATTAACTTGGCTATTTACACAACATAGGGAACAGGTATATATTTTTCACTGATCTACCTACACTCCTGTCCGCTGGTCTCTACCTTCCTTTTCAAAGGGTTCCAATAACCTACATGGGTGATAACCAATTCATTTTAAGGTGACACTTATATCTTTCCGTTCGTTACAAGTTTAGGAATAAATTCCTCAGTACCATTCCCTAAATACAGAACCAGTCCAATTTTAAAGCTGCTTTGAAAGCTTACCTGAGCGTCGCCCAGGTCTTTCACCTGACCAACATGTACAGCATCGAACAACGTGCTTCTCAGTCGGACACTGATTTATAAAACTCATTCTGATACCTTTCTTTGCGCCACACTCTGTATGATGAAGCCCGGATCCGATTTTATTAAATACGGTAATAACATGGCGTTGGGCTGCGGGCCACAGATAGTCACCTCACGTAAGTTAAAACTCTCTTTCGGTTTGCTATTACGGTCCACGGTCAGCGAAGTTAACTTCTCTCCCCGGCTCTTTTCCAGGCTCGCCGGTGACCACGGATGCAACGGAAACTCTTACCGAAAGCTCCACTCCATCCGACGCGCTGGACGCCTATCCATGTTAGGAAGCTGCTATCCGGATCTGACACTCCAGTACTAGGCTGCGTAACCCTAAGACAAACAGTCACGTAAATGACCGCTCCGGGTGCCTCATCTCAAATGAACCATTACGATTGGCCAAACCACTTGCTAATACTACTGAAATGCCTCGCAATTCCTAAACCTCCAGACCTCTACCGCCGCGGAGTGCCAAAATCTCCGATGCTATACAAGTACACCACACAGGTCATTCATGGCAAGTGTATTTAGGTATTCATTATAATTCTTACACGTACCCGCTTACATAACGCCACACATCACAGTCTGCTCCCAGCCATATAGGTCCAGTGACCATTCCTGTGAAATCCACTGTCTCTCCGTCTGTAAATTTTTACACAATCTCGTCCCGTAAATAGTTTCATGCAACCTTGAGGAAACCCGCTGTTTCACCTTAAGCATCATTTTAACTCTTGAATATTGTTACTTACGACTCACCATCCACCCCATATGATATCTGCCGTGGTTTTGAATCATCTATACTCCATACCACACCAATATTGATCATCGCCAAATAAACCTCTTTATTTTTGAGGAACCCGGCCAGATGAAGACGCTCAAAATTGCTTCCCAGCCAATTTTTGCGCCCGCGATACGCACCTCTGATGTATTTAAACATGAATTGACTCAAAGCGCCACTCCTAGTCAGCCCCAGAAAAATTTTGGCGAAGGATTATAAAGCTTTGATTTAAAAGCCCGATGACTCGTTTTTAACTTATGACATTGCTGGTTATGTTCATGAGAGCACAGACACCCTGCGTCATCACGACTGAATTTTCGTTTCCCGTGTCCACTTTGTGTAAAGTTGATCTTGCCTTGCACATGCCTCTCGGATGTCGAGAAGTATACGTATTATTCATTATACAGCGTAATTTGCTCTTCCCTTGTACTACAATAGTTCAGTATTCACCTTTTTCCTGAATCTTTTTTTACATGCCATGTTATAGTAGTTATTCTGCTCCAGTTATTGTGATACATTCAAGGTTTCCGACCAAGGCTTAAAAACAAGTCGTCTTTTTACCGTAAGTTAACTTACACTAACCCAATCAGCCTAAAAGACGTTGCGTGAGTCGCAAATCGTTTTTCAGGTTTATATTGTCCTTCTCTATACTCCCGCTTAAATGGTTCGCAACACCCCTTTTAATCCTAGGCATGATTGCTTATCCATACCTTCTTTCTTCGTAGCCCTGTGCAACAAAACCCAAGCTGCAACAGCTGTAGGCCGATGGCTTTTAAATGCGGAGGAAACAGACAAGCTTAGTGATACCCGAAGATTACTGATACGCGAAATTCTTTATATGGTTCCATTAATGCGCACCAGTAAAAAATAGGCACAAAGAATATAGTTGGGCTTTGAAGGGAACAGGCCACCTCCATCATGTACTTTGTCTCACAGTGACCTAGGTTTGATATAGCGAAAAGAAAAGTAGCGCACATCCCAGTTTCACCAGGTTTTTGCACTGTAAACCTAGTGGGGTTATAGCGCACTGGAGTATGCGCACTCATCAATGGTCCCGTCCATCTATCTAATTTTCCGCCCCATCTCACCAGTCTCACATAAGCATGCCCGGCACGTTTGCTCATGCTTTCTGCAACATTGAACGTGTGGTCACGTTTAAACGCTTTAGCAATCCTCAAAAGGTTTCCTTCCACAGGTGCACATCCATTATCATTTGGCCAAACGTGAAGGTTGCCAATGTTACATTGTTGCGGCCTACTCTAAGCCAGCCGGCAACAAATCTTAGGATCCATTGCATTACACCTAAAACAAGACTGATCTGCAGCTTCCCATGGCATCCCTCCTTACAAACATCAAACAGTACGAACGATACACAGTCAAATGGACTGCCAATGAAATAGCATGACGAGAACCTAGGGTTAAACTCCATCGACCACATGCAAGCAGTCACTTGGGGACCCTCATCGCAATCAAAGTGGGGGCATTTTAAAAGAGCGGCAAACAGCCTGAATGGCAAATATTGTGGGCGGGAGTTTCTGGTGTGATTTCGCGGTTATCGAATGAACAGGAGGATTTTCAAAAATATCGTTTTGATTGACCACGAGTGCCTTCTCTGTTGAATTCGACAATCGCATTACTGAACCTAGTTAAGGAGCATGAGATGTGTCAGCATTATTTAGGGCTGTCGCTATTCGTTACCTAGGATGCAACTCAAACAATATCACGGATTCCCTCCTGGGTTTTAGACCCCCACCGGAATGCTTCCTGGAGGCAAATTTTATTTTGGAGTAATTTGCTGCAACAAAACGGGCATAAGTCGACTGCCAGGCGTCAAAGACTTCGACTAGCTGTAAGGATCAAACGTTGTGAATAATGTGGCTACTAGTTTACATCAACTACCTGGCTGGGTAGGAAAAGCCGGACCACCTCCATGACTGCCCTCTTAAACAACTGTTCGGTGCCCAACTGTCCCCAGCCAAAATGGGTCCGACCTGCAACGGTCTTAGGGGCAAAGACATGCCATGTGAACTCGAAACACAACCCCAATTCGGGGATCCAAAACGCATAACAGTTTTGTCCAATAAAAAGGTTTACCATATTCATTTCGTGTTTCACTCAATGAGGAGTAGGTATTAAATAAAAGAATATTATTCGCCGTTGACATCCCTCGGTTGCATACTGTTCGCCAGCCAGTTACTAGGCCTGATACGCTCATTATTTGTCAAGTTTATAATTTTCGCCTTACGTAAACACACCCAAAGTATTCAAAGTAAGTAGTTAATCCTCAGAATATAACACATATTACACTCTGATCCTGCACTCTCCGTTCCACATCTATTCATCGTTCCCATAATCATACATAAATTTTCTGCATTGGAAGCCACATTTCACGCATTACAACTTTATTCCTTTCCGGCATCCTTATGTTATTTATTCTGACAAAGTCGCCAATTTTTTTACAAGATTCCTTAGGCAATCTTATCGCTCCTCCCCTCTCCTTCCATTTCTGCTTCTAGTCCGATTTTCTGGCCAATTCAACTCATTTCCCAGATTATTTACTATCGTCCATTATTCGAGTCGATCCTGACAATCCCCTGAATTTCTCTGGCTGAATGTTTAATTACTTGTCTGTTTGAGCATCTGCTTTTAGCGGTCCAGCCACGAACATGCCGGGTTACCGACTTTCGGGAGCATCCTCGGATTAGCGCATATTGACGCAACCAGGCAAACTGACGATTGGCGTTAATGGCGGCCAAAGCTTCAGGCAGTTGCTTGCCTTGCAGTCAGCAAGATTTTCGCCTGTGCCTTCAGTCATGGATAAATCACCGTTATTTTTCTCTCCCTGTTTCACATTGGACTCATGACCACTTTTTCATGTGGTTCTGCACCTATATTCTTCAATGGTCCTCTGCCTTTCAGATGAATAAATTTGATCGTTCCTTTTACATATTCGTCGCGAACCAAGAAGCACGCGTCGTGTTGCCAAATTCCTTGTTAATTTAAATAAAATTTAGTTTCAGAATCCATAGCGTGCACATCGGTCAAGCTGAATTATGTCGCTGCTGGTACTATTGAGTTTTTGAAGACATTCGGCTTTGGGTACGGTTTTATCCTACGGCTGGACTGCATTGGATGCAATCGTTGTGCACAAAATTCTTGCCCCGCGAATTAAAGTTGCAGTGTCAAAATAACATGTACAATAATAATAATTCCGCATTTGTCCGTCTTTTCTAAAAGCAAGCGAGTTGGATAACAATATTTTCTCGTATCACTGTCAAGGAAAATACATGCGCCTCGGCAGAAGTGAAAATAAATTGCAAAGCACGGGGTCCAGCAGCTTCAGAAAATTTACGCCAATGTCTTTTTGCTAGAATAGATGGCCACAGATATCTCGTGAACACATAGAATCATTTGCCGAACGGAAGCACATTTGGAGCAAGTTGTCTAAAAGCACAGGATGAGCGGTAATAGAGAATTACGAAAATGAGCAGCAGCGAAGTCAACCAGCTAGCCAAGCGAAAGGGAGTTAAACGGCTGGCGATTCGAGGAATGAGGATTCAGTAATGCTTTGTAATTAGTTTCAAGGGCTCAATAAGAAGCAAAAAGATAGGGAAACAAATTTTTAAAGATGTTTGTGGGTTTGGCCATTGTTTAACTGAGGACCCTCAAATGCTATTGCGGTCGCAATTTGCGGAATGTGACTGGGAAACTCCGAGGCAACTGAGGGTGAATTTCATACACCGTCCAAGGAGATTCAAGGTCTTGCGTACGACTAAGCATTTCTTAACAAAACGAAACCTTTGATAAGAAGGCTGTACTGGCAATAGAACAAACAAGGATTAAACGCGAGGTGATTTTGAATATGGACTATTTGTTTACCTCATGTATTGCGTCATTTTCTATTGATCACGTGGCGACGAGAGATGCGTAGCGAGATTTAACATTGCACACCAAAAGGCAAGTGAACAGCAGCTGCCTGATTTGGTAATCACACAAAAGTGTGAGTATGCTGAGGATGATACCATCTCGGACACCCAGCCGGAAATGTCTTCAACAAATGAATGCTGGAGTTGAGATCCACCTAGAAAACTACATTCAAACGCCGCCAACGGAATCCGCGGATCTGACTGCAAACCACATCCTAATGGGTCAACCCTATTTTATGTTAGATTTGCGGGGAGACAACCAATATGCACTCAGCGTTGGACGGAGTCCAAACATTGTGGTAAAAGTAGAAGCAATTTTCAGTCTGTAAAGAATACAATGCTCGATTATTTAGGCCCAGCCACATGCAGATATTCCATAGTAAGCAAAAGAAGGAGAAAAACACCGAAAAATGCAAGCGAAAGTAATTTGTTTTAGTGAGACGTGAAATTTCAAAGACAGCAGAGAGAAATATAAGACAACGCAGCCTCCTGGATGATCGCGATCACCTAAGTTCTCGAGTTAGAGCAGTGGTATGGGCGTTGCAAGCGGATGTACAAAGTGGTGATCAGCCCGATTGCAAGGAAGACTAGCCAGCAGCTGGGGAGGAACATGGGAAGTGAGACCTACCGTCACACGTCGTTTAGCGCACCCAAAACCTCTTCGGTTGTCCCTCATTGTATCGCAACCGTAATGGTGCCCAATTGTAGGGGTCACGGAGAATAAGTGACAAAAATGGCAATAAAGAATAGGTACAGCTCCGCGACGGCATGCTCAAGAGATCCGGGGAATGCAGAAATTGGCAGGCGAGGACCAGTCGACGTAGCTCGTTGAGTATCACGACTTCCCTGGTGTATGGGAAGAAGAAGGGGCACATGTGGTGAATTATCAGGACAAAACCATGGTCCAGGATGCTTAATTAATTAGGTATCGGGTTGGAAACTTTAAAATCTATTCAACGGCAACCTTGAACACAGTTGGAGTTTGCAGTGGATTGGGGACAACTGTGGACCCGGAATAACAAATCCCTGAAAGAGTTGAGCAATGATGGGTTTGCAACAAATGTGAAGGAAACTGACTCAAGACCGGCAAAACTTTATCGCTTAATAATAAGAGGAAAGTTGCCGTGTCACTGGTGATTCATCAGCAAAAGAGAACGAGCACTATGGGGGGCGGTGTATGAAACGGTCCTGTGTGACTATTCTTAGGGAACAAAGCCTGTAATATTTCGGCTGGGTATAATAGAACGACGAACGTTGCGGGGATTAATGGGCGAACATGGTTGGGGTGGGTGTTCGAACAGAGTGGGTCTTGCAGACATCCTCGGCGCAACAATCTTGTCTCCCCAGTTTGGCAGTGGATTGCTGGCCGCGTCCTAATGGCCCATGTCAGTGACTGGGGAACAGAGATTTACGCACGTTTCTGATAGACAAGAAAACCGGTCCTTTAAAGAAGGACTCAGGGCTCCAGTTAGTAGTGGCCCTTTCGGACGTCGGTGATTGACGGGTCCTTGTTGTCGCTGTATTGCTTCGTTGCCTTCTTAACAGCTTCTTTGTGGGATATGCATGCTAGCCCCAGTTTATCATACGCTTAATAATAGTAGCTGTATCGTCGGCGATCACCAGGCATTCACGGCTTAGAACGAAGTTAGGGTTTTCAGCCTTGCGGAGAACATCTCGTACTCCAAGACGTTAAGGCTACACTGAAGGTATTACAACCCTAATGGACTGTTTGTGCGTTCATTGATACTCCCTTTTGGCACCGCATATAAGCCAACATCTTTGTCACTCGATTCCACCACCAAGAGCGTTGTGGACTCTGAATTTCTTGAACCCGGATCTCGCTTTGATGATGGTAGTGGTACTACCCACCGTAATCCTCGACTGGTCTTCCGAGCTACACAGCAGGCTAAAACTGAAAGCGAAAACGGGCTTTTTTGTAACACAGTGACACGTACACAGGTTATATATCAACAATTTGGCCGTGTGGTTTTCTATGGCAAAAAAATACCGGGTGCACCAGCGTTTGTACATTACGAAACAGGACCGCTGTTATTAAACCTAAAATAAAATGTGTCGCTAATCGTGGAAGCCAATAACCGACATCCTCCTGAAATTTATAGTCGCCTGTTTGACATTTCCTCAACCTTTGGCAAATTTTAGGTTTCAACAATTAAGCGATCGAGCCACCTGCGCAGTGTACTGCCACAATGGGCTGATGGCTTCAACCTGATAAAACGAACAGAAAAGAGACTCTGGGTTTGTTGATTTGACGTCGGGCCAGAATCGGCCTTCATTTGTGAAAGGTTGCTACGTTTTGCGACGACACTGCAGGCCATGAAACAAATCCATTAGACACTGCCTCGTAGGCTGAGGCAGAATGTTTGCCCCCACCACGGTGGACGTTTACAAATTTACTCAAACGGTAGCCGATCTTCGCCCCTCGCTGCCGGGGGTTTATTCTCCCGTCACTGAAGCCACATTTCAATATTGATGCAAATTGCAGGATTCCGGGTCTTGAGCAGCAATCAAATGAATTTCTGAAGCATGGAAGTAGTCCTCGAAATGCCCTGAAATTTGACGACTGGCCGATTCGGAGGACCATCCAGGTGTGCTAGCACTTTCGCGACAGCTTCAAACAAACGACATGGCCAAAAATTTACCGTCGAAGCGAAAACATTCGGAGGTAAGGAACGGGTGAATTGCGTTCACTTAGACACTCGGCGAAACAAAAATACACGAAATAAATAAGAGAATATCACATTCAAATATCAGGGTATACCATGGAGATGAGGGTGCCCTAAAATAGTCACTATTCGTTGAAAAGCGGAGGCCGCTCCCTGGGTTTGGGGCCATGCTAGGATCGTCTGAAGAAACCACAACAATGGGCTTTTTAGACCATGTCGTCCTCATTTTAGACGGTAAAATCTTCACTCACAGAATCAAATCCTGCCCGGATGGCCTGCTTCTCGATGCCGTTGATCGATTATCAAAGGATAGTAAGTCTTGCCTGGAGTTACGCAGGAATGCAAAATGCTCAACCAGTCCATGCCGTTACTGTACGCATTCTTGGATCTTTTCTACCAGGACAGCGGCTTCAGTTTGTCTGTTTCCTAAAAAAAATAGTAATTAAAAAAGAAAAATGAGGAAGGTAAAAGGGAACAGATCAACTCGATGTTTTTCGTCCATTTTAGTTACCTCTAATGCACCACTCTTTGTGCCCCACTGCCGGCGCATACCTCAAATACATAGGGATGCAACCGTTGTTTTAACCATTGATGATTTTCGTTAGCATGCTTAGTCGATGGGAACATTTATACCCCAACTGCTTAGAAATCCAGAATGCTCGCAGTCTCGAGGTGTCTTCCATGATGGGGACGCCTACACTCAATCGTTCCCGGATCTTCACCTCTAAATTTTCTACTTAACACCTTCCATCCAGCATGTTGCAAGCAACGTCCCGGAAAATGACTCAGTATCTAGTATCCGAGACACAATATGGGCATTCAAAGTGTAACGATAATAGTAGTTCAGACCCGGGAACCATTGGGCATACGAACCTCGGTATGGAGTAGTACTTGGGGACTTAAGGAGTTCAGCCACAGATCATTTAGAAAGGACCACGTTTTTTGTCATGCCCGACCAGAGAAGATACCGGTGAAGGAATCCCGGAAATTCGAATGGTGCAGCCCAGAAGATCCCTGTTGAAACGAAAATGAAGCGAAGTAAAAGGAACTTAATTTTCCAGCTGGATACGATGTTGCCACAACCGTGAAGAATTCGGTTTACTCCTCAGAGAACGACTGCATTTATATACCTTCTATAGAGAGCGAAAGTCGGCTGCGCCAACTACCTCACAGCGTCTTTTAGTCACTAGTACATCGTCGCGGTCTCTTTGAACGGCGAACGTGGGGAATGGCGGCTAAAAGGAAGACAGCAAAGAAGGTCGTTGAGGAGCAGATATCTCTCGGCCCGCAGGTAGCAGAGGGGGAATTCGTTTTTGGGATTTGCCATATCTATGCATCTTTCAATGATACATTCGTACATGTGACTGACCCGACTGGTGCAGAGACTATCGTTCGCGTAACTGGTGGGATGAAAGTCAAAGCTGATCGAGACGAGTCGAGCCCCTATGCCGCGATGTTAGCGGCTCAGGATGTCGCGGAAAAGTGTAGGCTTCTGGGAATCAATGCACTACACATCAGAATCCGTGCAACAGGTGGCACAAAGTAAGGTTACTTTAAATTTATGGCTGCTATGTTTGCAGAGCACGAACACCTAGTCCTGCTGCTCAGTCTGCTCTGCGTGCCCTAGCGCGCTCTGGGATGCGGATTGGAAGAATTGAAGATGTGACGCCGATTCCTACAGACAGTACTCGCCGAAAAGGTGGAAGACGTGGACGGAGATTGTAACTTGGATTTAACATATAATTTGTGGATATTACTCGCTTGCCTATTGACGTGCATTTACTTCGTTGGTTTTAATAGTAGTTATATATTTTCCGCAACGGGAGAAAGGCATTAACGTCTGCGAATGTGTTATTTAATAGACTAAGCGAGAATGGCTGCCATTAGTTGGGCGGGTGCCCGTTTCTTCATCTCTTCAGTTATGCTCGCCGTCGAATCGCTCCGCTCACAGCTCATTGTCGACGTGCTCAGTCGTCGAAGTGTTAGCTATCCTTATCGTGTTTTTGGATAGCCGCGTATTGGAGTTGTGCTTGAACTGAATATCGTCTCGACAACAAGGTTCCAAATGTAATAGCTACCTATAGAAATATATGTTGACGTGGTCTGGCCGTTTGCTTGATTTCACTTTTTACACGGACACCGTATCTGGCGAGTAGGTAGGACTCCTACTCTTAGTGACTATCAGCGGAGGCTCTGTATGCCCGTTTTGTGCAGGTCGATGGCAGTAGTTCCATCCGTGGGGTTCAGCTTTCCGCAGGGATGGCAGGAATCGCTGTTTCGGAATAATGGTAGTGTCTAACTGAGCAGCGGCTGTTCTTTCGTCGAATTAAAGCGAATTATAATTATTCACTTCCGCAGTTGTTACTCATCCCTATGTGCAAGGCAAGCGTGCGCACCTCATGGTTGTCGGTGGGTCCAACGGTGGGATGAGTACGTGGTGTAGATGAGCAACAATCGGACTGAACAATTAACTGGCTTGTGAGATGACGTCCCATTTTCTCCGCAGTATTAATAGAATATTGCGCGGTCATTCTGTGTGACATAAAAGATAGATGTAACGATCTTGGTCCAAGGGTTCAGTCGCTAAAATAAGGAAGAAATCCGAATAAGTTAAGGTGGTTGGGATGTTTCCTGCATGCCATCAGGACGACTACCTTGTTGCACACTTCCATGATGCAGGTAACAATTTGAGGTAACCAGTCAATGACTGAAAACCTGGACCAGTACACTGGCTCGTGTGGGCGCGGCTGTACTATCGGGTAGGGTCCACTAGATGAGAGCGATGGTTGCACATAGTAGGTGGAATGGCTAACCGCTGTAGTCGGGAGTTTTCACACTATCGAAACCTGTTTGCTATTTTTCAGCCGACCTCTCACTGACTCTCGTCCTTGCCTCTGTTTCGATGGTGTTGCGAAGTAGTAACCAAAACCTAGCCATGTTGGTGAAAGGTTAGCGGTTGGGGATATCGTCCATCCGTAGGTCGGCAGTTCGCGTGACTCGGTGTCACCTCGTATGCTGCCTTTCGTGCGACAATGTTTCTGAGGTCATGGTCTGATGTTCAGTGTTGTGCGACGTGCGGGATTGGGCGTGCCTTCGTTTTGTGGTTCGGGCACTCAAGATGCAGCAGCAGTATAACTACAATCTGACCTCCACAGTTATTGATCATCCATCTGAGAGATCGCCCCGCTGCCCTCTGTTATTGCAAGTTGCTTTAGAAATAATGGATGCGGAAGGTAAATGGAGATCTGCGGGACAGGAAAAGGCAAGGCCGTTCTGGCCAAAGGATGAAAATCTGGATGTGCACTTATGTTCTCGGCCATTGTGGTTAGACGGAAGGTGGGAATGTGATAGACACGGCCGTTTGTTTCCATGTCCTCCATTGTCTTCAGCCAGCTGGTTTAAGGGTCATTTTGAACTTATTCCTGCCTAATTTCGTGTCCCCGAGGATACTTTGAGGAGTATTCGGGATGTGCGCGTCGAAATGGCAAATAGGAAGAAACTTTGTGACCTGGGGTACACAGGACGATGTCTTGTGCCTGTTCGGAACAGTTTGGTAGGTTTGGACAACTGTTGACCTTGCAGCAACGTGCTCTGTTCGTGATTGCCATCGCACAACACCATCTGCTTAGTGCTTGTTCTAAAGAATGTTGAGTGTAAAGTACTGGGTCTTAAGGTCAAAAGTTCACCATATTCTACCAATACTGGGAAAAATGGTGTCCGCACATCTGCTCTCAGCCCATGTTTCGGAGCGTTAAGACAATACCGGTCTCACTGCTGCCGTGCATACTCTTTGATCGCTAACCGACTTTCGCACGACGCCGCAGGTGCCTCATAGTAGTAAATACCAGTCGGGCCTTTTGTATGCGCTAGGACGCTTCGTCTGGTATATGACCGCCGGGTGAGCTACAACTACCCAAATTACTAAATCTGTCACATCCGGTTGCTCCTCTGCAAGTTCGGCTTTGAGCCCACCTAGTCCTGTAACGGCGTTTTCCACTTCCAAGGTGCAGCAAACGTACCGAACACGTCCGGTTCCACATGAATGACCCACAAGAATCTGCAACTAGGTTGGGTCTTCATTCAGTGGCACAACGTCATCCGTGTATTCCAAGTCACTTCCCACATCAGGATAGGACTGTCTCCATAGCTGTCTCAGTGACAAAGTAAAAAAAAGGTAGCGCTGACCGACATGACTTCTGGTGGATTCGGTTAAAGGATCGTCATTAGCACCATCTGGGCTTCTGTTCCCATTCAGAGATTGGAACATGCGTTAAAAAACTCGCGGGGGCCGTAGCTTTATTCGGCGTGCACTTTCCGCCTTCAAAATGCGAAGCGCTATTATAAGAATGCATGCCAATGCTTCCGAGACCGATACTTGATGGGGAACAACTAGCGCCTATTTACTGTTTGGTTCATCTCGGCCGGTGTGAGGATGGAAGGTGGGCATGCATATGTCCAAGGCCTGGTCAACTTCCGCTGAATTGAAGCATTAGTGGTGCCGGTCTGATATTTCACTAGAGTTGGAAGATTTTGCGCACCATGGCGCAATGTGCTTGGTTCTGTTGTGTGGTTGTAAGACATGGAGTTTGCGTGGTAAATTTGTTCGTCGGTTAGGTTTTATGCTGAGGTTGGGTAGTAGTGCTATGGCCGCCGAGCAGTCTGCAAGTTAGGGAACAAGTATTGGGTACCGGTTCGGCAAATTCTCCATCGTAGCCTAGTAGACTTCTTTGTTTGGGTCATGTGTTGCGTGTGGCGAACACTTGTCTACCATACCGAGACTTATTTTCCTCCAGGTGATACGAGGGCGAATTTGGATGAACTAGGTATCTCATGTTCCGGTGGTTATGGTTCAATACACCCGCCAAACAGGTAACTGGAGAGAGAAAACCACGAACAGTGACCACTGTCATTTTCTGTCGAATTAGAACAACTGAAGTTGTGCGTTTGTTCATCTTGACTGTGTTGCTTGTATTGAATGGTGCGGCGTTCTTTTCACGACCTGTCAGTTCCGCTGCCTGTTCATGTCTTGTATCCATTTTTTCCAACAACGTGTAACTAAGTAACGAAGGCGGTAGTCAGTGGAGCTCGCCCTCCTATTTAAGAATGAGCAATCATGAAGGTGATGGGGCTGACAACTGCGGCCGCGTGGGAAATTGGCTTAGTTCTATCGCATGCATCTTTCGCCAGTAGTGGATAATTGGCGGAGAATAGTGCCCGCGAGCAGTTCGCATGCGGTGCTTGCCCGATTTGTCCCTCCTTGACGGACTTACCACCTTAAAAATCGGTACAGTGACCCAGTCACCAGTTCTCTGGAGTCTGTTCCCTTGCACGGATTGATCCCGGAAATTCTGTTACCCGTGATGTTACCAGTTCGCTACAGCCTTTGAAGAGGAACGGCGACAACCCAGCTGCCTTGTGTTCTTTCAGGAGGCTTACATCCCTGGTACCTTCCATTTCCGGTGATGTACTGGTATCTACCTGCACTTGCAGGCGTAAGTGGGCGTTCTGTTGTTTCGATAGGACAATTAAACTGTTCCCCTAAGTTGTGATGTCTAATGCTCCCAAGGGTGGCTCAGTGATCCACCAAATTCCTCGATCACCTCGGTTGAACCTGGCTCCTATGGCCCAGTATTCCTAACCACTCGGTGAAGCTTGCGACTGTCGCCGATAGTCGCAGCACTTCCCTGCGTTTTCCTGTCCAGCACTGTTGGCGGTCGTCTCAGGTTAGTTGGTATCTCGGCGGCTATTTGTGGCGTCCGGAGAAAACGGATGTGCGGGCACCTAACAGAGTAACTCGAGTTGAGGATATCCACCGTTTCTGAAGTTTACGATACGTGTAGTCTCGCATGTCATTTGGTGGTAAGTGCAGGACTTCCGGCAATGTTTTATTAAAGTTCCTACACGAGAAGTGGTGCTGACTGTCGCTGTTTTTTACTCTATTATTGAGGTGGTAATGAAAATTCCCCTATCCTCGAGTGACAATGGTTGCGTTGATATTTTCTTAGTCAGTAAGTCTCTCGGCTTGGGATATGCCAACGATATGTTTCTGACAGTGACCCATCATATTTCTTGACCGCATGTTTAGATGTTTTTTCACCTCCCAAGTATAAAATGCTGCTATAGAACTAGATTGGTCCTTGTTCATTCGATGGAGGAGTTGAGGGAAGTAGATGAGCTCTCTCACTTGGGCGATTGTACCTCACTCGGATGAAGTGCATTCGCGTGCACAGAATACCTGATTAGTGCTTGCAAATTATACGCATCTCTAAAATGGGTGCAACGTTCGCTCACCCATCAAACCTCGGGCATACATCTGAGGCAATGAAATCGATCTTGCTTTAGGACTGGGAAACATGATCGTCGAGGGCAGATGGACGAGAACCACCGGTTTTTGAACGAATTCTTGGTCCTTTTAGAACATGGCGAGATAAGTGTATTAACAGTGCTGACATTTGGCGTAGAGCCGTAGAAATCAGTCGATCAGACAAGCACTAGAATGAATTAAGGAGATTGGGACGTGTTAGGTATACTGGCAGATCGGGTTCCTCCGTATGTAATATTTTTCAAGGCAGTGTTTGGAAAATAAGACCGTCCTAAGCGGGTCGAGTTAGATTACGTATTCCGGGTCCACAAGACTCCCCAACGCGATGACCGGGAGGGTTAGGGGATTCAGTCAAGGGTTACAGTCAGTGGCATTCCTCTATTCAGAATATATCTGCTTATTTGCAGTCTTTCTCTCGTTTTTTAATTTTTCTCGCAGTATCGCTCGATTTTATTAGATAATGTTGAAAACCAGACCATGTTCGTGCACACCTGATTGAATCGAGCTTTGTCACAGTGCAGCTGATTTTAGGGTTCGTTTTGCACGTCCAATTTGTGAGACGCTGCTAGAGGACTCGATTGACTGAAAGTTGAGTTCCGATTTTGAAGGGTTGATTTGGGTGAGGGTCTAGTTACTTGGGTAGCTACACCCTACCATCTGGTCGTTTGTCAGATGAACTTTCCCCGATTCCGCGAAACGCGCTGTTGGTGTTTACCATTTCCAGACACCTTTAGCACCGGCGTGACATCCCATCATCGTCCATTAGTCGAGTGCATACAGCGGCAGTGAGGTTAGTTCTGTTATGCTTCCCAAGAACGGCTCTTGAGGCAGATGTGCAAAAACGGTTGGTGTTTGAACACTGTTGTCTAGAACGTGATGGGCAATTCCTTCCTGTAGTTCTTGAGGTGGCGTGCTGTGGGGTTCAGTCTTCAGAAGAGACAGTGAATTTAAATCATTTAACTTGATTGGATCATGATTCGCGAATTCATTGTTTCTGCCTAATACGCTAATTTCCGAAGCGAGTAGTTGCTAAGAGATTACTCCAGGTGGCCAGTCAATAACATCAAGAAAGTTGCGAATGCACTGATCGGTGGAGTATGTAGTACAGGTCAAAAGCTGGGCACGTTGTTGCAAGGTTAATAGTTATACAAACTGGTCTGAACCATTATATTCTTGGAGCATAGTTGCAGTGGAAGGGTTATGCTGTGTAACCGTCAAAACCCACCAGATAAAGAAAAGAGGTGAAAATCTTGACAGTTTCGGAGGTTTGTCCTTTACCACCAGGTTTGTGAGTAAGTCAGCACGTAATAATATGAGCAGACGAAACTTTTCCTAACTTGACAAAGGGCTACCGATAAACGATGCGAGGCAGCCGGTCGTCACAAAAATGGATAGCTTTTTTCAGACATTTTGAGGCAAATGCTTTTGTACGCACTATTCTTTCAAAAAAGAAAGAAAGCGAATCAAACCGGACATCTGCAGGTAATTGCTTAGGTCGTGCACTCGCCGCACTAGTTGTCTGACAAGATTTTACTTAATCGTCTCAGTTTATCTGTTTGAAAACGACTCGACGCCCTGCATTATTTACCGCGACGAACATTGCTCTGGATTCATTGGTCCGGTTAATTGTGGCGCGTGGCTTCCCGTGATGGTTAACAATCCAGTCAACGCTTGATTTAGTGGATTCATCAGTTGGCTTCTGGTTGGTGCCTCCGAACCACCATCCTTTTGATCGTAACTGCAGTGGCACTGACTTTCGTCTGGACACCAGAAAGGCAGTGCGCGCAACAGATGATTTGTGGGGTAGTTAACTAAGAAATACGTTTGTAGATGACTAAGGAATACTGTTGAAGATTGCCCATATATAAGCTGAATCACACGACGATCAATGTTCAGTATATTTTATGCATCTGGCGTCACTATATTCCCAGTAAGATGGATTTCTTATGAGTGGGTCTGTCGGTATTATCTTTTGTCGATTCTTGACGTGTCCAGTCCCGCGAAATTAGGTTGTCCTATCACGTCTATTATGATTTTTGTTGGACTGAGTACTAAATGGTTCGCGATTTCATTGTCTTGAGCAAGGATTTAGTTTTCAGCTGTGCCGGTTTTACGGATCCTTCATTGCTGTGCAGCGATATTTAGGAAAATCTGTTACACATCTTTTTGAGCTGAATCAGTTATCGGTGGCTACGTCTGCGCTGTCACTGCTGTCGTCCGGTTCCCAGCCGGACATAGCACAGTTTTAAAGGTGATTTCTTTCTCCAAGTTGTGTAATTCAAATTTCCTCATATCGAAATTATGCAATACAAGGGGAACCAAGGAAATGGACGCCTTCAACTTCCTGACTGTTGAGAAAGTCATCTAGGCTACAAATGCGTATTTAACTTTTTTTATTGCGTCTTAGGTAAAGTACAGCACGCGAGGTGAACACCATGAATAAAGGACATCGTAATAAGGGAAGCAGGGAACACTTCCATAAAGGCCAGTTTGTTGGTCCTGCTTTTGACGGGGGGAACTGTAAGTGACTAGGAGTGCAGTAAGTGTAGGTGCGTTCCACAGTTTTAAAGTCACGAAGGAAAGTGCAATCTGAAGGAATGAATTATGACACCTAGTAACATGATAAGAGTGACTAGCTGCCTGTGCGAGAAAGATGGGAAGCCGTTACGGGAGGCACTGCCGGAGCAATCTCCGAAGTACAAAGACTAGAATGGTGACGGTAGAAAAGGGATTGTGAAGCAAACGTCCGACAGCATGCTAATGACTACAAAATAAATGCTGAGGGAGGGTCGTCGATCAGTTTTTTTGTTGAACCTGGTCAGGAAGAAAGTTGTACGAAGTCTTACCCCTACATGTGACTGCACTGTTCAAGTTCAGGGGGGGATTTTAGCTCTATATGGGGGAGATGATCCGGGATGGACAAGCATCTGACGTGAAACAGAAAACCAGTGTTGTACACAGCGCGGAGAACAAGTTTATACACAAAAGGAAGCCAGCATGATGAGGAAATTTTGGGTAAATGGAAAAGAGAAACAGTCTGTAGAACGCAAATCAGACAAATCAAAAGATTTGCGGGAAGAACCAACGATATTGCAAGACAGTTCAATGTAGGGAGGTCTTGAAAGCGTTAGACATGATATGGTTGTTGGATACTCAGGGGATGTCTTAGAATGCCGGTGATATGACCTTGTTGAGCGACGATGTACAGGCAATTCAGCGCGCGTTAGGCTGCTTGGAATTTGAGGTATCTAGGCACGATATATGCTTCGTGCCTTTAAAACACAAGGTGCTTCCTTAAGACTGTCAGGAGCTTGCGCTTACACTCACTTTTTTAGTGATTGGTTAAAGGTAATCAATAACTTTTAGTAACTGGAAAGCTTGATCGCATCTGACGTAGGTTTTGAGGATGAAGTCACACCACGAATTGCGAAATCGAGAGCAGCTTTCGCGAACTTACGACACTTGTGGTACCTCCGTGATACTGAGTTTTCTTCGGGGGAAGGGTGTACAGCGTTATAGTTTGTAGTCTTGTTTACGGTTGCAAGACCTGGCCTGTCTGTATTGAAGATGACCGGCACGTTTTGTATTCGAAATGGGTCACTGATTGTACCCATCTTCAAACAAGGCACACGCAGTTATAGTTGCAATCATCGTGGGATTAGATTAATGGTGATAGTTACTAATGTCTTAACCTTGAAAATGCTGCACCGGTTCGCGCGAGCAACATCCGCGAAAAGCAGGTCGGATTTCCTCCAGGTCGAGGTTGCGTCTACCAAATACTCACTCTTTGCTGGTTACTCGGAAGGCCCAACATACATCATCGCCGTACAATCGTAATCTTTCTAGATTTGAAAGGCACGTAGGACACCGTGGATCAGACAACACTATTCAGTGCTCTCCACCAGAAGGATATGCCAACGAAGTTCTTGAACCTTTTGCGAGCATTATACTCGCATACCTATGACTGCGTGAGAGTATACGGTGAGCTAGCAGGTTCATTCGAAACGACTAGCGGTGCTCGATAAGGGTGCCTCATCTCCATTCTTGTTCAACTTCGGCATGGACGAGGTAATGAAAGATGCTTCAGTTCTCCAGAATGTAGGATTTGTACTGGAGAAGGCAGGGGAGCTATGCGACCTAGATTGCGCAGATTACATCGTGTATCTATTGGAATTCGTGGACCACGCATAACGCGCACTGGATAGACTCTGGAGGTCGGTTGCTAAGTTTAACATGTGCTCTGCACCTTCAAAATACAAAGTGCTGTTGCAGGACTGGACGACAACAGTCCCGAACTTGGTACTGAGCGGAGAGAAACTCACGATTGTGGACCGTTTCACCCACCTTGGTAGCTGCTTGTCGAACGATGGTAGCTCGGGAGTGGAGGTAAGCGCGTATATCGAAGACTCGGGCTGCTTACGCTGGACTGAAGCACTTGTGGCGTCGGCCTGATATTTCACTGAGGTGGAAAGGCCGTGTGTACTGTGCTGCAGTGCACTCAGCTCTGATGTGCGGCTGCGAGATATGGAACATGCGTGTGGGAGATGTTCGTCGGTTGGAGATTTTCGACCACCGGCGTCTACGTAGTGTGGCTGGGGTTGGATGGAGTGACCGGGTGAGTAATGTGGAGGTCAGGAATATAGTACTAGGTGCCAATCCTGAGAATACTTTATTTCACCGTACGAAACCCAGCGGACTACGCTGGTTGGGTGACGTATTGCGTATGTCGACACTCGTCTATCATATCGTGCCCTATTTTGCGTTCCTACCATGGAGTGGAAGAAACCACGAGGAGGTTAGCGGATGATGTGATAACGTGTGATGAGGAAATGTACAGCGAACTTAGGTGAAACAGATGTTTCACGACGCTGAAGGATATGGCCGTGGCCCGTGAACAGTAGCGATCGTGCTGTCATTTTCTATCGAATCAGAATGATTAAAAGAGTGCGTTTGTACAGTTAGACTGTGTTCCTTATGTTGGGTACGTCAGCATTCTTATCTCTTCTTGCTTATGTAGGTTCCCTTTTATATTCACTCTTTTTATGGAGACATGTGACCTTATGGAAAAGGCGGAGGTCAGTGAGGCTTGCCTTGCTGTTTAAGGCTGAACTATGATGGTGATGTATTCGACCTCCGATATCTTCAAAGCATTACTTGATTCTGGCCGAAACATCGAGTGAGCAATAACGAGGTGCGTCGTCGTGTATTGGGTACCGAAAGTTGTCCTCTGACTCAGATAATTGCTGTACATCGCCTTCGGTGGCTTCGACATGTTTTGACTATGCCTGCTCATGGCTTATTGTTTCCCATTCTTTTCGCACGTCCGGGGTACTACTGGAAGAGGCAACGCCTCGTCAGACTGTGAATTGGCTTCGGTTTTGGTCCCAGTCGGTGCTTCCGGCCTTCCTGGTTGGGGCCCAAGAGTTGAGAATTGTTGGTTGGAGATGCCGAGAGATATGACCCAGAACTGAAGTTTCATAAATGGTGACCACTGTAGCATTTTTGGTGACGCAGAGTTTAATTCTGTTGTTATTTTTCAACAAGGGCATATCCTTTTCGAGGTATTCTTAAATTGGCGTTATTTTAAATATTGCGCGGCTGAAAATTTTTGTATGGTTGCAAAATATTCATGAAACCTCATTCTGAGATTAAGTGCTTCGCCTACCGACCAAGGCCACCCCAGAAAATTATATAAACGATAGAGATCACTTGACCTTTGGCTTGTATTGATGGGTCACCAATAAACGCGCGGCCGTGTTCTGTGTTCGTCTTTCCTCGGTAGTAGGTTCGGCTAGCCGTTCCAATTCCGCGTTCATTTTCTTTGTGACTGCTCACTCAGAGGGGATCTAATCCGTTCCCTTTCGTAGTGCGACCACGGGAATTGAAGGCTCAAGCGCGAATCATTGTCTCCAACCTAGGTGTATGTTAGCGTCCTGCCAGATCGCAGACTTGGTGTTCCTGTGCTGTTGTGTGGCGCATAATGCCGACGTTTCGGGCATCAGTGTTGCGTGTTGATCAGTCTGTCTGGTTAATACAACAAGAAGTCCACGGCTTGAATGCTGCTTGGCCTGATTTTGCGATAAAAGTACACAAGAAAATTGGTTTGTGGTTGTTCTTTGCTTAAGCATTTTGTGTCCACCTTGTGCGAAGATCAATATACATGGTCCAGCGACACAGCGCTTATTTTTAAACAGCTGTCATACATATATGTATATATAGAAGCAGCAAGTAGTATCTGGATGCGTGAACGAAATTTGCCCGGGAGCACAGGACCGGTTTGGCGGTTATTGTTGCTCGTGAGGTATGCGTACCCGGTGCTCTCTTGTCCGAAGATCCACATACTTGTACACTCGGGATTGATATTTCTCATCGGAATCGAATCTGTAGCATCAGGCAGGAGTGTGCATGGAAGCTGTTCATGGAAGAGTGGACAGAAGAAGGGGAACTGTGATTCGTTGATAATTCATTGTNCTAGGTATTCACTCTCCGACAGATACTCGAAACGCGCCACACGCACCGCCGCCCTACGATCGTAGTCTTTCTGGAATTGAAAGGTTCTTTCGACTTGGTGGATCGACCAGCACTGTTCAGTGCTCTCCACCGGAAGGGTATGCCAACGAAGTGTGTGAACCTGTTGCGAGTATTGTACTCGCATACCTATGGTTGCGTGAGGATATACGGTGAACTGTCAGGTTCATTCGAAACGACTAGTGGCGTTCGATAAGGGTGTCCCATCTCTCCATTACTGTTCAACTTCGTCTTGGACGAGGTGATGGAAGATGCTTTAAGAGGTCCTGGGGATGTAGGAATCGAACTGGAAAGTGGGAGGAAGCTATGTGGGCTAGGTTATGCAGATGACGTTGTGTACCTTTTCGAGTCTGCGGATCATTCACAACGGGCAGTAGATAGACTGTCGAGATCGGTCGCTTGGTTTTGGATTTTTGTCGAATGGAGCCGCTGCATCCTTGTTTTTTGATATTTGGAACGCCTATTTCTGACTTATCGAGGTAACTTTTAGCGGAGCTGCTCTTTGGCTTCAGTTGTACTGTATTCATTGGCTACACACATATATTCGACCATAAAACAACGACGTTCCAATCAACGTTTTCGAGAACTACAGTACCGTCCAGCCAAATTGCGCTCAAAGATCCATTGATTCGGAATTCACTCTAGCAGTGCATGCTTCGCTCGCACGTTCATTGCTATATCAAGGTCAGTTTGACTACGGTCGCTCGAAACCAAGTCACTTGTCGTTGGATGAGTGAGTAAGGTCTCGGCGATGCAGTCTATATCGGCTTCAAAAGCCTCAAAAGTCGTATTTGGTGCAGCTTGGTGCTCTTTTTTGTGAACGTGCAGACATTGAAAACATTTATGTGGACTGAACACTTAGGTTTAAGTGGTGCTTCGAAACTGTTTCTTTCCCCCTTTACTCGCACCACCGGGAGAAGGATCCATGGAGCCTTGTGGCATCTTTCGTTGACCCTTTTTCGGAAGTCCGTGAATTACATGCGTCTGTTGTATAAACGGAGCCGGAGGGATCGAGCTAACGGTACTTCGAAGCTGCCTACACCACAGAAGGGTTACTTTAAAACCCGAAGCGGAGCCTTTACTTAAATGTCTTACCCACATGGTAATGGTGCTTTGACCCAGCACTGGAAATCGGACCATGCATACACCCACTCTGCTCAAAGCAGTAGGTAGCGCTCGAAGCCAGCGGTGTTGGGTTTTATGACTCATTTTCCAGAGAAATCGTTAAAGCTCGGAAATGGATGGTTCTCTGAGATAATAAACAGGGTCAGTGCACGGTGGTGAAGGTATATACTGTTCTCTGAAGCAGGTAATGGTTTTTAAAAGAAATCATTGTGGTCAATTGACTACGGGTCGAAAGGCCACTACTAATCGCGGAACAAACTTACACCTTCTGTGTGTATGTTTGTATGCGCGTGCATGTCAGGGTCCACTTCGCTACTTAAACTGTTTTGGAAATAGGAAAGGAGGCCCGGGGTTGCCGAGGTCAGAGGAATCAAGTCTTTGTGGAGTGACTGGCCGTGGTCAAGCGAATTAAACATTTCTTTTCAGTAGCCAGGTTGCAATACGCGATCTTCCAGTTAATTTGTCGGTGAATAGTTATCTGCTATCGTTACCACGATTGGCCTATCGAGACCTTATGCGATCCTATGCAAGTCTGGGGCTACCGGTCCCGTAGGCTTTGGGATATGCTTGTTTGGATGCCCTCAAAAATCGAACGGTTTTTAAATACTGAAGAGTTTAGGGAAATCTCCGTTCAGTAAGGCCAGATTCAGGAAGAAAACTCGAGTGAATAATGACGATATTTTGGTCGACTCCTAAATTTTGTGAAGTTTTATCAAATTCTTTTGGATTTCATATGACTGTTTTCTGACTGGCCACCATCGCTCACGATCTACTCATTCTCCGTGGAGGTATTCAATCGGAGGACGTGTGCAACAGATAATCTCAACATAGCCTGGCCGGCCTTGTTTGAGTTTTTCTATCTGATCTCGGCATTGATGCTGCGTAAACTGGATGTGAAGGTTTTCAGTTAAATTTTTAAGCCAAGCTTTTTTAATTGCTTCCCACTGATGATAAAGAAGTACATATTTTAAATGCTTGCCATAAGATATTTAGTTATGTATCGTTCTTGTTGATTTTAGGCAGTGTTCTCATTGTACGAAAGCAGTTGCTTCCACTGCGGAGGTAGTTGTCGTTGATATAAATGCACCTCGGCAGCTTCGTCGATCTTCCGGACGTCTGAGTGATTTGCAAAAGACCGTGGAGGAATCAGACAAACACTCTAGGGAATCTAGTCCAACTATGAAAGCCGAGATGGTCTTACCCAAACCGGAACCGATCTCCGCACCGATGACCAGTCCTCCGGGTTTGAGAACACCGGGCCGTCAGCGATCAATTTTTACCACACCCCGTTCTGGACTATCAACCACAACTGCTGGAAATCGAGTCATAGCGAATCGTCATCGAGGTCGTCCAAAAAAATCCTTTCCTTCTCGAGACTCGTCATTGTGTGCGGTTAAAAAAATGAGAACTGATGTAGGTGGATTCAGTTTTCTGTCGGTTCTTCGTTAATATTGCATCGTATGCTCCGGTCCTTATTGATGACAATAAGATTGATGTCATGCATGCTTCCAATAATCTCCCAGATGGCACATGCGGAGAGAACTAAGTTATTTGTTGCGATAGGCAATTTCCGGCAAAGGCTCAAATAATCTGATCGTGACAAGCATGCTTATTGAAGTCATAGTAAATGCATTGTGAATACATTCCCAAATATGGTTCTCTCGTATTTCTCCTTATTCGTGATGTCCAGTTTTTTATAGCGCTATTGCGATGACATCGTTGCATTGTGTTCTGTTCTAAGTCCAAAATAATACTGTAGTATCGCGCTGTCATGAAGCGTTGCGTACTGTCCAAGTCAAATCACAACACGTATACATTACCGCATGCTAAGTGTGATGGAAGTGCATAGGACATTTCCATTTGGGCACATACGTTGCCTCTTTTTGTTTCGATACTTATCTGATTGTCTCCTAACCTATCGCAATCTTTGTCTGAGCTGATTTCATTGATATCAGTTTAGTCGTTCTGTCGTCAGTGCAAAACGCCAGGAACATCGCATACCTATTTTCAGTGACACATGCTGTAGAATTTCGGGTGAACCTGAAATATTGAATTTGGGTTCCAGTCAGTTGCATCTTGTCCCATTTGTTACATTTGGCTAAGATATTTTCTGTCTGTCTTTGCCCCGGTCGACAGCCTGGGGTTATGTACTGTTGTAAAACGCCGAGAAGAATATTCGTCTATTCCTTTATCGACTCGCCGATTGATTCTATGTTCCGTTCGCTATCACCCGTTCTCAAGGTTTTTGGTGAGACTAGTGAAGTCTTTGTAAAAATTGGCCTTGATTTACGAAGAGCAGCTCATTTATACGCGTTTATCGATTAGTACACTGAATTTCTCTGACTTTGTCATATGGCTGAGCAGATTTTTTTGGTTAGTTATTTGAATCTCTTTGCAGCAAGATTTAAGTCTGGATTTTCACTGTTCCCTGTTTATACATTCAAGTTTTGCGCTTGGCTGAATTGAATGCCAGAAATAAAAACCCGGTAGTATTATAGAGCTGCGGACGGTTTAGACTCCGCAGTAAAGTTTTACCACTTCATTAGCTTATTTTTTGCCGTTTAATGTCTACTATAATTTTCATAGTTTAGATCCAAATTCCACATCTTTAGTATTATATCACAGTTATGCAATGTTGCAACGTTAGTTCGCCTAATTGTTGGTCGATAATGCAGTCCTCTTAAGATGCTATTTTTGATCATTGTACCATGGAAAATAATTTGATCGGTGATTTGTCCACCGTTGTACTCCTAAAATGTGAGACTAGGGCTCCAGTGAGGTTTTAGGGTCATTCTAGGAGTAGTGCCACATAATTTTACTGTCTGCTTCGGTACTGCATATCACCAGACATGTTCCCTTTCTGAATCCACTGAAGATAATAAGCTAAGCGAAGCTTATTTGTTAGAAACACTGCCCGCATCATTGTCGCCGAAATCTCATCTGGTCGTAAAGTAATACAGTTGGATGTGCATTGTGCGGACTTCTGAATCGTACGATAAAGCTTGTGTTCTAAATAATTGCTTCAAATGCAATTATTGGGAAAAGGATCCCAGGTAAACATCAATATTTGGAGGATGTGGTAGCCATGCACTGGGCGTTAAGAGCATCGCCACATCGCTTAACAACTTCGCACAGCAGTTCAAGGGCCTTGTGACCATTTTGAGAGCTCCGCACGACGTATTGCGAACCTTACACAACAGTTTGAGTTTCAAGTCTCATATCGCATCAGCAATGTAGGACTCCTAAATTGTGATAAAGGGCTGTTGAGCTGCCGAAATTACTCTAGTTCGGTGTGTTTCATTATGATCGTCAAAACATTGTTTGTTACAGGAGATGGGAACTTGTTAGAATACACTTTTGAAGCATAAATTATAATATCAGGACCAGATGATGTAAGAAGTGTATCGAAAAATCGATGCGTCATATATTGGTTTTTAATTGTCTATGATATAATGTTAGTAACACAGCCTTGTTGGTAGATGTAATGCGCCAACGTTTCGACTACCGTGGATAGTCTTTCTCAAGGCAAGTTTTACAATCAAAAGCTGTTATTAACATTATGTCATTCACAATTATAAATTGTAATATTTCCGAGGCAACACGATGTGCAAAGAGTCCATAGATTTGTATATTCAACAGGGTACACTTGTTATATCTTGTAATCTTGTCTACTATTAATGGCATACTTCTCATTCATTTTATTTTTCGCTTATGTGTCCACCCGTCGCACTTCCCCTCGCTGCTGAAAAACTGGACTTTAATGGATTTATGACAATGATCACAAACGAAGCAGCCTCAATCCACGGTTCCGATTTCTCGTTCTGCGCAGCCCACCATCGTGGTATCACAAATGGACCTACCGGCTTCCACAAAGGTGATGCGACTATTTGGCTGTCTTATCGCTTGATCTATCTTGTTGTATTTGTTCAGCCTATCAAAGAAATTAAACTAGCTGCTCCGTTAAACAGTTATTTTGGCGTGACACTGTGTAAGTGATAGTGGTGGTGGTGTTGATCAAATTGGCTACTTGCGATTTTGGTGCTTGTGTTTACGAATTTGCGGAATCCGGAGCGGGCTGTACCGCCATTTTCCGCACTATCTAAGAGTTATTTCAGACTCATGCATAACTGCCACTCCGTTGGTGTGTTGGAGTCACCTCCGCGTTCATTGAACCGTGATCCAACTTACACGGGCTCGTTTACGCACATTATGAGGTACACCGATTATATATATATATATATATATATATATATATATATATATATATATATATTGCGCGGAACTGTTCGCGGATATGACGCCATCAGAATCATGTCCGTGGACGAAAACAGCGAATGATAACGATGAAAGAAAGAGAAACAATGGTTAGAGGCGACCACGCGTGGTGATTTTTCCACTTTTCGTCTCCACTTCACCGGTCATCCACCGCTTTCCTTGATTCTTATGTAGACTGCACGCCACCCGGCTTCCCAAACCGAAGTATAGGGTTGACTTAGGTTACCTTACCTCGAGCTTTTGGTCAAATCGTCTAGCCCACAAGGCAGCAAGTAGATTTGCGGGTCACGTAGCCCATTGCTGGCCGGTGAGTGATCGCTCAGGCCATCCGCTCTCCGATTGGAGCTAGACATTCTGGTCATCCACTACGTCCCTTTGCTGCAAACGCCTGTGAACGCAGTCTTGTGTTTCATATGCCACCCTTGTTTGGTTTGGGATTATTGTCTAGCTGTCTTTCCTAGACTGTTATCACCAATAACTGGTCGCCTCCGTGGAGTGTCGAACATTCGCTCCCGTCCTCGCATTTCGGTGGGAACACCTTCACCACTAGAGGGCAGTTCGTAGAACTTCCTCAACGCAGGTTATTTGAGACGACGATCATTTGGGAACATTTCGTAAGGCGTTCCGGGCTGGAAGCCGAATCGGAGCTTGAGACGCTCATCTCTGACAACGCTGCGACATTTGGAGGTGTGCATTACCCACAATTTTTCAGCACACATGCAGTATCCAAGTATTGTTGATTCGTAACGTTTTTGACCGATTCCGAGTATTTCTTTCGATGAATCGGAATAATTTTGATAGTACTGTGAAGTTGTAGAAAATGGTGAAGATTTACTGACCACGTTTTTATTATGACGGCTATGACGCGAAAAACAGTTTACTGATTAACTTCCTCAGTTTTTTTTCGTGTAACTTGGCTCCTTGTTATAAGTATTGTAGGATTATGTCGCAGTGATTTGTTTGCTACTCGGACGGGTTTACCTATCATCTGGAGTGGTTGCCTAATTGAATTATGCCAGCCGCATAACCCAATTCAGTGGGCACGTGCGATGGAACCGTGATTCGTCCACTATAGAGTTTTCCCAGATGGGTTCTCATCGATGAAAGAGTTCCGACCCACGGGACTCTCGATACGGCCGTGTTCATATTTGAATGCCCTCCAGAAGCCTCAGTGTAGTAAATGCCAAACGCATGTACTATACTGACTAACTTGAGCATCCTCGACAGTCGAGTGGATCGCCGAATTTCCCATCCAAGATAAACACTGATTTAATGAATCACTTGTTTTTCGTACCTGAACCGTCCTTCAGAGTAGCTCGTGGAGAGCATATGCTAGTGAACCTTGAAAAGAATCAAAGCAATACATAGAACATATCACAAGCCATGGGTCATCCGTGGGTGGAATACAATTGTCTGAAGACTCCAAACGCTTCATCTGAGCAAAGACTAGCGAGTATAGCAAAGAGCTGCAGATTTCGCAGATCACAACGAGAATCACTGTTTTTTGAGTAAAAGTTAAGGTGTTCATGAAGAATTTTCCGCCAGGCGAAAAGCGCACAGGTAGGGATATGCATTCTTGCTTTAGCGAGATTTGCGCGGTCGTCGAACGAAGAAAATGTTTTGGAAAGATAATCATTAACAGTCTGTCACAACGAGACTACACCTTGACGTGGTGTGACGGCTTGCGTGCCTCCATGATCCAACGAGCTATACAGGATGGCTTATCTCAAGCCGAAGATCCAATCATGCCTGGAAGGTCAATGGGTAGAGGCCTGACGAAGTAGTCTTCTGGTCCTCCAAGTCGGGGGTTGATCTGAGTTAGCAGCTCAGTCGTAAAAACGAGTGGAAGACTAATTGATCTAAGTAGATGGGCGCCCACTCAGCTGTATCCCGCTGCCTTGCAGTCAGGTTCTTGTCAGAACCAAAGACTTTGGTTGAGAACCCTAATCGTTCCTGTGCTTAGCGGCTGGACTCCCTAGCAGTACCCGTCCACTATTCCCCATGAGTTACTCGGCTACAAATGATTCCATACTGCATCGGTCGTCGTGCAGGATAATCAGGACCGCGCTATCCATTGCATGGAGCGGGGGGAGGTTGGTAGTGATAAGTATGCTACTGCTCAGAGTTCCCTCTCTTTTATTCAACCTGTCTCTTCTGTCTCAAACCCAGTCTGTTTGCCCCTTCTGCCTACCCATAGTATCTCCATTGATAACACGCCCGAAACTCGCAACGGTTTATTGTCAAGTAGTGTAGTAGGTGGTTTTCAGTCTGTTAGCTCACACTTTCTCAAGCCTCGTCAGCCTCTGCATCTCGGTTCCTTCAATGTGCTGGCTGGTCAACAGGCGTGTTTGGCTCTGACAGTGGACTCACTTTCGATTGATGTCTGCTGCGTTAGGGAAACACGAATTCAGGATTCGAGTAGAGTAATTCAGCTAACTGCGCCAAACGTCTGGTCAAGATATTTTCTTCGTACTTCAGGAGACGAAGCATCTCAAGCTGTGGGTCAACGTGGTGTAGGAATAGTCTTGAGTGAGAAGGCTGAAGCAGCCCTTTTAGATTGGATCCCAGTCAACAGTCGCTTGTGTGCCATGAGACTGCAGGGATCAGTCGGCGTCCGGAAGGATAGTAGTGTTAAGCGTAGTTTATTTGTTATCTCGGCATACACTCCACAGACTGCAGCACTGACATGGAGAAAGACGAATTTTACGGTAACCTCGTCACTTGTTCGGAACAGCAAACGCTCTGACATTGTAATGGTAGCAGGTGACTTTAATGCACAAGTTGGAAAACTGAGTGCATCGGAGTCCTGTTTAGGCGGGCGATGCGCCTTGCCTGCACAGCGAACAGACAACGGGCAAAGACTTCTCCAATTCTGTGCAGACAATCATTTATTTCTATCCAGTACAAATTTCCGACACAGTTCGCGTAGCACCGCGAAATGCCGTTCTATCACGGCAGGTACTTTGAGTCAGATTGACCATGTCGCAGTTAGCTACCGTTGGCGCGGTTCTGTCCAGAACTGTAGATCATACTGGACCACGTACGTCGAATCGGACCATGCGTTAGTTTTAATGCGATTTTTGCTGCAGCTGAATGGCCATCGGCGCAGGCCACAAACCCGATTGGCTGTCGAACGTTTGTCTGATTCGGCTGTTCGTAGCAGCTACGAACAGAAACTATCCGAGGAACTAAGAACTGCGACCGGTAGCAATGTAGACGATCAGTGGGATCAAATTAAGTAGGCTATGCATTTGGCAGCAAATTTCGCCTGCGGTCCCAGACCTAGCGTTCATCAAAAGCACTAGATCTCACACAGTTCGCTGGGTCTAATGGAGCAAAAACACCAGCTGCCTAATTGCAAGTAAGTGAATGAGATGCGTCGACAGTTGCAGCATCAGTTGACGACAAGCCTTAAGAATGACCGCGAAAACTGGTGGGTTAAGGTAGCCGAAGAGATGGAAGTGGCGTCCGCTTCAGGTAACAGTCAAAGACTGTTTAAGCTTATACGCGACAGCGGTGGGTGGCGAACTTCGGTTAGTGAAGTCTTGTACGATAGGACTGGAGAGCTCATCCATGGTAGACAGCGAAGAACAGACCGTTGGGCAGAACATTTCAAGGATCAGTTTAACTGGCCACACGCTAACATATTTAGTCCGACGTAGGGAGCTGTGAATCCTTGGGAGGTGTCACTTGATCCCCCAACGGAAGTGGAAGTGCAGTCGAATATTCGGCTTCTGAAGAGGGGAAAAGCTGCCGGTCCCGACGACCTTCCCCCAGTTCTTTTTAAATTGGGTGGAGAAGTCCTGATGAAATCACTTACCTCTTTGCTTCGTGATATTTGGAACGAGGAGCGTATCCCGCTATCGTGGGGTGAGTCACTGATTGTATCCATCTTCAAGGAGGTTACACGGAGTGACTGCAGCAATCATCGTGAGATTAGTTTAATTCCGATAGTTACTAAGGTGTTAGCTTCGATAATGCTGCGCCGTTTGACACTGATTCGCGAGAGTAATATCCGCGAACAACAGGCCGGATTTCGTCCAGGTCGAGGTTGCATCGACTAGGTATTCACTCTCCGACAGATACTCGAAACGCGCCACACGCACCGCCGCCCTACGATCGTAGTCTTTCTGGAATTGAAAGGTTCTTTCGACTTGGTGGATCGACCAGCACTGTTCAGTGCTCTCCACCGGAAGGGTATGCCAACGAAGTGTGTGAACCTGTTGCGAGTATTGTACTCGCATACCTATGGTTGCGTGAGGATATACGGTGAACTGTCAGGTTCATTCGAAACGACTAGTGGCGTTCGATAAGGGTGTCCCATCTCTCCATTACTGTTCAACTTCGTCTTGGACGAGGTGATGGAAGATGCTTTAAGAGGTCCTGGGGATGTAGGAATCGAACTGGAAAGTGGGAGGAAGCTATGTGGGCTAGGTTATGCAGATGACGTTGTGTACCTTTTCGAGTCTGCGGATCATTCACAACGGGCAGTAGATAGACCGTCGAGATTGGTCGCTTGGTTTGGCATGTGCTTTGCACCTTCGAAGTGCAAAGTACTGTTACAGGACTGGACGACAGCAGCGCCGAACTTGATACTGGGACAGGAAATAACAATGGTGGACCGTTTCACCTACCTTGGTAGCTGCGTGTCTAACGATGGTAGCTCTGGATTGGTGGTAAGTATGCGTATATCCAAGGCTCGAGCGGCTTACGCTGGATTGAAGCACTTGTGGCGTCGGCCTGCTATTTCACTGAAGTTGAAAAATCGTGTGTGCTGTGCTGCAGTGCGTTCAGTTCTGTTGTGCGGTTACAAGACAAGGAATATTCGTGCGGGAGATGTTCGTCGGTTGGAGGTTTTCTACAACCGATGTCTACGTAGTACGGCTAGGATTGGATAGAGTGATCGGGTGAGTAATATTGAGGTTAGGAATCTAGTATTGGGTGCCACTTCTGAGAATCGCTTGTTTCAGCGTATGAAACTTAATAGACTACACTGGTTGGGTCACGTGCTGCGTATGACGAACACTCGTTTACCATACCGTGCCTTATTTTGTGTTCCTCCTAAGGAATGGAAGAAGCCATGTGGAGGCCAACAGATGACGTGGGAACGTGGGATGAGAAAATGTGCAGCGAAGTTAGGTTAAGTTGGTGTCTCACTTCTTCTGGGTTAGGGTCCGAAAGACTTGTCGACTTGCTTGCTGGAGACACTGAAGGATATGGCAGTGAACCGTGAAAAGTGGCGATCGTGTTGTCATTTTCTATCGAATCAGGATGATTGAAAACACGTGCGTCTGTACAGTTAGACTGTGTGCCGTGTGATGACTACAGCAGCATCCTATCTTTTGCCCCCTGTTTCTCTTGGATGTTCACTTTTTATGGAAACTTCTAACTCTGGGGAAAGGCAGCGGTCAGTGAGGCTTCCCTGCTGTTTAACGCTGAACGATGATGATGGTGGTGATGAGGATGATGATGATGATGATGATGATGATCTCACAGACACGTTGCTGTAAAATCTTCGCATTCGTTTGTAAAGGTCTATAGTTGATTTTTTTATTACTGCCTTCAAAGGTTTTATCAAAAATACTGCTACAGACGCTTTCAAGGCAAGGTAAACTCACAAAGGCGAGAATTCTCACCCGACGAGTACTGCTTCATCCGTTGTGCCCTCTCTCTGGTGCCCGATTTCTGCTTTTTATTGGTGACTCTTGCGGTCACGGTCGTTGAAATGCGCTTGCATCCCATTCATTCGATCTCAGTGCTTGCCTACTGGTAACCCCCTCAGTAGTCATAGGCTGTCTATAAAGTCATCTCACCGTTCTGTTTCATTGCGTCTCCGTAAAAAATGACCTGTGCCTGGTCGCGACGTTTTCAAATTTGAAACACGTTTGGGAATTTTCCTTAGTCTCTAATGCCACATGGAGTTCAGTTCATTGGTTTACTTTTCCGAATTTTTTGCAACGGTATTTTCAAAGCTTCTTTAACTGTTGCTTTCGGGTCTTTTTCATATACCTTTCTACTGTGCATGTCATTTTCAGGAAAAACGTTGCTACTAACAGACGGCCGGCAGGTGAATTTCATGGGGAGTGGTGGGATTTGAACCGGGGCACTTAAGGTTTAAGCGTCACGATACCGATCCCTTGACTGCTATTACCAGTCGACGTGTATAAAATTGTTGTTGCATCACGTGTGCCCACGAGAAATAGGAAACTATCAAGCGATAAATCCACACCAAGCCTAACAGGAAGCTAGTCGTTGCCTTATTAGACCCACTTTATTTTGCATCGAGTGGGCCTTAGATGAATACTTTCACTCGGATGTCGTTTTCTTCGGGGACATACGCTACCTCTGCTGCGCACTAATTTGTGTTGGCAGAAGTAGAACGCAACATATGGCCTGAATGGGCTTTCTAATCGCATGTATCTTGTTTGCTTCTTCTGGTTAACACAGAATCTTACTACAGAACCAAAGAAATTGGATGCCTACGACTACGATACGGAGCCGAATTCGGATGACGAGATTGCAAAACTCCGCGCTTCCAAAGGTATGCGGCGAATCGTGACCGTTTTTCGCCCTCATGCTTCACAACGAGTCAGGTGAAATCAAGCGTGCTGTTCAGTTTAGTGCTTTTATCTGGTTGGTGTAAAAACATGTTTTCTTTCTGATATTGCTATGCTGTGTTTGATGAGTGCATTATCCAATTGTGTTACTACGTCTCAGTGGGACTGCACCTTAACGTGGTGTGGCGACTTGCGCGAATGCATGACCCAACGACCTGTACAGGATGGTTTACTTCAATCCGAACGTTCATTCATTCCTGAAATGCCAATGGGTAAAGATCCGAAGAAGTAGTTTGCTGATCATCCAGGATATGGTGGTTTATAGCTGACAAGTGATTTGGAAAATATGTGGGAAAACAATTGTTCCAAACGGATGGACTTTCACTCACTTACCCCTCGCTGCCTTGCGGACAGATTCTTGCTAAGACGAAAGGCTTTAGTTGCTGGACTTCCTAGCAGTATCCGCCGGCCATTTCCTATGAGTTACACAACTACAAACATTTTCGTAATTTAACGGTCGTCGCGCAGGATAATCAGAACCGACTACCAGTTGGATCGAGCGAGATGGATGGTGGCAAATATATTTCAGCTCAGAGTTCTCCTTCTTTTGTTTAACTTGTTTTTTCTACCCCCCAACTGCTTCCGTTTGTTTACTCTACTTACCCATGATTCTCCATTGATACCAAGCCCGATACTTACAGCAGTTCATTGTTATGGTGTCTTAAGCGGTTTTCAAATCAGAAGCTTCTTCGTCAACCTCTGATCCTGGGCTGCTTCAATTTTGGCACTCCCATGTAGGCTGGCCAGCAGGTGTGTTTAACGCTGGCTTTTGGTGATTTGCCTCAATTAAACTCGACTGAAATATTCGATTAGCGCAATTCAACTAACCGTGCCTAATATCTAATCCGGATGTTACGTGCACACCTCAGGAGGTGAAGCAGCTCGAGTTTTGAGTCAACGTGGTATAGAAATACTCATGAGCGACAAGACCGAAACTACTTTTTCAGACAGGATCCCCATTGACAATCGGGAGAGTTGCCGTTCCAAAGGAAAGCTGTGTTAAGCACAACTTATTTGTCATATCGGCATTTGATCCAACTGACTGTGGCGTTGGTGCGGAAAAAGACGAGTTTCATGACGAACGCGTGACTTTTGTTCTTAGGAGAAAATACTCCGGCATTGTACTAGTGGCATTTGATTTGAATGCATAGATTGGGCAGCTCAGTACATCATAAGCTTGTTTAGGTAAGCGTTGCGCCTTGCACGCTCAGCGTGCATATTGCGGAGATATACTATTCCAGTTTTGTGCCGTCAATCTTTTATTCCTGGCTAGTACCAGTTTCCAGTATGGTTCTTTCCAACCGGTATGAATGTAAAATTTGCGAACTTGTTGCCAGCATTACCCTGGCATACATTTGGCCGTGTAGGGTTATGCGTTGAACTATCAAGTTCATTCGGCACGGCGAGCACTGTTCCTCTAGGCTGTCCTATCTGTACATTCCTGTTTATCTTCGTCATGGATAAGATGACAGAGGATGGCTTACTGGGTCTCTGGAACGTAATCGTCAAACGTGTGTAGCCTAGTTTGTGCTGACGACGTTGTGTGCTTGTTCAAATCTATGCTACATGTGCCACGTGCCTTCGGTAGGTTCACGAGGATTGTAGCTATATTCAGCCTGTTCTTTACTCACTTCGAAGCATAAAGTGCTGTTACCATTCGGGAGAGGATCCAGAAATTGTCGACCGTTTCGATTATCTTGGCAGCTGCGTAAATATGGTAGCATTGTAGATATGTCGAAGGCTGAAGCGGCATACGCTAAACTGAATCAATCTGATATTCCGCTGTAGTTAAAAGGTCTTGTTCGCGAAGTCGCAGTGCGCCCAGTGCTCTCCTGGTTGCAAGACATGAAGTTTGCTTGCTAAAAATGTTCGTCGCTCGGGAGTTTCCGATTTTTGATGTTTCCCCTGCCTTTGGTAGGGTTGGATGGAGTGGCCGAATGCGAAATGTGTAGGTTAGGAATATATTATTGGATACTGCTCCGAAGAATATTCTATCGTTGGGTATCCAACCTAATGGATTTCGCTGTTTTGATCACTTGTTGCCCTTGGCGGACATTCATCTACCCTATGGTGCCCTATGTTTTGTTCCTCCTCCGAAATGGAAGAAACCACGTGGTGGTCAACATATAACGTCGTAGCGTGGAATGAGGAAATGTATGGCGATTTTAAGTGGAGTCGGTGTCTCACGTCTTCGAGGTTGGGGTCCAAAAGGTCCGCCAACCAGTTGGCCGGAAATACCAAAGGATATGGCAACTAAACATGAACAGTGGAGATCTTGTCATTTGCTGTGGAACCTGAGTGATTCAAAAGTACGTTACTACAGATAGACTTTTCCCTGCTCGCCCCTGTAGGTCCATTAGCTATCCAATTCGCATGTTTATTCTTTTCTATAGGATCGCGGGACCTGGCTAACTGTTTAATGGTGATCGATTATAATGAGTAGCACAGAGTACGAGGGCTGTGGATGGGCCTACGTCAAAATCCGAAAACTACATGACGGAGAAATCAACAACAGTGACCATTAAGTTTGGTGTACAGCAGAACGATATTTGGTATTACCAATTCACGATTGATACCAAGTCAGGTGATAGCTATCTGCACATTTAGAATTTCGATTCTTTGGCCAACGAATTACTAAATATCTCATCCACTTGACTAAAACCGGTCAGGCGTTAACGTTATGCTTGAATGTCGAATTATAGCATTGCCTACCACTACATCATGTGGGCTACCGAGGAAACATTTGTGAACACTGTTCCGAAAGTAAACTGTCAGATATGAATTAGTGCAAAATTGACTGTCTGGTATATTCTTCCAGTCATTGTTTTGAAAACACTGCAAATTTTCTCAGTCGTAATGATGCTATTAAACAGTTTCGTTGGCTCCTCACCGTAGAACTGAATAAACCTATTTTTACATTTTCTCCCGCCCAGAACTAATTCCGCGTAAATATGGGATTGTATTTGGATATATATATATATATATATCAGGTTAGAAAAATGAGTTTTCTCGTAGCTCAAGCTTAACAGGATGGCGCTGGTTATTTCACTGAGCTGGACACTTTGATTGCAAACGTTTCGTTACAAATCGGGGTAACTTCGTCAGTGCTATGATATTGTGGCGAGCGTCTGATTGCCGTTGTCCGCCTAAATGGGTCACCTAGTGTTTTAGTCGGTGCTGATTGGCTGCTCCTGGTGAGGATATAGATGCTGCCCAGTTGCTTTGTTCACCTTCGTCTATTGTTGACATGTAGGCTGAATCAGCGTCCGTTTCGACTGGCTTGTATTGATCGGTCCTTCGATCGGATCGATAGGTATACGTGGTCCAGATCGACACGTTTGTTTATCGATCTTTCTGAGGAATGCCAAGCTTCGAGAAATTCCCTCGAATGCTTTGTTCTACACTGGGCAAAGATCCTCACATTTTCGAGATTGAACTTGTGACCCTCCCGGTCTTCGTGAAATGAAATTAGAGAGAGTGGATCATGCCTTTTTGCTGCCAATTGGCGATCATGGATCCGTGTCCCGAGTTTCTTTCCGGTTTTTCCAGTGTACTGTTTTTCGCGGTCTTTGCAGTCGATTTGATAGAAAACGTTAGTTCGATACTTGTCAGTTGTCGGTTCTTTCATCTTAGAATCTTTCGTAGGGTTCTTGTTGGCTTGTGCGCCACTGTAATTCCATGGGTCACTTTTAAAAAGAGCACAATCCCACTGCAGCACTGCGGAGCGAAGGAAACAAGAAGAAAAACATCTGTTATAACTTTTTCTGCGTAGCGGGTACACACGAAGCTCTATCAGATGAAGCGCCCACAAAAAACAGTACCGAGAGGCTTTCGCCGAACAGGCCAAAGCACGAACCGTCTTGCCCTACATCAAACATATCTCTGAAGTGACAACAAGGTTACTCGAGCCCTATGGAATTGAAGTGGCGCACAAGTCAACAACAGCGAGTTGCAGCCACTGCCCTTGGCGACTGCTTTTCAACGGGCTGTTTAAGGTTGAAATGTTTCGTTCCATTCACTTTATCTTTGAAATCATTTTTCACAAGCGTTTTCGTCACAAGGGTTATAGTCTGCTTCCGCAGGTCCCAACTGTTTTGCGTTTGCTCAGAATTCATTGTATTCTATTTTTGAACGAAAATTTGGTGTACGCAATGCTACGCTTTGTCTGCGTTCATCAGTGTTGTCAAATTTTCAACTTTTTTAAAAATCGTGATTGAATTCTCAAACGAAATTCCGTCGTTCGATCTAGTCAAGCAGTTAGTCAATCAATCGAGAGAATAACCAACCAGTAATATGGCTGTCCATAATATCGATGCGTATTCTTTTTTACGACAGCTTTTTATTCGGATAATTCGAATTCCACTTAACAACATTCTTTGGGAACCAGAGACTTCAGATGGAATACATTTCCCCTTTGTCTTGTGGTTCTTTTTTCTGAACTCGATTAACCACTCGGGGCGTTTTTCTTTACTTATGGACGTTCCACGAAAATATGACTCGCTCGTTATCGAACATTTTTCCGCTCTATTGGCAAAATAGATTAATAGTGAACAGCTTCCTAGAGTTGTACTGCACAAACGTGAGTCTTTTAATCTGAGAACACTGCGGAGCGTGACAACTGATAAAAGATGTTCATGAATCCTCTACGCTTGGACTACTTGTAGGTCATAAAGCGGTATCAGAGTTGCTGTTGTTCGTTCCACTTGCCCCCTAGTTTTAGCTCATTTTTGCTGTGAAAAATACCGATGAGGTAATTTTGTGATTTCTTTGCTAAGGGCTTGTTTATTCATGAACTTCCTGTCTTTTAGTTTGTGCCTGCCTAGGTTCTTGTTGACAAAGTTGTCTTTTCGTGATTGTGATCTTCCTCTTTTCGAGTTGTAGGTCAGTTGCTCCATTCTTCACTTACAAGTAATGCAGGAACATTCAAATCACTTTCTCGCCGTCTGAGGTAACCGTTATGCATTCAGCTTGCGTTTTTAGCTCTCCTAATTTTACAAGCTAATTCGCCTCAATTGAGTGATAACATTTGTGTGGCAGTGAATTTCCTGGTTGTTCTTGCTTACGTCGTTGGCTGTGAAACTCCGTTGTTTCGTCAGATCCAGTGGTCGTTTAAGCAGGGCATTACTATAAATTTGGGGATGGAGTTAACCGACTATCATCTGACGGATATCAGGATGTCATCCAGCGTAGACTTCAACGGGAGAATTGGAATCAAAGGTTTCAGTGGTAGGTAGTGCAACGTAATTTATCTTATTTTTAACTAATGGAGTCATTGATGCGGCATTTTGATTTCCGCTATTTCTGCCACAGCAAATATGAGAAACAGTCCACTTTAGTGTATGTAGCTATCCCAGTATCATTGAGTCCCAGCACAATCCAGACACAAGGGGTTACTTTTGATTTGCCGCTAAACGAATTGAATTCCAGTCTTGGCTTCTCGCGCGGGTATCATCATAACGAAATGATCAGGATCCAAGCAAATAGGTAGGGCAGTGTAATGATGGACTGTGCGCAGAAGCATGCACCACGAAAGACTTCGGGTCATGTATACCAGCGAAACGACGGATGTTCCTGACAGTACTTGCTGTGTAAAATACTCGTAGACTCGTCTCTATGGACTCCACATACAATAAGACGGGTAAACCTCCAAGACATCAACTGACCAAGAGTCTGAGAAATGACCGCGAGCAGTAGTGGATAGGACACTGCTGTCGGCAGTACCGGGAACCTTTACTGATTGACCCGGATTTCTGGTCAACAGAGGTTAGGAGTGACTAGGTGGTCAGCGAATCTGATGGTTTACTGATTCATTCTCTGAAGCGTTGGACAGAATAGTTTGTGGAGCAGTTTAGCTGCATCATTGCCTGGAAGTGAAACAATTCAGGGAGGTACCAGCCCTTTGTCAGAAATGCAGGTCATCAAGGAGACAGGTTTTCTTAAAAGACAAGGACTGTCTCTGTTCTTTAACGCGGATGTCGAAGTGTTAACGTCGGAGGTAAAACTCCTGGGGACGATCTGGATCAGTAAATAATTTCTTAAAGATTGATGTGGATTGGTGACCATACCGATTTAAAAGAAAGGAGGATAATACTCATACAAAAACTACTGGGGAGTAAGTTTGTCAAGTACTGGATCCAAGCTGCTCGCACGCATCTAACCGGTTTCGGAACCAACCGGCCTTGTATTGACGGAATATTCACCTTGCGACAAACCTTAAAACATAGACACACGTATCGTTAACCCACAATTTCCGTCTTTCTTGATCTGGAGCCGGGTCCGGTTCATTCCACCGTGGAGTTTGTCATAACACCTCTCAATAAAGAATGCTGCATGGGAATTCTCTCCTACGAATCCTCAAGTGATACTTCGACCAAAATCACTCGCACCGATACCTAAAAGCTGGCTGCCATATTTTATGGCATCCTCCTGTTTACGGTTATTTACCCGTTCCTGTATCTTGGCGTACATTGGCAGTGTGATCAGATATCCGTACAAACGAGTTCGTAAGCATCATCCGACTTGGCTAAACACCGAATCGGTCAAATCTGTCTGGTGCATTGTCTCCACCCCTAGTTGATTCTAGTCCCTTAGTCAATGTTACAAGCGTCCAGACCAATCTATAAAGTTCGAAGTATGATATCGAGACCGACAAATAGGAAGACTGTATGCATTCGTTTGTACGATCCTCCATCGTGTGCGCAAAGACTGTTTATGCAAACTGATGTTCCCCTGCTTCACTTACCACCCCTAAAACCTGTGGACTCACTCACGATTATGAATCGACCGTGTGAGCCGAGTTCCCCCATGTGAAAAGTTCCACGTTATTATCAATTTCACAAGCATATGCACATGAGAGTAGTGATTTTCACTAAGCTAACTGCGGTCCACTATTCTCCCTAATTTATTTTTTTGTAATTAGTATTATGAATGTACTACAGGCATCCGTTGCCGGATGATCTATTCGTCAAGATGAAACCGGTTAATTTCGCTCGATAGAAACTTTCAAGTCGATTTCCAAGTCGAAGATTTTTTCAACTCCAACACATCCAAGTACTACGCATAAAACAGCAAGATTTCTGTAGGCAAGTTGGTGACCCTCTTGGTGGTACATTCATCTCCTGCTGAGCACCATGCCGTGTAGGTGAAACATGATAGAAAACAGTGATGCCATTACCAGGGCATTCCTGCCACGTAGTGATGTGGTGCTTTGGTGCGAAGATTCCCCATCAGATGTAATTCTTGCCAAGTCATAGGGTGCAACCACCTACTCAACAAGTCTTGTTTGCTGCTAACCGGCCGGATAGACCAGTTGAAAAGTTCACAGCTCTACTTCGTAAACAGTACTGGTTCACATCTATCTGTACCTAACTCTCTACAGTAAGTGAGCATTATACCTGTTCCGATCCGGAATAGCCAGAACGTCAAAATCCTCATCGGCCGAAGCCTAAAAATCATATCCAACGCCTTGAGGCGTGTTCGTAATCGGAGCCGAGATGATGGTTTACGGCCTGCTTACACTGGACCAGTTGTTCTTTATAATCTGAGCACATCAGTAATTCACTTTGTTTTGTCTTAAGATAACCAACTTTTTCTTCTGTGCTGAGCTGTGCAATTCGCCACTTTGCATTTCCCCGCTTGCTTACGCTACGCCTGTCCGTATTTCAACTAGGATTCGTTTTTCGATCATTATCCGGCCACACCAGCCGTCTGCGAATTTTTAACAACCCTGTTCTGCGCAGTCTTGAGTCAGTTCCTGTCATATTACTTCCTTCTGGAGTCGCTGGTTTTTTCTTTGCAACCTAGCAGTCATAGAGCTTATCAGATTTTACACTGAAATCTGTACTCATTGAATATGCACAACGATTCTCCGTCGCCGTTTTGGCATGTTTTCGAAATGTATTCCGGCCAAGATAAGCATAACATAATGCTCTAACATTATTCAAGTTGGTTGTTAGTCCAAACGCGTATAGGAAAGAGAAAAACCCGCAGATTCAAGTAGCTGCTGGCTCGTCAATAGCGTAATCCTGTAATATGCTGCTCAGAATATAAATGAGGAACCTTCAAAAATGTTAGGAGTTCATGCGGAAAGGTAAACTAGGCAACAAAGAAGCGACCAATTATTCTTGTCTGTTACTCTGCGATCTCCGGGGTTCCTTGATAATCTTTAGTTTACGAAAACAACTTACTGGAGTTGGTTGATAATACTCCACTGGATTTGTCGATTGCTGGTTCATTATACTCTCCACGAACCACTTTCTGTTACCGATGACTTAGTGCTTTTCCTCTTGATGTCAAGTGCTTCTCCTGCAGGGATTCATGATTTGGTACACGTTAGATAGGTTTGACACCTCGCCATCTAACGGTAAGCTAGGTTTCGAGGTTTTCGATCACTAGATGTCTACGTAGTATGTCTAGGATTAGATGGAGTGATCGGGTGAGTAATGGGGAGATCAGGAATCTAGTCCTAGGTGCCAATTCTGAGGATAGATCGTTTCAACGTATGAAGCTTAGTAGACTACGCTGGTTGGATCATGTGTTGCGTATGGCGAGCACTCGTTCACAACGCCGTGCCCTGTTTTGCGTTCCTCCCACGGAATGGAAGAAGCCATATGGAGGCCAGCAGATGACGTGGCAGTGTGGAATGAGAAAGTGCACAGCGAACTTAGGTAAGGTGGTTGTCTCACGTCTTCGTGGTTGCGGTCCGGAAGCCCTGTTAACTAGGTGGTTGGAGACACTGAAGGATATGACAGTGAGCCGTGAACAGTGGCGATCGTGTTGTCGTTTCCTACAGAATCAGAATGGTTGTGAAAGTGCGTTTGTACAGTTAGACTGTGTTCCGCGTGTTGATTACTGCAGCATTCTTATCTTTTCCCGTCTGTGCAGGTCTATTCGCTGTTCCCCTTGGATATTCGCTCCTTTTAGAGAAAAAATGTAACCCGGGGAAAAGGCAGCAGTCAGTGAGGTTTGCCCTACTGTTTAACGTTGTTTGGGATGAACCAGCATTGGTCTGTACTTCGAAGCTGCTGCCTTCATCTCTCATTTAACTTAAAACTAGGAGACTGCTTATGTCTTTGTTTTTATGCTGCATTTTAATTGCTTGCTATAAAGAAGGTCACGTACGGAAGTTTTGTCTTCGTTTGATATCTGTCATTTAAGAGATGAATAGTCGCAATGCTTTTTACGCCTTAAACTATTCTGAGGCTCGTCCTCAATACGTTTATCTTTTCCATTCTCATATTCATTTCGGCTTGTGATTCGATCGTTTAGTGATCAAATTTGTACAAATTCGCGATCATGGCACCAGTGGAGATTCTGAAACGGTGGAACAAATAGCTCCACTTCATATGCGATATATGATATGTCCGGAGAACACTGGAATGCAGCGTGTGAGTTTCAGCCAGTTGATCAAAATGTTAATTAATGATTCATTTCGTTTGCTTTGTTTGAGTTTGGTGCACCCTATAATGCCACGACCGTCATAACAGCGGACTTACGTCTCAATAAAAAGAACTAATTGACCACAACATTGAGTTGAAAATGTTTCCTGAAAAATTGGATTCATAGCAGACTTACACTCTAGCAGTACTGATTTGGGGAAACCCTTTACATTTTGCAAAAATTTTTATATGATTCGAGATCATGGGGAGAGCATTAGACGGATAAAATCCTAGCCTTCTATGCTGCCCTCCAAGTTACAGCCAATAACATGTCAAATGTGATAACAGAAGCCAAAATATTGTCCGATCAGAAATCGACAAACATATTCCCATGGACATTACATTAGTGTGAACCTAGGCATTCCCTTCTGCTGTGATCACACCGATCACAACAGCACTAACGGTTATCATAATTCAGCTGTGTTTGCTCCGTTTCTGATAGCAGTAAGAACGTGAAACAAAATATTTTGATGAGATCCGCAAAATAAACACGTCATTTTTTGATTTTTAAAATGACTCGTGGCACAGAACATTCTCGTCACCGGGCGCTGTTCCCTTACACCACCCATACCTTTTCTAGTCATATATATCCGCCTTACTTTATGTTCTAGCCAGGTAGGCGTAATGAGCCGACTGTTGCGGTCCGAGCCGCCATGTCACTGGTAATAAATTGGGATATTTCTTCTATTTAGCTGCAACTCATGCGAATAACGCATGGTAGAGTAGGCTCTATATTGGCATACCCCGCACACGACCAAACCACTTCATCGATTGTCGCTAAGTGAGAACGCTGGACGGCTAGTCCAGATACACGGAGTCTGATCTCATCATTGAGAATACGGTACTACCACAACACAAGTATCCCTGTCCAGACACCACTTCTCAAATCTTCGCGGAAGGACCAGAATTCGCGTACTGCAAGGCTGCACGAATAGTGGCTTGTTAAACTCTGACCTTCAGAGAGACTAACGTCATGAGAGCCAACTGTGATACAGATCCCTAGTTAGAAAGAACTGTTTACTGGTTCCAGTCCATTGAAAACAACGATGGACACGGGCACGTTCCTGTGAACCCTAAAACGGTTCTGTACTCAGAAGGAGCAAAGCAAAAACAAACCTTGATCTCTTCATCAAATGTTTCTGAGCGTTTTGAGCTGTCTGTAGATCGACATCTAGCAAGGCATATTCATCGGCATAGCCCAAATCCTTGACACGTTCTTTACAGCGTAGCTCCACGACACGATTGAGGCCATGAAAAGCGCTCAATAAAATATCCTTCACTTAATACCTGGTTGGGAAACCCGATTATGCATCTGCCTAGCGAATATCCAAGGGGAACAGCGAATAGACCTGCACAGACGGGAAAAGATAAGAATGCTGCAGTAATCAACACGCGGAACACAGTCTAACTGTACAAACGCACTTTCACAACCATTCTGATTCTGTAGAAAACGACAACACGATCGCCACTGTTCACGGCTCACTGTCATATCCTTCAGTGTCTCCAACCACCTAGTTAACAGGGCTTCCGGACCGCAACCACGAAGACGTGAGACAACCACCTTACCTAAGTTCGCTGTGCACTTTCTCATTCCACACTGCCACGTCATCTGCTGGCCTCCATATGGCTTCTTCCATTCCGTGGGAGGAACGCAAAACAGGGCACGGCGTTGTGAACGAGTGCTCGCCATACGCAACACATGATCCAACCAGCGTAGTCTACTAAGCTTCATACGTTGAAACGATCTATCCTCAGAATTGGCACCTAGGACTAGATTCCTGATCTCCCCATTACTCACCCGATCACTCCATCCAATCCTAGCCATACGTAGAAATGCAGCGACGGAACGCCTCCACACGACGATCATTTGGGACGCACATACTTTGTGTATTTTGTCCGCGAAAACCGAGTGTTTTCGAGGTTATTAGGGCGTTCGACCGTTCATCAACTAACAATCAGAAGCGCTGCTCAACACATTCGGCAGAGCACTTTTGGGAAGCAGATATGTTGTTCATATTTGACAGTGGGGCTGCCTTCTTTACTTGGAAGTCATCAGAAATGAAACTTTTCTGCGAGATTATTTTTTTCGATTGTGCATAAAGCAGCTATATCAGGTGGACTGTCTTCATCCTTTTCCAAGGACGGTGGCGAACTGTTTTGGGAGTTAATGAAACTCCGGGGTTCAATCTGGGGACGTATACGAATCATCCGTTGGGACTTAAATGAGTCGATGATTTTGCTGGTTTGCAAGAAAAATGATAGATCCTCGTGTGAAAGTCACAGAAGAATTAGTTTGGTATGCGTCACATGAAAACTGTTCGCGCGGACTATCCGTCAGATTATGTAGTGTATGGGACGTTCGTTCGGGTGAAAATCTAGCCGGCCTCCTGCCCGAGAACACACGTTTTGTTGACCCATGATCTCTAACTTTCTTAATCTGAATGCGGCGTTCGTCACAAACAATCGATCAGTTTTGTAACGCTGTCATCGGCAAGTATGAGAGAGAAATTCCGTCCTTCCAATCTCTACGCAAGCAATTGAAGCCGAGTTCGTGCTTACATCCATGCTTCACTCATATACATCGTCGGGACTGACCCTTCCACGTTTTCTTTTTAACTCACTCATTGAGCCGATTCGGCTGAAGGGCTTCTTTCATGCAGGAAAAGCGGCATTGATATTTGCTTAAGCAGTTAACTATCGGCTTTAGAATATGCGGACGATGCCTTGATTTTGAAAGAACAATCGAGACTTCATTTTATCGTCTGGACGATTGTGTACGTAAGTTTAGTATCCTTTTTGCACGTAGAGAATGCAACGTGCTGTTGCACAACTGGGTTGTCAAGACGCCGAAACTTGTGTACAAGTTCAACTGCTTGGGTAGTTGCACCTCGCATGGCGGTCATATATCAGATGGAATATCGTCGAGTATGAACGATGCTTGATCGACGTTTGCAGTTCAACGCATTTGTGGCGTCGGTGTGACATCTGGTTAACGAAGCCGTCAGATTTGGTAAAAAGGTATATTGCTGGGGGTTCGAATTGCTTAATATTTCCAAGTTGGAATCTTTGGAGCAATCCATCTTCCGGAGCCTCAGTTTGGCAAGTGGCACCAGAAGAGCCAGAGTCTTTGGCTGTCAGATAAACCATGTTGATGAGTTCTGTCGGTTGTTTTGGTCACTAATATCGGATTATTTTTTCCCTGTGTGCGCAGCACTTGCGGCACTATATTTTGCTCCAAAGTTGATGTTTCGGATTACGAACAGGTGGTGTTATGTAGTTTAATTAAACGAATTCGACTTGGCCGTTAACCCCGATTTCACTGTACATTGAACGAACATTAGTTTTCAACTCTGAAACGAACTGCAGTTTGTCAAATTGCGTACGAATACACTGTGCAGAATAGGTTGAAAAATCCTCCGAGCGACGAGCAGTTGGTTCGGAATTGATGACCAGATTATACAAGCCAGTTGTTCATGTGATGGATGCAGAGGATGATTAAACTATCGTATGCACCTATTTGTATATGCGTTGTCACATTTCCTTCTTCATCAATGTTCTTTTGAAATTATCTAGCGTTCCAGTGTCGGGCGATTCCGCATGAAACTGAAGAAACTTTAAGACGACATTACGCGAGTAACTGTTTCTCAATCCATTGTACATGCTCTTCCCTTCATTAGCCCATTTGGAACTCGGTTGTGTACCCTACTTATCATATTGGTTACGATATCTTACCCGTCTCACACACGCATTTTGATGTGTCGACTTGGTCGCGTTTGGATGAATCGTCCCTCAGTAACATCGGTGTGCCTAGGTGCCTGTTCATTTGTTCCGGCCAATTGATTTTTTTCACTCCAAACGTTTTTTCTATGCTTAATTAATGTAACGTGCATCTTGTGATGATCTTGTCCATTCAGAAACACTGGTAGCCCTTTACAGAGGGTCCATATTTTACGATACTTGTGACCGCAATGGGAGGGACACGCCCCGTAGCGCTAAGGTCTGATTAATTTGGGACGGGAACCGGCAGTCATGGCCACATGAGATCCCAGTAAGACAGGTGTGGTAACGGACGGAGCGACAAAGAATTGTTGTCTACCGTCGAAGAGATCGGTGATTCTGAGATTCGCACTTCTGATTTTTACAGGTGACAGATGCTTAATCCACTTGATCACCGCTGGTCAGTCCGAAGAATGCACGTTTTGCCCCTTATTCATTCCCCTGAGTTGTTTCTTTTCTGGGTTTATGTCGAAGGATTAAGTTAAACAGACATTAGATAGATGGGAATGTCAAATTCCAGTATTTTTGCTATAATGCCAGCTGTTTTTATCCTAAAAACGGACTGGATTAACTCTGTAAAACATAACATGGTTGAAACGATGAACATTTCAGACGTCACGTTTTTGGAGTCTCTAACACGTGCACAAACAGCTCGGGTTTTATCGGAATGTTTTTTTTCTCTATGACAGGGTGTTTGTTTTTGTGGAGAGATCATCTGGTTTTGTACGCAGCTTGTTTTCTCCATCATTTTAGTCGGAACTACACATGTCCTCTCTAAAAGCAACTGCATGGCGTTATGCAGTAGATTAAAGTCGACATGCAATGAGTTGTGCGATATCACAGATCAGTTTTCCTAATCAGTTCCTCCCAAAAAAGCCTTGATATTACAAAAGAGGAGTTGAGTGAACTTCTAGCGGAAGGGCTACATTCTTCAGAAAATTGTGCGTATGGTTACGAAAACCAAATTCGACGTGCATCGCTGCTCTCTAGTAAGAGTTGCTAAGTTGTTTTAAAGACAGATTAGTAAACGTAACGGAACTTCTGTTAACCGGTAATTGGCTGGAGTTGAAATTAAGTTCCAGCAGTGTGAAACTTTCGTACGACTGTCTGTCAGTTAGGCGGAACCGGTTTGGTCAAAACCTGTTCTGCAAAACGTGCATCTATCACTAGAGGTCACATCTCACAGAAAATAGTGACGGTCACTCGTTCCTGCATCCAGTCGGAATAGAGGAACTCGATATCACATCTCCGTCATGGGGAAGGAAAAAGACTTAACAAGCATAGAAAATATATCGGGTATCCTTAGAAAAAAGAGATTCGATGTGAAGCGAAAACGCGAATAAACACCAGGCCGATCTAGCAAACTCCGTACTCGTGAGAGATGCGGAGAAAAAAAGTTGAAACAAAGACCATTGGAAGAGAACTCCTGTCTTTATGTGGTTGTTTAGTTGGATATCTCTTTAGCACACATTCAATCGTCTCGGAAATAAAGAGAGGCTTTAATCACAGCATTCACAAAAGTTGAAGTTTGGATATTCACGAGTAAGACGAGACCAAGAGGCAAGCACAAAAAAGATTGAGGAAAGCAACCTTGTACATATTTCGCGTCGGAGAATAAACCATGCTGCGATCAACTGTGCCGCTGGTGGATGAATGATGAGACGTGACGGGAGTGAGTATGGTGGGTTGACCAAGCTTATGCATCCGAAGTGATGTTCCGATGGGTATGGAATAAGGTAAGGGGCATGCCGAGAGGGATCGGTTAAGAGCGACAAAGGTGACAGGCGTAAAACAGGAGAACTCGGTAGACGCAATGAGATAAATTGGCGACCGCATTCGCGGTCAAGAATCGTAGAAAATAAACAAAACGAAAAAGAAGCGGTCATGGTACGCCCACAATATGTACACGGTCAAGGAGATCAAATGAGTGAACCGGTATGGAGTGAGTCGGTGAGTATACAGTCAGGAAGGATATGTTTACGTTTGCAATCTGTAATATGTGTGACCTAAATGTCCTTCGCTACAAATATGTGAAAAAAACGGAGATTTGGAACGCAACGGACATTTGTAGAGGTTAAGAGAGATGAGAACATTTGACTGAAACATGGTTCAAGCAAATAGATGCAATCGATCAAAAACGGTGGGTTGTGAACAAATTCGTTGGGTGAGCAAGGCGGATTTGGACAGGGCTATCATACATGATCACACTTGCAAAAATTTGGACCTCGGACTCAAATCAAAGACCAAACAACACATTGAGACCGAAATTCTGGCCACTTTGTGTGAGGCGCACAGGCCGAAAACTCCGATGAAACCTAAGTGCAAAAGCAGAACGGGAAAGTGGTGTTTATTTGGACAGGTATGCCTACTTGTGATGAACATGACAACACAAAGGCAAAAACGAAGCGATCGTCGGTGGCTGCCCCATATTGTATTAAGGCTTAAAATCGACAGATGAGATTGGGATCGTAGACTTTTCCCCCACAGAATGTAACATTTTGAGGAAGGGTACCAAACTCTAGGCATGCACGAACTTCGCGCACTATCATGAACGCCATAAATGTCATTTTTGAGCAAGGAAACAGAGCGCAGTAGTTTTCCAACGCACTGCATTGGTGCTTTCCTTGTTACACTAGCTAGGTTGATGTTACTTGCTCAACGATAAACAGTGTCTGATGAATAAAAAATCCGAACTGCGAAACCAGCTTCTTCGCGTCTAGTATTAGCGCCGTGGTCCATTATTTTGACGTCCATCGCCTGACCCCTCATAAAAAAACATTCAAAAACGATGGTTACGATGTTTTTTATGAGAAAACGAAGTGGGTCAAGTTGTTATTTCACATCTACATTCAGTCTGGGACTGAAAGACGAGGGTAACGCTTGTGACAATGATGTGATAGAGACCCCTGATATACTGCATTACCCGTACCTTCATTGTTAATTAGAATCGCACCGGAAAACAGCAATCAGAGATGGATCGGGCCGATATCGAAACTTTCATTCGATATATGAATTCTAGAGCAATTAACCCGTCATAAAATAGGTTGCGTATTTAGATCATTGTTGAACAAAATCATGTAACTGTTTCCGGTCGACTCTCTGCTTTCACTGCAAATTCAACTGGATTATGGTGCGAACAACAGAGCCTGGTTGATCGGCGAAGACAATTTAATAAAAGTCATTTACTGATAGATTATTAATACACCAGTGGGTTCATCTTAACTAGATGTGACTATCAAAATGGGATGTGTGTAGCAGGAAGTATGCATCACCAAGGATTCTCCCCACTTCGTCGGTTGGTCGTGGTCGACGGGCTGCATAGTGAAATCACGAATTCCTAATGGCTGGAAGAACGTGTCGTTCATAGCTGACTAAAACCATACGGAAAAAGGGATACGGCAAACAGTCCGTGGTTTGGGGCAGCAGTATCACCAGTCTGGTATCAGTGCCGGCCCAAAATTGGCGCATCCCATGTTGTAGTTGGTTATGAAAATTTAAAAAAAAAACGACTGTAAATGGATGTCGACGTCGCAACTGGCAAGTAAATCACTTGTTAGTGTACTTATAAGATTAAAAGAGGAAGATAACGGAGCAATAAAAAGAGTTGAGACGATAGAATGAAAAAACTTCGAATTCTCACCTGTACGTTTTCGTTTTGGATTTGCCGAATTGGACTATCGTGTTTGTTTACATGTGCATGTTTTGGTATGTCATTTTGTATAACGAGTATGCAGTTAGATAATTACCAGCAAGTCGCGCATCAAAACTGCATGATCGATGACAATGATGTGAATGGCACTCGTCCGTCACCTAAACAACTTTAGTGGACCCGATTCGCGTGCCTGACGGCTTACGCATATGCGCTCCTACTACACGCGCGTCTGCCGATGCTGCGCTGCGATCCCGAGTAAAACGCTGGGCCGGCTTTACAAAATCGATAATCTCTCGGACTAGTTTTGTTGTGGAAGCGTCCGCGTTGCGCTGTGTTTGTTCACTCAGAAACAACAGAGTAGTGTATAGATTGCTCGTGCCAGCACCACTTTCGGTCGCTTCGGTCGCAAGTTGTGAACGACAGAACGGATCGGAAAACACAAGACGTTTAATGATGCGCAACAGAAGCCGCAGGCGTCGTCGGGATTGAGTCGCTTGTTTCAGACCGGGGGACTCCTTACATGAAGTTTTTAGATTCTGATTGCCCATCTTGCCAAAACCTCCCTGACCGGGGGAAGTTGGACGACGTTCATGTTGAAATTTTTGCTCTTCTTCAGCAAGGCGTAACAGCCCTAGAGATAGGGAAGCAGCAGCGGACGGGGTGAGTGCACTGCGCGAGTATTCACCACCGTAAAGGGAGGCGAAGTTAGTCAGACCAGTGATTGCTGCCTCAAACAGCTGGAAACAAATCTCCTCCTCAATCACACGTCCGGCCGAGCAGGAAACCGTACGCTCAGGGGTGGTTGCGGACGAATTGTTTATGCATGTTGGCCTCCACAAACCGACCAAACGGGCAAGAAGACCGGCCAGAGAGGGCGGAGGGCGAGAAGCGACCAAAATCTGTTTGGGCAAATAAAGAGGAAATCAACATAAAAATAAGTAATTGGTGAAGCAACGGATAACGTGATAGTCAGCTGCCATTCGTTTTGCTTTCTTTCATCTTTTTTCGCTTTGATTCCATCTACCCCTACTTCTCCTCCCGGTGGTACCAATGTTTTGTTGGCACGCAGTCTGAAATCAGGCAGGAGCGAAATATGATGATATAAAATAATAATATTAATAACAGGAGTTACATTCTTGTCTGGCCCACCGGACGCATGCTGCGCCAATTCGCGAGAGCTTTGCGTTATCTCATTGAGTTCGGATAGTCCGAGTTGCGCGTCATTCTACTCAATCCTTTCGCCTTGGTGATTTATTCTATTTTCATACATCTCTTAGTAGCGTCTGAATAATCCGCAATACTCGTATGATACTCTGGTCAAGATAATTTCGTTTTCACCTGGGCAATGTGAACGGGTGTTGTTCTTTTGAAGACCTCACCAGAAAATCATTAACACGATGCACTGGTTGATCAGTGAGGTCCGGACACAACTAAATCGTTGCAATACAAAGTACTGAAAGTAAATTTCAGATAAACAGCCTACTGTAATCATTCTAAGGGGAAGAATTCGGCTATTTCTTTAGGAACGCGCTATTCAGATTGAGTTTACGTGAAAAGATAGCTAGCTTGTACGTTGGAAACAACAACAACAACAATTTAAAGCGAAAAATTCGGGATAGCATTTTTTGATTTCTGTTTCTCATAAAAAAAATCAAACGACTCTGTACACTGTATCGATAGCAGCCGCATATGGTTTCATTTCACCTCGTCAGACTAACTAATCACAATTCACAACCCCACACGTAAAAAATTCATGTAGAAGTGAATGATGAACCGTTATGGTTGAAATTAGATAAAACAAACCCGAAAATAGTGCTACCCGCAAGGAGGGGTAAAAAGGACAAAATAAATGGAATTTTTGCATTTGTTTTATTATTCTTTTTACATGCGATCCTCAAAATAACGCGAAACAAAATCTTTTCCGTTCCTTAAATTTTCCTAACACTAGATCTTGAGGATTGCACAAATAGTATGAACAACGTCGAAGGACATGTTGTACTGTTAGATGAAATAACTGTGAACCTAACATCAAGTTACCTGATGAGTTCGATAATATTTGAATAAAAACAACGTGGGAATTTACAGATCTGGGAATATCATCCATCCCTAAGATGAAAATTTGTGCGCAAATTGAAATCCTGACTGACCGGAAGTTTATTGAACTTTATCGACAATTCCACCTGGTTGGAAGTCGATCTAAGTTAGCTTCCACTCTCCGTTGCCCCGTGAACAGGTTCTTTACAGAAAAGAAAACTCGTTGAAAACCCAGATTGTCCTCGTAATTAGCGGATGGACTCCGTAACACTATCTTCCCATCATTCCAACGCATTACAAAAATAAAAAGAATTCCTTATTGCATCGACCTTGGCTCAGCATAGTAAAAACCGCGCTGCACAATGCTTCGAGCAGTGACCAGTGATAGGTATGCTTTTGCCCAAAGCTTCTGTGGTGGGTTAACCCTCCAATGCTTTGTGGATGAGAAGCTTGAGTCAAGAGCCCCAGTTAACGTCCCAAAGGAAAACTCCTTCTGCAGAGTGGACGGCCGCGACGCACACCTAGCCCAAATCCCACCAGGATCTTCTATATAAGGGACTTTGCCAACTTTGGCTCTTTTAATACGGAGACCACGAAGAATCGAGGCTGGATAGACTTATCTCACGGTAACATTAATGGAAGAGCGGGAAAGAATTTGGATGCCTTACTTAAACTAAAATGTTTAACTCATTTTGCTCTCCTTGATGTTCACACGCCAAAGCAGATAGGGCAACAAGCTTCTCCAGCTGGAAACAGCGAAACTTTAAAATGCACCCATTCTGCGTCTCCGAAGCGCGCGTACACGATATTGATTTCATAATCACTCTTTATAACCCAGATGCAACCATTTTCCCCGCGTAACTCTCCTTATGTCACGCTGTGGATATCGGCAGCAGTCGTAGCCTTTACCGACTGATTAGGAATACTCTACGAAAACGAAGTGTAAACGAGGTGGTCAAGGAATCCGATGTTGTACTGATTCACTCACGGGTGCGACGGCTACAGCATTGGACAGAAAACTTTAGGGAGGAGTCCAGTTGACCCACCGCTACGATGGATCTCCACCAGTGTCTGTGAATGAAACAATACACATAAATTATCAGACCCCCATTCGAAATGGACGTCATCAGGAAAATAGGTTTTCTGAAAAGTCATGGGACAGCTGGACTGCCGCCGTCTTTGTATTGTATTGTATAGACTTTTGCGTACGCTAAAAATGTCGCATTTCAAGGATAGTAACGAAACGTTAACATCATAGTTAACGAAAAGTCCGAGATCAACCCAAGCAAGAGAACAGGTTCGCAAGAACTTAGGTGAATCGGTGTTTGCACCGATTTACAAGAAAAGCGATGGATCCTCATATGAAAACCACAGAGGAATTAGTTTGGTAATCATCGCATGGAAACAGCTCGCGAGGATTCTACTTTGGTAATTACCAAGTGTCCATCATATGCGTGGTTGGGGCAAGTTTTCCGTATTTCCACGAACCCCCGCCTGCTTCGTTGTACGCTGTTCTGCGAAATAGGAAATGGTTGTAAGATGGGTCGAGGTGACCGGTTGATGAGATCGTCAAAAGAGATGAAAACTTTAACCAACGGACATGCCAGTATTGTTCCAGTTAGACTGTCGGGCTGAGTTCTACGAGATTCCCCCAAACGGGGGTTGGAGACAATAGGTGATATGGCTCAGTACCCACAGTGAGTGGTGCTCTTGCATTCGGAATCTTTCTTCTTGTATGTATGTATATGTTTTTATCGTATTATTTCACAGTCGATTTCTTACTAATTATTGTTCTGTCTTCCACTTTTGAGTAGATGGCTGTATGAAGTAGCAACCGAAACCAAGGTACATTTGGTACAAGGTCAGTGATTATGAAGCAGGAGGACGAAAAAGCAACTTCCATGAACGGTCACATCAGATCTTGCTGCCACATATGAATAGATCGCAAACTCGTAAAACTTATCCGGAAGGGCGCCACATAATATTACGAATAAGTGTAGGAATGTTGGGTTGTTTCCATATTCAGTCAATTATGCAAATAAGATGCAGCAAAGAATATGGATTTCCAGCTGACATAGAGTCACGATGATGTTCATCATAGTTGGTGACTGGAAGCTTGACTACAGAATTTTGCGTTACATATCACTTTGAGATCAGAAAATATGCTAGCAAATTTACGGTTCAGCATGATCAGGATTTGACAAAAAGGGAAAATCTTACTTCTTCTGCGGCCACGGCTGCAATCTCACTGTCTGGCGTATTGGCATTTCGAGCGGCCAGAGCGACACGTACCACATCAGCCACGTGATTAAGTAGGGCATTCATTGCTTCCAACCCGGCAAGAAGAGGAACATAAAGATGTTGTACTGGTAGTGCACGCATACGGTCCGGGGGATTTGGACGATGCCTCATGGGACTGCCTGGAAAATTCGGTCGTGACAGATGTGAGGTGGATTTGGGTGACGGGTGTTTCGGTGGAAGCTAATGAAATGGAAATGGAAAAAATTGTGCTGGAGACAATCATGATGGTATGTATAGGTAGGTGAGCGACAAAAAGGCAACTGCAGACATGGAGGCACATTAAAAACGTGGGCTGGTTCCAAAACACGCATCTTACTTATAATTGGAAGATACTTAATAAAACGGACAAATAAACATTAGCACGACCGCGCTCAACTAATCAATTTTAAAGCGGCCCATTTCCATTAGTTTAAATATTCCGTTTAGACATTCCAGGTTTTATGTTAACTGCGCGTCTTGCTTTTCACGGTGAACCGAACGTTTTTGCTGTTTAGGGAAGTTAATCAACCTGATTCTTGAATGAACTTAAGTCAGCGAAATATTGTCCGTGAGTCCTGAGATTTCGTCAAACTAACGTCGTGATTTGGAAGAAAGCAGTTGATGAAAAACCCGCTCAATTACCGCAAAAAATCTGCCCGTCAGGTTTTTAGATGTTACCATTTCCTGAGTTGAAAATGTGAAACCCTATCAGCTTGATGCCGCAGCGAACCGTGAGATATCAGAATAAATAGCGACACCGAGTTGATTGGGTATTTCATACGGTAATGATGAACCTGCCTCTATTGAGCGGTGATATTTTGGGTCTAAATAACCAATAACATATCGTTGAATACAAGAAGTTATGCCAACAACACCAACCACAAAAAGTATCTGGAGAATCGACTTAACGAGTAAGAAAATGATGTAGAAGAAAGATGTGGGAAATAGGAAGGAATGACACGAATATATGAATGTGAGATCTGACGTCCGATGTACCGACAATTTCCTTCTCTATGGACGATTGGTCTGATTTGATAAACCATGATCGGCTAGCCCGGGATGGCCTAAACGATCATGAACGTCAGGCGTTTTTACAGGACAGTCACCAAAAACCTCAATGAACCTCAAAATCAGGGATTTCAATTTACTGAATAGATGGGAACTCTTGAGTTCAGCTACCACTTGTTCTCCTCCGGACAATGCTTCCGGGTTGGTTGGAAAAAAGTAGATTAGAAGAAGCGTCTCGAAAAGACAACTGCTTGTCGCCTTTATCTGCACTAACAATTAATCATGAGAAAATCGTAACACTTGAAAATAACATATGTATAGCCTTCGGTAGTGGTTATCTGATCAAGAAGAGTGTAATAGCAACAAGACAAAAACCGAGTGACTTGCACACTGAGTGTGTTTATACCATGTAAAAGGTAACGCTGAAAGGAAATAGCAAATGCATGTGGGAGCTCACGTAGAAACCTGTCGTGTTAAGGGCGCTCTGTAAGCCGAAACAATTGGTCGCACACTAAGAGCGAATATATCATGCAAATAACAGGACAAGATGATTTAGGTCTGGTTGAAGGATTGTGAAGACTATCGGCAACCTACTGAAAACCTCTACATAAGTCGGTTTTCATTGATACCACGCCAGTTGTTTGTGTCAACTTTCATTCGTATGTGAAAATGCTGCTAAGTCGTCTGCCTTAAAGAGTGTATTCGAAGCATCATGACTGCACGAACCATTTCATTTCGTGTGTGAACGAGATTTCTGCAATTTAAGCAGAAAGCTGAATAACCGTAAACGTTTTTTTGTGATAATCATTAATTACCTGTTGAGCTAGGAATGATTCACGTAGCATTTTACCATTAAACAATGATTATAAGTGTGTGCAGCTCAAGTGTTGCGAATGCTAGTAAGCTTCAAATCTGGAAGGAATTCATATCATAATGTTAACAAATTCGGTAGATTCGGGAAGTGCGTCATGATAAATGGATTTGAACTCCGTTGGACATCCTGAAGCTGAAGAGTTTGTTTAGTGGTGCAGCAAAAATGTACCAAATGGAAACTAGCTAGTTTGAATATCTAAAATACCCTAATCTTATGCCCCACTGAGTTCATGATTGACCACTGGCTGGTAAGGTAGAGGTGCATCACACTACTAGACCAAGGCAGGTCATACAGTCAGGCCACCTCAACCCAGAGAAATCATTAAGAGCCAAGGAACAGGAATCAATCACCAAGCAAGCTTTGATCCGCTAGCAGTAAATATTTCCATCATAACGTACTCCATTCGGTCACTATTTTTTGCCTGGAGAGAGGTAACAATCAGCTGTGCAATTCTTTGATGACACTACTGATCGCTCGCATCACAGTCAAATCGAACAACGGACAAATCCTACAAATGACTTCTCTCAATATCCGAATATAAGCGAATATTCAGTTCATTGCTGATGTCAGTCAATGTGATGATAACCTATCTTGATGATTTAGAAACAGGCAATTTTCTCCAAGCATTCGACTATTTTGTTATTAGTTCATGCTCATTCATGAGAACCGAATAGCAAGATAAAATAGGTTAGTGTGAATACAAACATTTCTAATGAATATAATTTTACATTGCTACCACCAAAAGCGAGGTTGCTGGGCCTCCAAAACGGATCCTTCAGGCAGTTTATAAATCGTCAGGGTATTAAGGCTGTTGTACAATGAAGTGTACCGGAAGCGCGCTGTCAGAAAGCAAATAATGAACACAGACAATAAACATTGTGTACAAGCTGAACTACTTTAGAGATCGGAAGCACATCCCGAGATCTGATGAGGATCTTAAATTCGTCAGTTATCGCATAGCGAAGGTTTTTCATGGCGGACTTCCCTACCGGGCAAATCTGAATTCCACGATGAACTAAACCTAACATATAGGAGGCCGGTTGAAACACTGTCGAAAATCCTCTTTGGAAATCAAGAGATAGGTTTTTGGTCGCAATGGTGATCGTAAAAATAAAGACCTTAGAGATTCCAACTCGATGGAATTTGAATGTACCAACTAATTTTGAGACCCCGAAATGGTCATACTTTCGAAAGCGGATTAAACGCCCTTCACTTAAAAATGGCTGCGGATTCGAATTCTAATTCAAGTGGTCACTTTGGTGGTAGACATCACTTTGTTGTCAATTCGGTCGTTAGTGCCACTGAACCATTGAGAAATAATGTAGTTCTATGGGGAAGAAATTTTCTGAGCTACGGTTACCAATTCTTATCTGTGCAGAGCGCCTTGTTTTACTACATTCATGCGTCGAGCATGTAACAAAAAAGAACTATTGTGCAATTGCAACGAAAGTGAAACTGTATCAAAAGGTTCGGTTGACTCGCATCGAAAAGATCCTCTTCTCTCTCCATTTCAGGGTATCATCAAGCCACTAAAATGTGGAAAACAGCATGACCGAGTATGCCAAACAATGACTATTAAACTCTCTTAAAAACTGTTTGAACGGACTGATATCGACGGATATTGATTTCCATCGTTTCCCGCCCCACTCCTGTACTGTCGTCTGCGGTCGCCGTGGCCAACATCAATCGAACTCTTCGTGATTCGTGATCAATGCTTGACGTATTACACAATCTGTCCACAACCCCGAGAAATCTCTCCTGTTTCGTGGTAGCAGTGTGTTAGCTGAGCCCAATAGTTTGTCCGTGGGAAATACTCCATCGACCTATTTGGCGCAGCCAACGCATACCTACAAACGTGCAGGCCTGGAACGAAAAGATGGACTGGATATGTGTATTCAAGCTACTTCACAATCTGTAGGGATTGTCTTCATTTTTCCGCCAACTCACAGTACCGTTAGCAGTGAAACTGAAATTCGATTTTTAGATGGTAAAACATGACTATTTTGACGTCTTGACGTTATTAGACTTTGTATCATTTGTACACAACAGCTGAAATGATGAAGTTGGGATCCAAACACCGATTCTCGTTGACATTCATAGCAGAGCTAGAAGCAAATACCGAGATCAATTTGACCAATACTCCCGATATGTAGTTGATGACACTCGGTGTAACATAGAAAAATCAATTTAGGGGACACTGCAGAAGTCATATAACTCGTAAGAGTTAATTCCACTGAAATAAAAGGAAACTCCTCATTTTCCATGGATTTATTACCCAACCGAACATCCCAAAAGCGCAATAGAATAAACTATAAATACTACCCCAACCCAAATTCAAATTGCGTTACGCGAATAATGAAAATTTTTCAAAATTCATTATGTATGGCGCTGTCGGACACGCGATTAACATGATTGAAAATAGTATTACTGACAATTTTGTCGAAAATCGGAGCTGACAGGACTGAAATCACTAGGAGTACAACAGACAGAAAAGACACCATTCTCCATCAGAATGTCTTTCAAGCAGGAAACTGCGAGTGGAGATTCATCGAAGTCTCCAGTGCCACAATAACGATACGAGGACTGGATACATATTTTCCGCGTTATCAACAGGTCCCAAATCGAAGCTAACTTCGTTGACCTCACTCAAAGTCGTGTGCTAATGCAGATGGGCATGTGATGCTGTAAACCTAGACCGAAAAACGAAGCAGTTGGCAAAATGAACCAAAAACTACAGGGCACGCTATTCTGGACGTTTAGGCAACAAAATGGTTCCAAGTACGACTGAAGCACATACAACGAAAACAAAGCACCCGGTCGATGTTCGAACAGCTTTATCCAATGCGCAGCATGGCTTCCATAATATGTCGTAAGACCGACTGAGTTTTGTACATAAAAATTGCCAAAAGAATTATCAACTGAACCTCAAGGGCGAAGCTATGCGTAAAACGAGAACTGGTTCAAGGGTACAGGAACTTCTGTGACCGACAACCGAATTTGAAACCAATGAAGTTACTGGTACCATGAGACAATTGCCGCTGATAGGAATGCTAAGTGATATTTTTTCCCGGTTGAGAGTGATCTATCCAATTGAGCAAAACTTTTGTTTCTATACTTCAACTTCGCGAGACAACTTTCCGATGATCTTATCGTTCTGATGTCACCTGAACGTGACTTCAAAGATTTGACATCATAAGACCTTATACAAACATATACCGGTATGACATGCCTGAAACATGAGTGTAGCGGAAAGGGCATAGCTCATAGCTCCCAGAGCCCACTACAGAGAGCTAGTGCAACCGGTAACAGTGACTCTGAAACTTGGAGTGACTTAGGACCGCATACGATCGCAACAGGTCATCAGGCTTGGTAACGAGCCGAAACTCAGTAACAAGCGCCACATGGCCACTTCTTGCTCAGGTAAAATATGAATGTTCACTCCTATTATTCGGCGAAAAATGATGAAGCTTTATCATAATAGGTGGTAAACGTTGATGTTGTCGACCGAGCAGAGGTGATAGAAAATTGGCTGCCAAAGCATTTTAGTCATCATCAGTACATTCGAAACACGCCGCAGTACGAGCTCCCCTGAAGAAATAAACAAAATTTATACACACTGGTTCGACCTGGGTATTTCTAGATTTAACATCAGTAAAAACTGTTAGCCGATGGGTCTACCACTGTTCTTCAGTAATATTTGGCTTTTTTGATGTGGCGCGCAGCAATTAAGGTATCAAAACATCATTATCCGAAGTGACAAGAAGTTTTCCACTTTCGACGATAATATCCCTCATCTAAATAATGAATATGATTGTTAAGCAAAAATAGAAAAACCACCATGATTAACCCAATGTATTCATTTTTTACGAATCTTATACTAGATCTAGGCGTGCAACATACGGCAAACTGGAAGAAAACTGATGTTTGAGATAATGTTCAACATAGAGCTTCTTCCGGACAAAACCATCATTTTCTTATATTGTCTATTCTTTAGAATTAGGGAATATCTCGGTTACCATAGGTACACATTCCCCCCATCCACAATCCACCCTATTTTAATTCATTGGAAAGACTTCTCTTATTTCAATTCTGTGAGAGTGAATAAGTTAGAGAGCGGATCAACTTTTCGAAGAATTTATTGCTAGAAATGTACATATTGGTAACGTTTTACGGGTCACCGTTTGCCCTGCATCCATCAACAAAATTAACGGACCACAGAATTAACACGCTCAGCGTTTTCTATTACTGAACAGAATAATTCTATTCCTCGCTTTATTGCGCACTTAGTCCATGCTCCATATCCGCTGGCACTTGAAGCATTCAAAAATTTTGCTCTTACTATCGGGACAAGGGTGTATGAAATATTGGTAACAATCTACCTTAAGATTGGAGAAAAGAACTTCTATCGTGAACTTTTTACTAGGAATACAAACAACGCTGTGGTCATTTTTGGGTGTGATTGATATCGTGCAAAAAAGAACATATTACCGGCAGTTTACTCTTTGGAATTACGCAAACTGTGGCCTGGTTTAGTTTAAACATTGGATGTGCCCAAACACAAAAAAGCGAATAGAGCAATGACTTTTAATCAACTCATTGTCTCCCATACTCTGGTACCAAAGGATTCTACCATGCCTCGCTCACTGTTTCACTGTCACGAGAATAACACAGTCGATTAACGTAGTCCGGTCGAATGATCTTGTTGTACGTTGTTATGCTAGGCAGTTATTGGTTAGATAGTTCTAGGTGGCTAGTCGACGTCATGGCAAAAAGTGCGAAAACCTGGACCAATCTGTTGACCTCTGTAGGTGCAGTTGTATTACTCGATTTGGGTTCTCGGAATCTTCCCGAACAATGGTTGGAGACAGTATAGAATATAGCTCCGTGCCACAGTCAGTGGAGTTCGTGCACTCAAAACCTTTCTTCCAAGTAATTCTACAATTTAAGATTTTGCAGTCAGACTCCGACTGTTACTCGTTCTCGTTTTCACTGTTGAGTGGTTGGTGTCGTGAGGTGGTGACCAAAATCTGAGCACATTTTTGCCAGGTTATTGGTTGTGAAAATGACTTGAAACCTGGTTATAACGCTTAATCATGTCACTAAACACTGGCATTTATTCGTGAATTCATAAAAACGGACACGGGAAACCGAAACTTATTCTTCAGTCCTTGTGGTACACTGGCAATTACATTGACAGCTTTCCTGGTGCACGACTTTCTCCTGCAACCGTATAAACTGCTTTCACGCATTTAACCATGGGTCCTCGAATGAATATAATACGAAACGGTATCTCTAGTGTCATCCGGTTATTTTGTTTGACGTTTCACCCGTTAATGTTTGCATAACCAACCGCATACCTTTATGTAATGGTATTGTTACGGGTAAGCCGGTGACCCATTGTACACTTTACTTGCCTCTTATTTGGATGTAGAATGGACTGAGCAGATTCTCGTCGTAACTGTTGGATTGGATAACCGGTCTCCTTCACCCATTCAAGAGTATCCGGATTCGTATGGCAGACATCTCACCCATAGTCCTAGGCCTAGGTTAATTTAAACCTGCTTTGGCTCACGTTTTCAGCTAGTTTTTTGGTTTGTGTTTCCTGATGCATACTTGATATTCATAGAATTACAGGCGAAATATGATTAGATTATAGAGACCAGAGGTAAGATGTGCTTCAAAAGACACGGCAGTCTAGTAACTCAGCTGTGCTTTTCCTATCGGGCACTTGTTACAATGATGATTTGTTTGAATAGGACGGATATGAAACACGGATTACAAATTGCGCGTAGATGAGCCCCGGACAGATAAATCAAAAAAGCATTAATGGCATACTGGGAAATGAGTTGACGAAAACTGATTTGCTAGCACCATCGCAAGCAACTGTTGTGGGCTGTTAGTTTATGTGCTTGGTTCGAGGATGCGGTTTCCTGAAATTTTGTTACTTGCTAGACCGGTCACATTGAGACTATGTGTGCGTCTCCGTGATCCAACTAGCTACACACGATAGCTTATCTCAAGCCGAAGATCCAGTCACGCCTGGAAGATGGTTGGGTAGACTGCTGAAACAGTAGCCTTCTGGTCCTCGATTATTTAATGGGTAACTTCAGCCTCTAAGTACACGCGCTACCGTAGTTTGATATGCGCTAAAATACGGCCATGTTTTTGTCCCGAACAGGAAGACCAACCTTACTGCTAATGCGCACGTCCGACCTTTCAACGATAACCAGATTCCACACTAACGCCGCAGATGAATCCAATCAACAAAGCCAAATCAAGCTTCTGTATAACTGAAGGCAACTCTCCCGATATACGATTACATGGTGAGATGAATAGGGAGACAACTCACCCGAATTCACCATGAGACGTCGCGTTCAACAGGGTTACTGTCAATCGTCGATCCTACACAACTTTGTAAGAAATTCCTTAACCTCATATGGAAACAACGACACTGGATGAACCTCAAACAATGACTAAGAATACACAAACGATGTCATGATGCCCAACAGAGAATCAGATAAATTCAAAGTGGTTTTCCATAATCTTAAATAAAATGCAGCCATGTATTTGATCGATTCCGAACCTTCAAATTTCAGTGAAAACCAAACCATTCACTTGAACATGTAATGAAATTTCACCATTTGGTCGCATACCGCATGAATTATTATTGCATGTACAAAGGCCGCGATTGGACATTACTACTTCAATGCATCTGTAACGTCAGTGTGACATCTGGTAATCGATAGACAATTGAAGGTAAGCAGCGGTATCTGCACCTGGTCGGAAGAAAGCGTGTGAAAGTCAAGCAATAACTTGAAACTAAGAAATGGAAAAGATGACAGAATACCTATCACGCCTAAGACCACCTCGGTCGCCAGATTGGGACAACAATGAGCCTGTTTCCCTAATGGATATGACTCGGAACCAAGAGTGTTCGGAGGGTAAACACCGAAAATGACAAAAAAGAAAAAATGCGCTCGTAACGAAACCACGGAAAAAACTGTTCTTAGTCTGGTTGTGCTTTTTTCACCCTGATCTCCCCACGTTGTGTTGTATTTTTTGGTGGCAGATGGGATACACATATGTATAAGTACATCCCACCAGAATCTAATTTGTAGCGTCAGCAGTGTGTATGGAAGCTCTTCGTCGAAGAATCCACAGAAGAACCACAACTGTGATTTGTTGATAATTGTTTGTCAGTTGGGGTGGACCAACCTTAGGAACGAGGGCATAATGCCACCAGAATAGATGTAAACTGGAAGCAGCGTCCAGATAGCACTTACAATTTATGTTATGTCTATTCTCATGGTATTATATCTTCGTTTCCAAGGCTGACCAAGCCCAAATGACTGAAGCGATGGATATAGCCTCAGAGGCGTCGTCTAACCGTTGGGCTGGCATTTTAAGATCCGCTCAGTTGGTGCACTAAAACAATCAAACTTCCGTTTCGACTGTGAAACGACGGAAATCAAATTAGTCAAACAGATAGATTTTCCAGGAAGAAACAAGACAGCCCAACCAGAAACATTTGGATTGATCCTGATATATCACTCAGAAACATATAGTTGTAGACAGATGTGCAACGACATCCAATGTTGCAGCACTGGTGCCTTCGTATCATTACCAGAATATGGCGGTCGGAGAATTCTTCAACAACTCAGAAATTACACATTGGGGCACCGGATCATCGAGTTCAATCTTCCGCGAAAGTACCGATTCCAAGTTGGTTGAGTTGGTTGGGTCACATGTTATGCATGTCCACAAATCGCCTACCTCACTCCCTGCTGTTTCCCGAGGCAGGTATTGTATAGAAGATGGGTTGACGTAGTCCGTTCATTAAACGTGACCGAATGGCTTGTGTAGTTTTAGTGAGATTGTTCGATTGGGGTTCGCGTGATCCTTCTTGCCTAGGTGATTTGAGTAACTGGCTGATTATACTGTAGCTGTTACTTCACTGCTCTTTGACAATTTTGAGTAAACGGTGACATTAGATATCAATCTAAATCAGTGCATATAAGCACTTGGCTTGATTAGAAAAACTGAACCGAGCGGATATTGCGGAGCTTGGAGGTGCACGTCCGGAGGACTGAAGTACTTCCACCGGCGTTAGGCAATCTAAAATTTGCCGAGACTCCTTTTACAAAATATGGTATGTCTGTTACACGGTACATACAGAAGATACTAGAAGCACCACGGCGATGATGAGTAAAGCAGCGTCAGTTAAAGTGATCCTCGGAAATAACCTAGAAATTATCTATCTGAAATCATCGTCTGCCAATCAGGATTACTCAGGATTATTAACGTCTACTTATACAGTATCGTGCGCCGCTGATCTATCGGTCCGCTATAGCAGTCAATTCAGGAATGCCACTCTTCCTGCCTGTGGAATCACACATTAAACACATGGCTAAAATGAGTCCACTTCGAAAAGCAAAAATGTCTTACCTTTTTGGGTGATTGAGAATTCGTATGGTTGTTAGCACGATGATTCTCGTTTTGATCGATTGGATCGGCTGTTGCGGGAAACATCAAATCACCCAGCTCCAGGCATGCGATAGTAATCAGTTCTAGTAAGCGCAGTTCAATAATCCAATGGCTAGGGTGGGATTCTCGAGGCCAGTTTAGCAAGAGTGGGACCAAGTGAAACAAAGCGAGACATAAAGCGGAAGCCACCGAACCCTGCGACTTGCCATACCACGATGGGTCCAAATCGGATGGACTGAGCAATTGGGAGGCAAGAAGTCGAACAATAGCCACATCCAGACCATGTGTTGTCATATTCAGTATGAGGGTACGGGCTCGATGATCCACTGCTCTCCATCGGGACGCAACCAGGTCGTCCGATTCGCCACTGTCCACGTTTGGACAATCACCTCGGGCAGATGGAGTTTGAATAGATGAATGATTTGGACTGATGGGTGACTCGTGAGATCGGAGGTTAGCAGCCGAGCCAAGTAGGAGATTTAAAAGACGAATAAATGCAGTAGGGGTGGTCACTTCGGAGCATTGGATGAGCTGGTCAACCTGGATTGAACAACGTGGAGTAGGGCATAAATGTAAAGGACGAATACATGACTATAGGAGAAAGTAAATGAAAGGTGAAAAATAGGGATTAGAAAAGCCTGGATTGAGCGGGCTGATGTAAAGAGATAGAAAGCTGAACGCCGATCTGCATTGTCCTTCCGGGTAAGTTTGTCAACAGTTAAGCAAACATTAGTTGCTGTTGAACGATGGGGAAACATGGTCTCTTCAATGAGAGCGTCATTTTTCTCAAAAACCAAATTCAGGTCAACAGAGCCCTAAACAATGTCATTTATATAGCAGTGTTAAGTGGCAGAGATGACAGGATGAGTTACAAACCCGTGAAATCTCACCGGCTTTATGGGACGTCACCATCCATTGATTTTGTAAATGAAAAAGGTTGGATCCACGGAGCCAGTGTTAGATTCCACACTTAGGAACTAATAACGACCATCACACAACACTGGTGGAGCGAATGCACGTGATGAGCAGCCTCTCTCGTGTTACACACAGAAAATTACCGTTAGGTATCACCATAAAAACTGCTGAGTAAAATAAATCACAATTTATGAGTTGGAACAGAAACAATGAAGAAAAGGCCAAGTGAATGAGAAGAAGGAACTTGGTGGGATAGCAAACGGTTAGCAATGATCAATAAACCTCGGTAGTTGTGATATGAATGGAGAAAATTGTATTCCATCAGAATCCGGGAGGGGAAACACTGAATGAGAGCAAGATGAAAAAAGACCGCGTGACAAAAGAGTATGCCCTATTACACAAGGCTCAAATCAACCTGGAACACGATAGTCGGATGCGGCGTAGAAATTGGCTTCTGCTTCTTGTTTTCGTGGTCGCGTTTGAAACAAAGCTATCTGCCAAAATCACTATCTCAACATCGGACAGTTGCTTTGCCGTTTCTTTCCTACCGCTATAATTTGGGTATTTCGGTTTTCGTAAATCGTATTAGAAGTTTCTTTTACTTTGCAACTCCCCTTCGAGCTATTAGAATGAGGCACAAACCAATGCGGATCCCATCAGAACCAACAGACAACTTCGTAGAAAAATGCAGTACCATTATCGTAAAAAACGATGCGAAAAAATAGAAGTACATACCTAGAGGGGGAAGCAAGCAACAAGACCGGGGCAGACAGTCCGACATGCGTTCGATTTAAACGCGCTTGGAACAAGGCGTGGATGCGACAAAACGTGAGTGCAAATGTCAGATTGCTGTGACAAAACAAACTGACGAGTCAACGGGGATCGATAATAGGAACTAGAAACCGAGTCAATACTAGAGTAGATGAATACGATTCGGGTAATAAAAAGTAGGGACAACAGCGTTATCGGATAACGAGAGCAATTCCGAGGAAATTCTCCTCCCAAAATAACGTTGCTTTAATTCCAGTTTGCCGATCTATATATTTTACTACGTTTCACTCTTTCTTGTATTTTGGAAGACTGGATCAACAAACCGATTCTTTCGCAAGGGTTCTCTCAAACTCCCTCTTATGGTGTCACTTTATTTTACCGGGTTTGGTCCCACATAATGAATAAAAGGTACGGGCACTGCATGATGTCACTGAACCTATGGGTCCGAAGATATATGTCAGCAAGGACTTAACCTGTTTGGTAATTTGTTCTCTCTATGCTCTCTGTTTGAATCTCATCAAATCGACTGCCACGAAGAAATACGGAGAGGGAAATACAGAGTTCCGGTGTTAGAGTTTGACAAATTATTCATCAAACCAACTTTCAGTTTTTGCCCTTGATCAACGGAACAGCTTGTAAAGGTTAGTGATCAGAAGCAAACTTTGTGATAAAAACGGTCTCAAAAGAGTAGCCATCTTATGACTTTGTTTGGTTCGGAGGCTAGCATAACTAAGGAGCTTCATATCAAGAAAACATCCTAATTATTGAAGATAGTAAAAACTGATACCACTCATTTCGTGCTGAGAAGTGGGTGGATAAAGAGGAGTAAGATTCCGGGGATGCTGCTGTCATCTGCGTTGATATGCGTTTGCCAACTCAATCACTCGATCACGCAAATGTTAACTATTCACGATTCGCGTGCCCTTTGATCTAAACCCATAGACAATTCAATGCCGGTCAGGTCATCGTTATTTCATTTGATACACACATCGAACCACGTCTGCGTGAATAAGTCATCCCCGGGTTGTTCTCCGTACCCGTTATGTAAGCGGGTCATAGGCAAGTCGATCGATGGGATTCCCGCCCTAAAGACCATTTTACGCTTGTGGGTCCCTGTTTATTTCGGTCCAAATGAACAGAGTACTTACACAATTCAGCCACCGACAAGTACCTGTAAATCATTCGGAACACTGAAATCGGGAAAGGGCTGGATATGGGGTAAAACAGTACCAGACTGACTCTATCAACAATCGATGCTATAGCAAAGTTCTATGCATTATAGTGATTACTTTTGATCGAACCAAGAACCACTTTTAAAGTTTACGAAAGTTGCAGATTGTCGATATTCAGTTTACAACGCAGACGAGGCAAAGTGGTTCGTTTATTTGGAGCCCAGTAAACTTATCGCACGGTGTATATCAGAGTAGAAGAAAACATCGCATACAAAGCAAAGAAAGACAAAGCGTAACAATTGGGAATGATGAATTAGACGATTTTAACTTTAAGACCGATTAACAACCATTTTTGTTGAAAGCCAACCAGGATAGGAGTTTGCGTGAATTCAGTCATTAACCGAAAAACGCAGTCGGCGATGATCCTCGATGTCTGTGGCGCCGACTTGTCTCCTAGCAGGAAAAGACTGCGTGAAATTCGATTTAGCGAGTACAATGTCACTATAGAGCGAGAAAAGAAAACGATCTCAAACGCCGGCTATTGGGTAAAACACAAGCGTATTACTTACAAAAATAGTATCCCCAAATGGATCGAAAAAGAACAAGTCCGGCAACATACAAGAAAGTTACTAACTGTAGGAAAAAGTGTCTAAAAAGTTGATATAACAGTACAACAGCTCGGGGAAAAGTAGAAATAAAATTACGGTCACAATATCACCTACCTTGTACTCGACTGGGTGATAATAGAATTACTACTGCCTAACATATACGTCCATGACTAAGTGCACCAAATATTCAAGTGTGGAGAACCGCCAAGCAAAGACCTGAAAATTTCAGCCGGGACTCCCATAATTGGGGTCTCCGTGAAATTTCTCATCGAGATACAGCAAATGCTCGAAATAAAGCACTCAGCGGGAGACATCGTTTCATTTCTGTCGAACTAATTCTCACGACTGGATGACTCGGCTGCATGGATCGAGTCTACTCACGGAAGAGAATCACAGATTACTTTGGACGATCCGATTAAACTTGGACGTAGAATGTGAAGGAAAATCAACCGGTGCAAGGACGTCCTGCTATGAAACATTCATCATTCACATGTACAATTTCTTTTGTAAACTAGCAACGACTTTCTAAATTGTGTATCGTAACCCAAATCAACTTGGTCGGCAGATCCACATGCGATAAAAATAACCACGTATTTTAGCAGACTAAGCTAGAAATGCTGAAACCTTCATGAAATGTTCACAATAAATAAGAGATTTGTTCGAAACATACGGTTGATAGATCGCAACAACATAAAGAGGAAAAGCTACAAGGACAGACAAAACGTAAAGCTCATTCGAATGTGCCGTAGTAAGTACACCAAAATCAGACGATAAGGTCTAAGAGCTATAAGAACGAGTAAAACTAGTTACATATGACTAATTGTGCAGCTTATTCATAGATTATCAGTGTTTCATGTGAAACGTCACGAGACAGTCGACAATTCATCGGTCTTCGCCACAGGGTGATAAAAAGTAAGGCATATTGAGTGGGCCCACCTACCAGGTCAGATGATCCCGGAGCTGTTTGCTTAACACAACGCAATGGTTAGAAAAACGCGATGCATGCATGAACACACACAATCACGATGGCGACAAAACCAAGAAAGTTTTGTTTTCTTGTTTGACTGTGGCCACGATTGGACGAATGATGATGCTGTCTCACATAACAGTGCGGTTCTTCCCCGATAGAGCACAGTGCAAAGATAGAAACAAAACTTCAAGATCAGTTCACAAAATTATCATGAGTGTTTGATCCAAAATAGGGATTAGTGGGAGCCAATATATTCCCCTGGGCCTGATTGACGGTGTATGCGGACAAGTATCAACGTGTTTGTGCATTCAGGGTTAACTAAAACCCCGCCGCTTGGAAACAAACAAACAGAGCACGTTAGTCACTCACGCATTAAGTAGAGGTTACGTATACTCGCCAGACGCGTACGCACACACACACACACACACACATACGATGAGTGAAGAGAAACAGGCGGACACAAGCACATGCGCGCACACACAAATCAAATCACACGTGGATCCAAAAAGATCAGCGGAAACGGTCATAGTTGGTGGCTTGGAAACAAAAATGACGGGAGACAAATTAGACTCACCTTATTTTACCTAGATAGTGTCAATAGTTATTTTTCAGTTGATACGGTCACGGTGAACAAGAACAACAACAACAACATTTGCAGAGGAATACTATGAAACAGCGAGAACAACGCGGTAAATGATAATACAACTGAGCGACCCAATGAGATTCACATTGCCTCTGAAGGCCTGCGTGTGTGCGCCTCGACTTGGAGCATGGTGATCACAGGCTACCCAAGGCCGTAACACTACAGCAGAAAATTCGCGCTGATTCTATTTAATAGGCATCACTGTCTGAGCCTAGGGAAGCCTGCACCAAAGCGACTGAGATCATGGGTAGCACATTGCGAACCTCTCATTTTGACCGTAGTAAGTGTTATCTCTCCTTGTAACAACACAAGTCTGGCAACGCAACGGGATCAGAAATGATGACTTCGGGCATAACATCGTGTGAGCTGATCAACCAACTCTAAGAGTTCATGATGGCCGGAACACAATTCATTCACACCGTGGGAACCATTAAATTTCTCAGAGGATCATAGGAAAAACATGACAAATTCAATGTATGACAACAAAACACCATTTTTTATCCTTTACTTCCTTTTATTAATTAAATAGCCATGTACATCATTTTTCAGCAAAGGGGCCGCGGCCAACAGAGGGTTATCAAGTGGGAAAGTTGACCGGCGGTGGGAAGATTCGCACCCGCGACCTTCACGTCCAAACACCATGACCTTATCCGTTCGGTCACCGCCCATGGGAATCTAGTGGTGCATGACCGGTAAGGCTGTTTGGATACACGTTGGAAGGACAACTCTGTCGACAAGCAAATTGTTCGTCCTACAGCTAACCTACGGGATACCCACAGAAGTCCGGTCATTTCGGAAAGAAGTGAAACTAAACTGTTTTGGTTCAGTGCAAAATAAAGTCGAAATAGTGCAACCTTCACCTAGCGACAATAGAAAATGGGCGCCATTTGAGGGTCTTTGTATAAACAAAAAAAATTAATTCGGTGATGCTTGGTGTCCCATCGCTTGAGTGGATTGAATTGGTTCGAAACCATATCGTATTTTGGCAGAGCAGTCAGGCGAAGTATACTCCTTTTGGTTCTTTAAAAGCAGCATCTTATCAGGTGGGCATATAACAGATGAAGCCTCTATGGAAGATCTATTTGCCTTTATCACTTCGGAGTGCCTGAGCTGGTGGGATGATATAAATCGGCTCATCGAAGTTCCAGTGTACGCTGCTGCAGCAAGATCGACTCAGAAACCGCTGCTGTGAATGAGACAAATTTGAAGGTTATTAGTGAATTCGTATCACTAGTCATAGGAACTAGGAAAATCATGTCAGCAATGCTAAGCTTAGGGGCCACGTGTTGGTCTCAGAGGCTCAGTCTCCTCGAGACACGTTAAATTTGAAAAGGTTGAAGTGGTTAGGACATCCAGTGCGTATTTACTCGGCGTTTACTGTTCTCCAAGGGTAGTAGTGGTTGCCGAGGGGTTGAGTTAGTCAACCTTTGATATGGCTTACCGGTCCGAAAACCGAGCTAGACTTTCGAGTTGAGACTCACGCAATCCTACAGAGACATGGTTAGAGGCATTGGGCATGATAATCAGCAGTATAATCGATTTCGAAATAATTCTATACCACCCTTACCCACTATTTACTCATAAATCTCGTTCTCGACTAGATGACGGAATAGGTGGCAATGATAGTTTTTGGTGCACATCAGCCAGGGGCACCGACGTCCAACCCACTTCAGATTACTAAGGCGGCTTATCCTGCTGGCTCAGCTGTGAGCATTTGAAAGTTACCGTCATATGCGCGGATATACTAATCCATACGTTCTGCGCACGTTAGTATTGAACAAGACAACAAATCTCCGCGGATGATCAGCAGAGTAGTAGCACTTTGTACGATAGAAGTTCTATGTTAATAACATGCTGGGCGCATGAGTGTAGTGGAAGGGACATGCCCCATAGCCACTAAAACCCAGTCTACATGAGCGAGGGGAATGGCATAGATGAATCTGAAACCTGAAGTGGTCCAGAATAACATTAGGTCCCAATAGGTTATGTGTGATTATCAGGAGAGCTGCAGGAAGTCGTCAACTATCTCTTGACTCACCGTAACCGGAAATTCTACAACTTGCTATTGCATTATATTACTACGACACAGGTGGATCACATCACAATAGGCTGCAGATGGTAAGGATGCAACTAAAACTGTCATTCGTTCCGCGGAACTTTTGTTCATTCTGACCAAAGACTGGTGTGCACCACGCTTTCGACGCAGTTTGAAAGGACATCTCGAGCTAATGTTACTAGGCTACCGGAGCGTACTGTGATGACCAAATTTCAGAGCGCAATGAGGAGTAGGTTGGATGCCGTTCCATAATTTATTCTACAGCAGCGCTGGGCCCTCGTCAAGTCGGCCCTGCACTCCCATTGGATGATCAGTTAATGCATAAACTCTAGGTCAATAGAACACTAGATGTCATCGAATCCCCCGACTTATGGATATCCGTAGTTCAATTCTAACATGTTTAGCCCCTAACCAAGTCCGCCAGGTCATGTAAATTGAGACTACCGTAGGCCTTAGAAGAGATCGATGGCCGAGACCCGACGCGAGGACAGAATTAACCGGTGCTTCATGGGACTTCCGAAAGTTGTTACATCTAATTTCGTTTTACGGGTACCAAAAGATGTGGCACTGGTGGGGTAATCTGCTCGGTCAACGGAACGCCCATCCGTATGCTCCATCAGCATCCAGAAAAATAAGACAAACGTTTCAACCAGCAATTTAACTGCCCTCTTAGCTAACCACCATAACTTCTGGTGAGCGCAGTGTTTGATGGTCAGTATCTCAAGATCCACTCAACGAAACTGAGGTTTATAATGTAGTCACATCCATCTAGCGCCACACGGTCCCGGGCCCAGACGGAATTCAAACATATTCCAGGAAGTCAGGATAAGATATAGTGAGAGAAATGACGCGTGAATTCCTTAAAGTATGGGACGAGGAAAATGTTCCCCTAGGTTGGACGCAATCGATTACTATCCCAATCTTCAAGAAAGGCTCGCGAACTGCCGGTGACAACCATAAAGGATTCAGCTCAATCGGGTAGCATCAAGGGTTCTTGCTTCCATCGCTCTCTTCAGATTAACAACACAGACAGAAGAGGAAATCCGTGAGCAGCAGGCGGGGTTTTGTCATGGTCAAGGTTGCATCGTTCAAATATTCATTTTCTGTCAATCACGGAATCTTTAGCACACCTACCGAGGACCGAACACTGCCCTATTCCGGGACTGCTGCGTTTTATTCAGCAGACAGGACCACTGTGTGGGATTGCTTGTTGAGAGATGGTGAACCATGTATGCATCTACAGATACCCCTACCGCCGTACTTCTGAGCGAGGAAAAGTCTACGGAAAGTTCGACAATAGTGTTTTATTTCGCGGTTTCTCTTTAGATTTGCGATTGACAATATCCATAAGAGACCGACTGGCTGTCTCGTAGATAGTATGGAACTCCAACCGAAACACAGAAATATGAATTTGAAACAAGCCAACCACATCGTACCTCGCGCTTTAAAAGTCCAGGGAGCTCAAATTTTTCATAAGCCATTTGAAAAAAACTAAATTCACCGGATACAGCAGGTAATTCGCAATGAAAGGTTTAATTACAGGATTGCGAGAGTCTGAATCTGCACTGCAGCTGGGCAATGAAAGAACCGAAATTTGTTCAGTTGTAAAATGTGAAAACCTGGACCAATCTGTTGACCTCTGTAGGTGCAGTTACATTACTTTAACCGATTTGGGACCTCGGAATCTCCTCGAACAATGGTTGGAGACAGTATAGAATATAGCTCCGTGCCACAGTCAGTGGAGTTCGTGCACTCAAAACCTTTCTTCCAAGTAATTCTACAATTTAAGATTTTGCAGTCAGACTCTGACTGTTACTCGTTCTCGTTTTCACTGTTGAGTGGTTGGTGCCGTGAGGTGGTGACCAAAATCTGAGCACATTTTTGCCAGGTTATTGGTTGTGAAAATGACTTGAAACCTGGTTATAACGCTTAATCATGTCACTAAACACTGGCATTTATTCGTGAATTCATAAAAACGGACACGGGAAACCGAAACTTATTCTTCAGTCCTTGTGGTACACTGGCAATTACATTGACAGCTTTCCTGGTGCACGACTTTCTCCTGCAACCGTATAAACTGCTTTCACGCATTTAACCATGGGTCCTCGAATGAATATAATACGAAACGGTATCTCTAGTGTCATCCGGTTATTTTGTTTGACGTTTCACCCGTTAATGTTTGCATAACCAACCGCATACCTTTATGTAATGGTATTGTTACGGGTAAGCCGGTGACCCATTGTACACTTTACTTGCCTCTTATTTGGATGTAGAATGGACTGAGCAGATTCTCGTCGTAACTGTTGGATTGGATAACCGGTCTCCTTCACCCATTCAAGAGTATCCGGATTCGTATGGCAGACATCTCACCCATAGTCCTAGGCCTAGGTTAATTTAAACCTGCTTTGGCTCACGTTTTCAGCTAGTTTTTTGGTTTGTGTTTCCTGATGCATACTTGATATTCATAGAATTACAGGCGAAATATGATTAGATTATAGAGACCAGAGGTAAGATGTGCTTCAAAAGACACGGCAGTCTAGTAACTCAGCTGTGCTTTTCCTATCGGGCACCTGTTACAATGATGATTTGTTTGAATAGGACGGATATGAAACACGGATTACAAATTGCGCGTAGATGAGCCCCGGACAGATAAATCAAAAAAGCATTAATGGCATACTGGGAAATGAGTTGACGAAAACTGATTTGCTAGCACCATCGCAAGCAACTGTTGTGGGCTGTTAGTTTATGTGCTTGGTTCGAGGATGCGGTTTCCTGAAATTTTGTTACTTGCTAGACCGGTCACATTGAGACTATGTGTGCGTCTCCGTGATCCAACTAGCTACACACGATAGCTTATCTCAAGCCGAAGATCCAGTCACGCCTGGAAGATGGTTGGGTAGACTGCTGAAACAGTAGCCTTCTGGTCCTCGATTATTTAATGGGTAACTTCAGCCTCTAAGTACACGCGCTACCGTAGTTTGATATGCGCTAAAATACGGCCATGTTTTTGTCCCGAACAGGAAGACCAACCTTACTGCTAATGCGCACGTCCGACCTTTCAACGATAACCAGATTCCACACTAACGCCGCAGATGAATCCAATCAACAAAGCCAAATCAAGCTTCTGTATAACTGAAGGCAACTCTCCCGATATACGATTACATGGTGAGATGAATAGGGAGACAACTCACCCGAATTCACCATGAGACGTCGCGTTCAACAGGGTTACTGTCAATCGTCGATCCTACACAACTTTGTAAGAAATTCCTTAACCTCATATGGAAACAACGACACTGGATGAACCTCAAACAATGACTAAGAATACACAAACGATGTCATGATGCCCAACAGAGAATCAGATAAATTCAAAGTGGTTTTCCATAATCTTAAATAAAATGCAGCCATGTATTTGATCGATTCCGAACCTTCAAATTTCAGTGAAAACCAAACCATTCACTTGAACATGTAATGAAATTTCACCATTTGGTCGCATACCGCATGAATTATTATTGCATGTACAAAGGCCGCGATTGGACATTACTACTTCAATGCATCTGTAACGTCAGTGTGACATCTGGTAATCGATAGACAATTGAAGGTAAGCAGCGGTATCTGCACCTGGTCGGAAGAAAGCGTGTGAAAGTCAAGCAATAACTTGAAACTAAGAAATGGAAAAGATGACAGAATACCTATCACGCCTAAGACCACCTCGGTCGCCAGATTGGGACAACAATGAGCCTGTTTCCCTAATGGATATGACTCGGAACCAAGAGTGTTCGGAGGGTAAACACCGAAAATGACAAAAAAGAAAAAATGCGCTCGTAACGAAACCACGGAAAAAACTGTTCTTAGTCTGGTTGTGCTTTTTTCACCCTGATCTCCCCACGTTGTGTTGTATTTTTTGGTGGCAGATGGGATACACATATGTATAAGTACATCCCACCAGAATCTAATTTGTAGCGTCAGCAGTGTGTATGGAAGCTCTTCGTCGAAGAATCCACAGAAGAACCACAACTGTGATTTGTTGATAATTGTTTGTCAGTTGGGGTGGACCAACCTTAGGAACGAGGGCATAATGCCACCAGAATAGATGTAAACTGGAAGCAGCGTCCAGATAGCACTTACAATTTATGTTATGTCTATTCTCATGGTATTATATCTTCGTTTCCAAGGCTGACCAAGCCCAAATGACTGAAGCGATGGATATAGCCTCAGAGGCGTCGTCTAACCGTTGGGCTGGCATTTTAAGATCCGCTCAGTTGGTGCACTAAAACAATCAAACTTCCGTTTCGACTGTGAAACGACGGAAATCAAATTAGTCAAACAGATAGATTTTCCAGGAAGAAACAAGACAGCCCAACCAGAAACATTTGGATTGATCCTGATATATCACTCAGAAACATATAGTTGTAGACAGATGTGCAACGACATCCAATGTTGCAGCACTGGTGCCTTCGTATCATTACCAGAATATGGCGGTCGGAGAATTCTTCAACAACTCAGAAATTACACATTGGGGCACCGGATCATCGAGTTCAATCTTCCGCGAAAGTACCGATTCCAAGTTGGTTGAGTTGGTTGGGTCACATGTTATGCATGTCCACAAATCGCCTACCTCACTCCCTGCTGTTTCCCGAGGCAGGTATTGTATGGAAGATGGGTTGACGTAGTCCGTTCATCAAACGTGACCAAATGGCTTGTGTAGTTTCAGTGAGATTATTCTATTGGGGTTCGCGTGATCCTCCTTGCGCGTTGTTTGGAGAACTTGCGTGATATAGCTTAACGCCTCGGTTATCGACTTTTTAGCATCCGAAGGATTTTACCATCGTATGCAGTAAACAATGCTGTTAACTTTACAGCTGATTGATTATTATTGCGGTTGATTCGTTTTCTGGATCGCGGATGCTATGCAGTAGGAATTGACAATAAACTAAATTTATAATAATGTGAGAAATTAGCGAAAATTGTTGTAGGAATCTAGCATGTGACAACAGTATTGACGGGTTTGTAGATATCTGGACCGCATGGCGTAGGCAGTCTATAAAAAATCCATGGACCGTGTACTATTTCCTTTTGAATGGTACAATGTTGATGCTGTTAACAGTGCAGTGGTACAACGTTTTCCAACAGCGCTACATTATTAACATTAAATAATGCACAAGAAATATGATGACATCGGTAAGTGTGGGCTGAAAGCACGGCCGCTTGAACAGGTAATATGAACATATCACTACCAACGAGCTTTAAATGACTGCAGTTCATAATTTCCTATTTCTATGGCGCTCACCAAAACTACCCATAACTGCTGGGTAAAACGTTTGCAAGTAGACTCCATTGAATATCAACTCCAAACCACGCTGGTGGTAATCGTATCTATCAGTTTTCGCGCAAGTGAGAGAATGAAAACATTTCGATTGCTCAAAAAATCATTGCAATCTACCTATTCCACTGTAGCATTATCGAAGATCGGATCAATAATATCCTGACTGCCACACTCACTCATTCGCGCGCATTTCGTACAGTGTGTGAAGTCAGATAAGATTTTAGCCTGTTTGGATCTGAATGCGACGTTTTTTGCAAAACTCTGTTCTAAACGTGACTGCGTGCAAACAAACAAATTTCTATAAACAGACCGCTGGAAATGAGAATGTAACGGTTAGGAAGAGTATTTCACTTTTTTAATCCTTTTCTTTCCTTTAGTAATGAAACAGCAATGCATATCACTTTATTCTTTTCCGCTACATTTGTCAGGAGTAAAAGAAAATCGGCCTTGGGTATTGGCATTAGCAGGACAAATAAATGAGATGTTTTTGACAGACGAAAAAACAACTGCTAAAACAATGGATCGAATGAGTATTGATTTTTCGTAACCCTGTTAACCTCAACAAGAGCCATGGTACGGGAACAAACGAATAACAATCAAAAATTTCTCCCGAGGTAACGTGAAGACCACGCGATCGAAATCGTAACGTTTCAACCAGAAGGTCACAGGTTCGAAACCTCCCATCTCCGGTCATACTTCTCCATTCGGCATTTCTCAGCTGACCGCGACATCCTTGCTGAATACGATTCATATTGTTATTTTAGTAAAAAAATGAAGAAAAAGGAAATTCTCCTCCCGTTTGTTTTAAAATTCACTTAAATTGCCAGATTATTCACGCGGGGTTTCTCCAGGTGCAAGCGCTCGATCGGTTAGCTGAGACACCACCGTGCAGATACGACCGATAATTTTTTCATAAACGCAGTCTCATCTCTGCGACAAGTTGCTCTGCCTTTGGTAAATTCCAATCGAAAATATTATGTCGGTAAATAATAACCAAGTGGTGATTTAGAGAAATGTCACAAATCGGGCTTTGCGATTGAATTTGATCTAATTCACACAAATCGGGAAATTTTGTTGTGCACATCGACTATCACTCACGTAGGGGATCATTAACTTATTGACCATTTCGAACAGTGATACAAGCACATCCGGGGTTGGTGGCTGTACGGCTGCTCGAATTGTTTTCACGCCCGGGCGTCTCTCCATTCGTTTGGTGCACGCGGAACCTGTGCCACCACCAAATCGAGTTCGATTAGTGATTTTATCAGTTCCGCTTGGAGTGTACTGGGACTGGGTCATTATATCGACCCCGCATGATTTTGGCGAACCAAGAAATTCAGAGTAACTTTGAGTACGTTCATGAGACACTTCGTCGGTCGGTTGTTCAAGCTCCTTGAGGAGTAGTTCTACGTCAGCACTGAGACGACGATCATTGTACGGGTTTGCTTGCGTGTCCCGTCCCGTGGTGCTCGTGCAGCTTTTCGGTACACGAACAGATTCGGATCGATGAAGCTCATTCAAGCTATGTGTGGAGGAGGCACCGTATCCGGACTCCCCCAGCAAAATATCTGCTAAGTTGGTCACAATCTAAAAACGAAAGTTAAAAGGGGAAAAATTAGGATTAATGGAGTCTTGAGAGAGTGTCACGACAGGCAAGAAAGAAAGCGACTGAACCTGGCTGATTGGATTAGGAGTTTGCCAACCCCCCTCCACACACACGCACAAGGTCACACGTTCGAATATCAGATCCGACGGCCAATTTGATAATCGACATTAATTCGCTATCCCCCAGCTCGGAACCACACCTGACCTTGTGAGAATTTATTTGGTAGTAAGCGACTCCAGGTTTCAGAGTAATGGTTGCTGGCTGTCTCTCCCCCGCATACAGTGGATCCAAGAGACTGTGATGTATGCCCCTCCTACTACATTCATGCGTGGCGCGTGTAATAAAAAATACAATAACGGGCATAAAAGCTATAGGTTTCAAAAAGAATTATCCATTGAATAGGAGCTAAACCGATGGCAACATGCCCTAATTTTTTTGAATTTTTACTTCGCCAATCAGTCACGTACGACGACCTTGATTCTACCTGCAAACTTTCGTGACACTTATTACTCCGATGAACGTGACTTGAATAAAAGTTAGTGAAGTACGAGGCTCGAAACCCCATGGCTACCGAATTTCTTTGGACTGAGAATTTCCTCGAAAGTGTTTTGCGTCTCTGAGAACACCTAGTTGATTTGGACGAGTCGGAATCATCATATCACATACGAATGAGCTACCGACTGACAGTTTGCTGTTTCCCGGTAATAGACAGTCTCGGGTGTTGCCCGAAGGAGGATCAATCCTCCGTCTAAAAGCCTTATATGGGCCGCTACTCCTAGTTCATTGAATGAGATGCCAAATCCATGAGAAAAAAATAGCGAAGCACATGTGGTCAATTCAAGGCTACTAATAGTCGGATACTTCCTTCTTTAAAGTTCTCACAACCCGTATCATTGACCGTGAGCATCATTTTCTTAAATCTTTTTCTTTTTTCCACCCTATTTGTGCCTGAAAATCAAATTTCTGAGTTCACTGACACAACCCGCCTCCAGTTACCGTCTGTACATTTATAAGCAATTTCTTTTCCGTCTTTCGTTTACTCGCTTTCATTGTTTCGCACTGATATTTTCAGACGTTGTGGTTAAAGCCTAAATTCTCTCGCAACGAATGCATCTATCTTTTCTTTACCACAGTCTTGACCGTTCCTTTTATTGAGTCCATATCGGAAGCTGTGTAGAATACTACAGTTGAAAAGGGCATACCAAACGATTGCTATGTCAGAGGGGACTGGCAGCCATAAGCCTGAAACTTGGAGGGGCTTACCACCACATAATATGAGGCTTGGCAATGAGCCCGAAGACAGCAAATTATTGCCTACCTTCGAATTGACCGGCGGATCTGCGATTCGAATCTGTGACCTTTTGTGTGTATGTGGGATGAGCGACAAACGATCAAGCCACTTAACAAGCACCGGCCTGAATCTGCGTCCATCGCTCCTATTAACCTTTACTTCCATGGGGAGGCAGCGAACAATCCACACCGTCTGTTGAATCCCTCGCATCGCTGGTTTTAGTTTTTTCTTCATTTCTGTCGCCTGCTTCCTACATTTTGTCATGAATGTCTCTAAACCTTTTGTGTAAAGCAGGTCTTTGAATCATGAGATTTATCTCTTCTGATGCAAACCATGCACGTCATCGGATAACAAAATCAGTCATCCCATTCTCCTCTGAGCAACAAGCGATATTCGGCTTCCGTTCGAGAGGATGTGATTGAAAGGATAACTTGTTACCCACATTCCCCCATTCGTCGATTCTATCTCGCGACGGAGCCTTTAGGTGAGTACCGTAGGCTTGGTGCTCGATAGACATTTCTGCCGACCGTCCGTACAGCTGAGTCTATCGAATTGATGTACGAATTTTCCCAATAAATCCGCTAACTCTTTGCCAAGGTCATGTTTTAAAACATGTTAGAACAAGAAGAATGCAAAAGGGGCTATATAACTGAATTTATGAAAATCCAAATTTATAGAATCACCATTTACTTTCATGTATTTATGCGTCCTCGATGATGTTGATCGAATATTTTCACCCTAGCGGTTTCAATGTGGCGTTATTAACAAAACCTTGTCAGTTTTGGAGGTTTGCAAAAAGCGCAACAGTCGAAGATGAAATGAAAAGAGGAAACTGTTTGGTCGCACTCATTAATATTTTCGAGGAGGACGAACGGACAAACTGCCAAGATCACGGTTGCTTTCGTCGGGCAGGGTTTGAACAGCCATCGAAATAGCAGACAAAATATTTTTGATGAATCTTTTTTATCTGTTACCTTTTACTTCCTTTATTAATGAAATAACCATGTACATCATTTTTCAGGAAAGGGGCCGCGGTCAACAAAGGGCTGCCAAATGGGGAAGTTGACTGACGGTGGGAAGATTCGAACCCGCGACCTTCACCTCCAAACGCCACGACCTTATCCGTTGGCCACCGCCATCCAATGTCGGGGCAAACGGTTGTCTTCCTCGTCCTGTAGCCCATTCACGTAATAGGAAGAAACACCTAACTGGCTTGACATGACTAACTGAGTAAAAGAAAAATAGCCGCAACCGGTCGGGGGCTGCATGCAATCTGTTTTTTTGGGAAGATCGGCGATTCGCCGTTAGGGCATAGCAAATCGTTAAATCTGTCCAAGCCCGTTTCTCTGGCCTCATGCGCTAGGCATGCCGCAAAATTATTGGCGGTGGGGCTATGGGGGAAAAAAGTCGGAAATATTGAAGTCCAAACCATTCATGAAATGGTCTAACATTAAACGGTTTAGACGGTCTCGGATGTTGTGCCAACTGTCAATTGCTAGGATTTGCTGTACATCAAGTTGCTATACGACAAATGAACTTGGAAAAAAGATAGAGGAAGGAGTCTGCAACACAAACTCCTTCTGAAAGAATCCGACTGATAAATTTCCTATTCACACTGATGCTGCATGGGCCATTTAGCCATACTACAATTACAAATCAAAAAGTTCAATTCTTTGAACGGACTGCCCAGAATGCCTCATCGTGCATTTACATTTTGTGATGCACCAACAGAGACCAGCAATATGACAAACTCCCGTGACGCCACTTCGACATTAAAATCCCAAATTTGCCGCCCTCATTGAATCTTTCGCCAGTAAGCCCAAAGTACGAAAGACAACACACGGACCGAAATAGCCGCAGTTGAGGCACGGAGACAGCATTTTGACAGCTGAAAGCAGATATCGGTGAACGGCTTAGTCACTAGTCGATCCAATTACTGATCGATCGATCGACAAAGTTGAGGGCCGTCAAACAAAATAAAAAAAGATTGAAAAACCTGTGCATGCATGCACGTATGCACACACACGCACACACACGCAACCAAACATGAATACGTGAGCGCACATCGATTGCATGTGCGTGGGCGTGCACGCGCAACCGATTTGTAAAGGAAGATACAGCGACACGATTCTGACGAGGAATAACTTTCCTGAATCGATTGATTAGAGACGGAGGTGTGTGTGTCGGGGGGGGGCGGTACGCGTGCATGTAGTACATGTGGATTTGCGCTGGCAATCGTGGTGTTGAAAACAGACTGGTTCACAGTTTGATCAACATAGGTTCCGGAGACCATGCCAGATGTAAATTTATTCGATTTCGGTCAGAAAATTCGCGGATCTGTTCTAACATAGGATACCAGAACCGAGGAAAGGCACGATGTCAGCGACGACGGTTTCACTCATTCTTGTTGATCACGGAATCAAAACGTCAGTCCAAACATGAGACAATAAAGAATCCTCGGCTTCTTCGTATGCAAGACTATCCATTATATCAAGTCCAAAAACCAATCCATTTTTAAAAGCCACACCAAAATATCGGACGCTCAGCATAGTACTTTGGCCAGGTTCTTGGAGTTAAAAAAGAATCACGCGAAATCCCAAGGGGGTTCGATGGAGCATAGATCAATTGGCTCCATTTCCCAATTTTGCAGATATAAACGCGAGTTTACACTAGGAATGAAAAAGCAAACTGGATACGAAGGACCTAGTGCTCGTAGCCTCTCATTTAGGATACGGCTTCATTACAGAATCGAACAAGTTATCGCTGTTGCAGATGATGATGACGACGACGACGACGAGAATGAGGAGAATTCTGTTGCAATTTCTTCACTAAAGCAAAAAATCTCATCTATTTCTGGGAATAAGAGAGAACACGATGGTGTTTCGAGGCAAAAATAACAAACTGAAAAAGGAAGGTTCTATGATTCACGTTTTTGGGAGTCTCAAGATTTACTTTAGTTCCCATTCTCACATGATAACAAGCTCGTTTTCCTGACAGAAATACGTAATTTATCGAATATTCTACCCACGATTACGCCCGTAAGTGCAGTGTGAAATTATTTCCTGACGGGAATATTACGAGTTACGTGGGGTCTGATAATCATGAGTTACCCCGAACGGGAATATTTTCACATACCAAGGATCGTTATTAACATCAAGGGCAACCCTGCGTCAAGATCATCTAGGCGCGCTGCTTCGATCACCAACGTTAGTATCGTGACAATAAAGCAATGGGCAGGGAACAGTAAAACGTCTTGGTATCATAATGAGCAGAATAGTGAACTGAACCCCGTCAACTGAAAATTTGGTGTCCAAGCTGTTCTGGCGTTTTGAACCAAACATGACTGCCAGTTACATCATGCTAAAAGAATAGGTTGCGAAAAGATCATGTCTTTTGCGGAGAAAATCAATCACATCCGGAAGTGACCACGCAGTTACTTATGCTCATGAAAAACGTCTACGACGGAAGCTTTTTCTTCCATCTTGAAGCAGATAATTGCCGACATTCCGGATGGAGTTAAACAATATTTAAACATTCCAAGTGTCAGTTGATATGGAGTATGGCTTATTCGCACCATGAAACATGGATTATAACTAACCCGGACAACAGCAGAAATTGCTGGGTGCCCTAGTCTGGCAACCCGATCATTTTGTTGATGGACGTATGACATGTGGTGACCTGCAGAACAATTATAAAATGAACAATTCTACAAAAAAAATTATTAGGAAAATTCATCGTGCTTTCTTATTCCTGCTCAAGATATTCACTTGCTCGGATAAAGTGATAAGAGCCTTACAAAAGGATCGAAAGAGAATGCCTTTCTAAGGAATTAAACAAATAAAGAAACAACAGACTCTCTAAAAGTAACCCTGTATTTCATTATGTCAGAATTTAGTAAACATTGTTATCTTGAGTAGAGTGATTTGACTTGAAAATTACCACTGAGCACATTGAGAAAACACAAGTTGGCGAACAAGCTCGTTTTCAGTGATTCGTACTCATGCCATTACATTACTACATATATATATATATATCTTGACAAAATACTTTCACTATAGGAAGGATTGGATTAGTCATTTACAAATATGGGTGGGGAAGGGATTTGTGATGTTAATTGTTTTGTTGTCTAGGGTTTGTATTGGGACGGGGAGTGGGCCAAGGGAGTTGAAGCGCAACCACAAATTGTTTTTGAGAACAAAGTGGAGGACTGTGAAGTCGGATTGCGACAGCTTCCGCAGTGCTCAAGAGGCGACACTTTGCCAACCTGGATTGTTGACCTCTGACCTTATACAGGGTCCGGAAAGCTTGCGTCACATTCACGGTGTGGTTAGTCTGTGCTAGATGTGAAACCACTGCGCTATTAAGTGACTCAATTGTTCCAGTGCCTAACCATGCCGGGTGGTGCTCACGGATGCGTTCAGACAAGCGCCTGGACGTGCGGCCGATGTACATTGTCCCACAGGACCATGTGAATGAATAGATACAAAACGAGGCTGCAGAATCAGGGACTTTGTCTTTCAACCATAATGACACTACGGGGCGGGATTTGAATAAGATTCGAAGCTTGGCTGCGTAGAATGTCTTATTGATAGCACTAGTCAGTCTTCGTCGTGCTATCTCTGCTAGCGTGTCACCTTTGAATGGCAGAGATATGTATACTGGCTTTCTCTCCACTGAAAACGAGCTTGTTCGCCAGCTTGTGTTTTCTCAATGTGCTCAGTGGTAATTTTCAAGGAATTGAAACAAGCCAAGGACCCGGCTGTACTGAAAGAGCTTAATAAGTATTTTAAGTTCCGTACGAAACTGGCGCTGGCTAGAGCTCATATTCAGTTCTTGGACGACTGTATAACTGAATCTAATTTTCCAAGGCAATATCATACTCTGTTAAGAAGAAACCGGATATACATAACCAAAACGTCACTTAAAAGACAAGCTCTTAATGAACGTGATACCATGTGCAATCACACCGCGGAATTAGAACGATCACTTGAATGTTTACATAACGCTTGTTACATAAACTTCCGCAACTCCTATATATATATATATATATATATATATATATATATATATATATATATATATATATATATATACTACCCACATTGTATGTGACTTGTGTCGAACATATTCAACACACGTATGGAAAGTCGATTTCAAGTGATATCAACATGGACTTACACGTTGTGGCATAACAAGGTTTAAGTTAAGAGAAAATAGATGGATTACCGCAATTGGGAAATATCGCACAAAAAAGGTCGCAGAAATATCAAATATGCCTCAGTGAGGAGATAAAACAACAACACGAACATTACGAACGCACAATCGACCATAGCGGTGTTAGTCATAATCCCCAATCTCAAAAAGATATGACAAACCGCTGCCATGGTTTCCCAGGTTTAGACAAACAGGAATTTACAGACACACAACATTTACGAGATTCGTGCTGGGTGTGGTTTCTGTCACTATCATCCAACAGGTACTATTCCAGTATGTACTGAACCCAAAATCGGAAGAGGCAAATACCAACCAGATTAATTCTTTGCCCATATCCATCGACGACAAAAAACTGGAGACTGTGAACGCATAGTAAGTGATGACTGAAAGTGAAAGCTCTATGGGGAACGTAAGTACGCAGTGAGAGCATTGGGTGGGCTGGGGATGAGACAACAAAGTTGGTCGCGAAAATGCGTAGGAAGGTGTCCACTCAGAAATAGGATTTCGCCCTAATGCAAAGAAGAAATTGTCACACATCCAAAACTGATCGTTGGTTCTGCTTACATGAGGATAGACCGATGAGGAATTCAACGAACCGTGCATGAACTGGTTCATTTCAGCAAAAAATGAGAGGAGCTGGATAACGGTAAACTTTATCTCAAAAAAGTGATCAACGACTGGATAAAGGGGCATACATGCAAAAGTAAAAGAATTGTGGAACTCGGGGTGCATCAGTCAATAACATCTTTCTCTATATATTCTTTATCAGACATCAGCAGAAGCACGTACCACCATGAATATGGATACAATAAACGGCTAATATGAACTAAGCTACCGACATTCGGCGCGTTTCTTCAGTAAAAAGAGAACAAGAACAAGAGCACCATTTACAGGAATGGAATCGTGACTAGGGTGCTCAAGACTTGGGGTTTAATCGAGAGCACTTGACAGCTACATATAGGTCCGTTTGATATTCGGAAAGCAATGAAATTTCAACGGACTAAACATGGTCTTCAGGGCACAGCAAGGCAAACTAAGTTCTATGCACGCGCAAGAAGTTAGGACGATCCGCCGGGTACTTGACAACGGGGGCAAAATCAGTTGGAATCTTACGCACATCCATGTCTGAAGGTCATGTGGGATTTGCACTACTGGTACTCCCTGTTTATTTGTCTTTCCTCAGTCTGTTTGTTTGTCTGTTTATCTTAGTCTGTATCTCTGAGTGTCCCACTTTTTCCCTTAATCGCCTTCAATGAGATCACCACAGAGAGTGACGAAGTTAGTACTCGCTTCGCGAACGAGGATAGACGGAACGGGTAAAAAATCACGAAGCAATGACCCAGCTATGTCTGTTGATGAATTCCCTTTCTGTTTGTTTTGGATTAAGTAGATGAGTACACGCTGTAATGGACGAGAACAACCAACGTGACTACGCGAAAGAAAACAGAGAACCCGAACGGAAGGGTGCAGTACAGTAAAACTTGTATGCCAACAATCAACCGACACAGAATAGAAACCACAATAATACCGGCCTCACAGAAGCTCAATCACGTTCCATCCGATGTGCTCACTTACGTGCGGAGTTATTCCTTTCTAGGAGAACTAATCTAAAGGTCTACCGTATACGTTTCCGATCCAAAAGTTGCAGATCACATTACGAAATCAAATAAGATTTTTCAGATTGTAGAGATACGAGAGGGAAAATCAGGTCTTTGGGATCATCTAGAATGATACGTGTGTAAAAGAAAAATTCCGAACAATTTAGGAAACGGAGGTCCAAGGTTATTCTAACGCTATTAAGTGTGGTGTGCTGGACTATGTCATCGGAAAAATGTATCGGGAGGTTCTGAACCTCGGTATGGAATTATGTGAACTTCTAATCCATTAGCCCTAAACAGTAGGTACCATGATCAGATGCAACTGAAATCTTTCACCACGCAGATAATTATCACTTTTCATCACAAACCACAAACTCCGTGATGTCCATCTCCTCACTGATTACGAGCGTTTTGATCTAATACTATATTCTGAACAGATTATCATTTCGCCTGAAATTTTCATGATCTCCATACATAGCCGAGATGGAATGTTTCACTGCGGGAAAAACACAGGTGTTGACGTTTAAATACCACAAAAAATAATGATGAAGAACAACGATTCGACTGGATAAGAAATAGAACGAGATAAAAGGCATTGAACTCCAAGTATTGCCAACTTTAATTCGCTTTCTGAAATGACTCACTGTTTATAATTTGGCCATTTATATGTCCGTCTTATTGATTATAGAAAAACTTTCATTGTCTGTAATGAGCACCTCGCGAAGATGTGGTGAAATGATCAGAAATATAAGGTGTAGACGAATATTTTTATTTTCCCTGGTAATCGTACAGCATGGATCCTCAACCGGCGATCAAATCCAAAATCTCTGCAATAAATGGAATTTTGACCATTAAACTCTTCGTTGTACTACTGATCCTCGTTCTAGCGTGATCATCAATTGCGATCGGGATATTTTCATCACTCTTCATGTTATACATGACAATACTAAGCATAGTAATGCTATTATGCGCGCAATTTAGCCCGGGAATTTCATCGAAAACAACAACGGACCGAAACGGATAGGCCGGTTTTTTATTTCTAAGGTTTTGACTCCATTGATCCATACACGTCTCATGACACGGTCACTCAAGGCTACGGAATGATCAGAGTCGTTGGTGTGTACCAGAACAGATTTGCGTTCATGGGTGCATACCCGTGACACACAAACAAAACAAGAAAAGTGATACAGCCCGACAAAATATTTAAATCTATTCCACAGCTCTATGACGGTGTACCAAGCGATAAGTCTTGTGAGAGAACACAGCGAGAAAAATGTGCTTCCAAATTGTTGGATTTGTGGTGGCGGTATCTGGAGTCAATTGAATGAGTGTTCAGAAAAGAATGCCAGAAATCAACTCGGATCACGCGCTCACATGCGCGTGCGCGCGCACACACATACCCAATGTTTTAGTCGATATTTCAGAGAATTTTCTAAGGAATATGTTTAGAACATGGGGCTCCCAGACCCACCAGGTCGTGTGCGGAGGAGGAAAGTTTCTTCACTCCATATCTAGTTCACATTTTGGGGGAATCGTAGTATCGACGACCGACTCAATACTAAAATCCATAAAAATGTACATTTGTTTCAGTCATGAGTAACACGGAACGACGAAAGCCTGATATCTATGTTCGCAGTCAGATACAACTAGTCTCGGTAGCATATACCCGCAATTCAATAATGGTTGCGTTATCAAGTGTAAACTAAGAGGGGTATTGAGAAACACTTAAGTCCGAGAAACTCGAGTGATATAGACTGTGCCATATGAGTCAGTCTGGGTTGTTTGTCTGTATCTAAGATCATCAATAGATTATTTGAGATATTCCGCCGACATTGTTTGCTGGACTGCTTCCATTGTTTGCGCACATATTACAGAGTCGGATGAAATTTGCCGCCGATCAGCATCATCATCATCGTCCAGCGTTAAACAGCAAGGCAAGCCTCACTGACCGTTGCCTTTCCCCAGAGTTACAAGTTTCTATAAAAAGAGTGAATATTCAATGGGAACAGGGAGTGGACCTACACAGGCAAGAAGAGATAAGATGCTGCCGCTGCCAACACACGGAACACAGTCTAGCTGTACAAACGCACGTGTTTTCAGTCATCCTGATTCGATAGAAAATGACAGCACGATCGCCACTGTTCACGGTTCACTGCCATATCCTTCAGTGTCTCCAGCCAGCCATTTGACGAGTCTTTCGGACCCTAAACACGAAGGCGTGAGACACCTACTTTACCTAACTTCGCTGTACATTTTCTCATCCCACGTTCCCACGTCATCTGTTGGCCTCCACATGGCTTCTTCCATTCCTTAGGAGGAACACAAAATAAGGCACGGTATGGTAGATGAGTGCTCGTCATACGCAACACGTGACCCAACCAGCGTAGCCTACTAAGTTTCATACGCTGAAACAAGCTATTCTCAGATATGGCACCCAATACCAGATTCCTAACCTCAATATTACTCACCCGGTCACTCCATCCAATCCTAGCCATACTACGTAAACATCGGTTGTCGAAAACCTCCAACCGACGAACATCGCCCACACGCATACTCCATGCCTCGCAACCGTACAACAGCACAGAACGCACTGCAGCACAGTACACACGACCTTTCAACTTCAGTGAAATAGCAGGCCGACGCCACAAGTGCTTCAATCCAGCGTAAGCCGCTCGAGCCTTGGATATACGCAAACTTACCACCAATCCAGAGCTACCATCGTTAGACACGCAGCTACCAAGGTAGGTGAAACGGTCCACCATTGTTATTTCCTGTCCCAGTATCAAGTTCGGCGATGCTGTCGTCCAGTCCTGTAGCAGTACTTTGCACTTCGAAGGTGCAAAGCACATGCCAAACCAAGCGACCAATCTCGACAGTCTATCTACTGCCCGTTGTGAATGATCCGCAGACTCGAAAAGGCACACAACGTCATCTGCGTAACCTAGCCCACATAGCTTCCTCCCACTTTCCAGTTCGATTCCTACATCCCCAGGACCTCTTAAAGCATCTTCCATCACCTCGTCCATGACGAAGTTGAACAGTAATGGAGAGATGGGACACCCATGTCGAACGCCACTAGTCGTTTTGAATGAACGTGACAGTTCACCGTATACCCTAACGCGACCATAGGTATGCGAGTACAATGCTCGCAACAGGTTCACAAACTTAGTTGGCATACCCTTCCGGTGGAGAGCACTGAGTAGTGTTGGTCGATCCACCAAGTCGAAAGAACCTTCAATTCCAGAAAGACTACGATCGTAGGGCGGCGGTGCGTGTGGCGCATTTCGAGTATCTGTCGAAGAGTGAATATTTGGTCGATGCAACCTCGACCTGGACGAAATCCGGCCTGTTGTTCGCGGATATTACTCTCGCGAATCGGTGTCAAACGGCGCAGCATTATCAAAGCTAGCACCTTAGTAACTATCGGAATTAAACTAATCCCGAAGGCTCGTTAGATCATCCGCGGGATCGAAGATTTCCGGAAAACTAAGATAGTTGATTGATTCTGCGTTGCCAAGTTTTCTGCTGCTACCTGTTGGTCGAACAACGTTGAATGCAACCTGGTCTACGCAACACACACGCGATATTCGTGTTGTATTTGCCTTTCTTCCGGCGCAGCCACAGCAAAGTACTGGATCTGCCTAATATTATTCCTGATGCATCCCCTCAAGAACAATTCAATTTTCTCCGCTGGTCCCCATACCCAACGATCAATGTTGCCCACCTTTTGGTTACTATTATAATTCGACGTTGTTTGGATGCCGGGATTGACTTAAATCGGGTTTAGCGTGTTGTTCCAGTGTGGTAGCTTTGGGTATGTAGAAAAATCGATTTGTCCAACCCTTCGGTGAGTCACAGTACCACTTAAACGTAGCGCCGTTTGAGTTTCAATGTTCTTAGTCATTAACCTCACGGCCTACGTTACCATTTCACAAGAGTTTGAGATTGGAACAGAAAAATGGTCACCAAAGGACTAACACGTTACAGCCTCCGAATGCCTCGGCATGGTCGAGAGTGGGTGACTCGAGCTACGAATGGACTACTAGCCCTGAACACCTTTTGAAGTGGTTCCAAATGACCATGCGGCTTAAATGGCTTTTGTTGGGGAAGTGCCAAACGATGTTTTCTCGTGGCTGAGATGCCCCCACTAAAGTACGAGCGCGAATGCGAGTTCTCCGTCGTTTCGACTGGTTTTCGGTGATCAGTATGGGGGAATTGGTTAAACCCTGATTCGAAATCAATCACGAGCGGCGCATGATCATCGGCATATGTCGTGGAGGGGTGTACTGGGTTCCCAGAATATTTAGTCAAACCCGAAGGTCTTATGAACTGAGCAATCAGTCGCCGGTCCCCAGTGGGTCACGTGACCCTCAGATCATCTTGTTGTCTGGTAGGCTAGACCATTTGGTCAAAGGCTCGGGCCTACCAAGTAGACCCTCGACCTTAGTTTAGGCAACCGGGCAGCATCTGGCCCACAGAGGAATCATGGATCTCGACAGACAGCCGATGAAGTGGAAGTGGAGGATGGATTATCATGTGTAGGGAATCACACAAATTACCTCCTATTTTCGTCCATCGCCATAATTCTGGTGGCACATGCTCGCTATTCGGGCTTTTGCAAAATATAATCTAAAGAGAAAGATATAATCGGGAAACCACGTATATGAACAAAAGATGTCAAATGCAACGCTGATACTGACCGCTGTAATGAGTACTGTTTTTTTAATATTTTCAACCATTCCGTAAGAGGGTCTCGTGAAAACCAAGACCTGCAATCTAAATTGGACAATTCATGTATCATTTTTGCATGAGTCATTTCGTGAATCAACAAAATCCCCAAAGAGTGTATATCAATCTCAAGTGCAATCCATTTTCGTCGAGATTAGTGAACAAAACAAAAACCGATCACCGCGGTAACTCCTGGTGCTGACTCCATCGTGGAATACATCAGGACCAAGAATGCAACAACGTCTAATCTACAAACAAATCCCATGTAAACATCGTCGTCACTATCGTTCAGTGTCAAACAACAACGGAGCAAGCTCAACTGATCGCTGTCTATTTCACCATACTACGCGTTGCTTTAGGAAGGATGAATACACAACGTGGACAAAGTGACCCCATAAGGACGGGAAAATCAAAGAAGGTTGTAGCACTCTGCACAAGAAATACAGTCTAACGTGCTTTCTCTCATCATTCAGATTCCATAGGTGACAGGCTGATGGAAACTGTCTATGTCTCACTGACGCATCCTTCAGCGTCCCCAGACAGCAGGTTAAAGGATCTTCTGGACGTCAGCCGAGGAGGCGTGAGACACCTATTTTACCTAAGTTCAATGCACATTTCCTGAATTCGCCCCTGTCACATTATCTGTTGGCCTCCGCGTGACCTCACCCCGAGAAAACAACGAAAAACAAGAAATATGTGCAAAACGGGATCCAAACAACGAAATCTACTAAGCTGGATACGCTGAACCTGTACCCAATGTTAGATCCCAAAGTTTAGTCTTAATCACGCGATCATTCCACCGGTAATCAAAATCCACTAGGCGACGAACATCCATCACACGCAAACTCCATGTCTTGCAACCGTGCAGTAAAACTCAGCATACTGTGACACACTACACAAGACGTTTCCAACTCAGTGAAACATCAGGCCGTCCACAGAATTGCCTCAGCCCAGCGAAGCCCGCCACAGCATTCGATTCACCCGTGTTAACCCCTAATATCATGATTCACCATGCAGCTGCCGATATACGCCAGATGATTAACAATGACTGATCGCTCCCGATTGAGTATCAGGTTATCTCCCGCAACAGCAGTTTACACTTTGATGGTCCAAACCAGATGGCGAATGGAGCAACAGGTCAGTCTGCTTAGTGTACATTGTCCATGTTGTTCCTTTAGGACATACCTTATGCGTGAGTGCAGTGGTGGCTCCATGCCCATAGCCACTAAGCTCGAGGAGCATTCAGACACCATGGTCCTAAAACTTGGATTGGCTTAGAGTCAAATAAGCTCTCACTAGGTCAGCGGTAGTGACGAGACGGACGACCGTGAAATGCCATCTACTGCCGAAGTGATCGTCGGATCTGAGATTTGAGCCTCTGACTTTTTTTGGCCTAGTCTATTAGGCCACTGTCGGAAATGTGAACAAGAGTGCAATATCGTCTGGGTAATCTAGACTACATTCTGAAGAACTCATAAAGGTTCTCCCATTTTCTAATTGATAACGAGACAAAATTTAAAGCTAATCGCATACCCTGACGCGGCCAGAAGTATGTGAGCACAATGGTCGCAGATTGACGAACCACCACCGAAGAGCTCTGATTAGTCCCGTTGCACCGACAAGGTCGAAGGGGCCGTTCTAATAGAGAAAAGTCACAATTGTCCAGCAACTGTGTTTTTGGCACATCCCAAGTAATTGACGAAAGGTAAAAGCCTGATCGATGCAGCCTCGACAGGGGCGAAATCAGGATTCTTGTCCGTGGATGTGACTATTACGAGTCGACGTCACAGGGCATGGTATTATTGAAGATAAAACATTGTTAGCTATAAAACAACAACTAATATAACCCTTTATGTGTTGGTTTCTTGAAAAGTGGCACAATCAATGAATTGTCCCATGAAAATGAGATATTACTGTTTGAGATATTACCCGTTTCAAGTGTCACACAGCAAGAACGTAAGTGCAATTATCACAGCATCTCCTTTCAGTTTGGAAAAACCTGGGAGAAGTTCATTGGGACTGGCTGATTTTCCCCGTTTCAGTAGTCGAACGCTCGACTCTTTCTAATCCCATTGGAGTGAATCAAGGACATCTGCGGAATTAGAGCCGCATGTCGACATAAATCGTGTCGGAAAGTCGTATAAGCCGGGAACAGACCACTGTCTGTATAGAACTGTGGCAATTCATCTCCGCTGGGCGGAAAATGCGCAACCCCACCTAAAGAAATTTTTGATCTACTACATCTTTCAAATGGTGCACTAAAATCACCAGATAGCAATGGAATATCAAAGCCTTTGTGAACCAAAGTGGTGAGCTCGCTGCAAAACTCGTTCTCTTGGATGTCTGCGCTACCGTCTGCTGAAGCGTATGCAAAGGATACAATAAGTATTCGGTTAACAGTTATCCAACCTACCCTTGGAGTCTTGGGATACATAAGGGTCTATTGACCGGGATCTCGTCTGAAAAGACTGTTCCAGCCTCGTTAGACAGGACTATTTCCACACTACACCGACCTACAGCTCGAGCTGCATCGTCTGAAATACACAGAAAATATCCCGACGAGATATTATGGGCAGCTAGTTGAGGTATACTGGTGAAATCCCAAATTCGAGTCTTGCTAACACAGCAAACATCAATCACCAATGAGTCCGTTCCGAACGCTAAACACTGTTGTTGATTAGTTGGCGTGAGAGTATGAGGTAGCAGCCGAGATTCGGAGGCCGACGAGGATTGAGATGTTAGTTGAGACTGTAGACGACTGAAAACGACAGTACCTGGCAGTGAAACTTTGCAATAAACGGGAGTGTTATCAGTGAAAACAGTAGGGATAGATAAAAATGGTCGGAGAAGGAAGGCATGTTGAATACAATAGAAGGAACTCTGAGCAGAAGCATATATATATATATATATATATATATAGCTACCCACTCCACTCGATTTAATGGGCGGCGCGATCCTGATTATCTAGCGCGGCGATTAACGCAGCGCGAAGTTATTTGTAATTGTGCATTTCGTGGAAAGTGGGAGACTTGTACGGGTAGGGAGTCCCGCCGATAAGGAAGGGAACGATTCGAGTTCTTAACAAAGGCTTTTGATTCTAATAAAAACCTGCCCACAAGGCAATGGGATGTGGCAGAGTGAAAACCTCAAATCAATCTTATTCTGACCGAATTAGCAGCTAAAATCAATCGCAAACTTAGAGGACCAGAGGGCTACTGTCTCAGCAGTCTACTCAACCATCTTCCAGGCGTGACTGGATCTTCGGCTTGAGATAAGCTATCGTGTGTAGCTAGTTGGATCACGGAGACGCACACATAGTCTCAATGTGACCGGTCTAGCAAGTAACAAAATTTCAGGAAACCACATCCTCGAACCAAGCACATAAACTAACAGCCCACAACAGTTGCTTGCGATGGTGCTAGCAAATCAGTTTTCGTCAACTCATTTCCCAGTATGCCATTAATGCTTTTTTGATTTATCTGTCCGGGGCTCATCTACGCGCAATTTGTAATCCGTGTTTCATATCCGTCCTATTCAAACAAATCATCATTGTAACAGGTGCCCGATAGGAAAAGCACAGCTGAGTTACTAGACTGCCGTGTCTTTTGAAGCACATCTTACCTCTGGTCTCTATAATCTAATCATATTTCGCCTGTAATTCTATGAATATCAAGTATGCATCAGGAAACACAAACCAAAAAACTAGCTGAAAACGTGAGCCAAAGCAGGTTTAAATTAACCTAGGCCTAGGACTATGGGTGAGATGTCTGCCATACGAATCCGGATACTCTTGAATGGGTGAAGGAGACCGGTTATCCAATCCAACAGTTACGACGAGAATCTGCTCAGTCCATTCTACATCCAAATAAGAGGCAAGTAAAGTGTACAATGGGTCACCGGCTTACCCGTAACAATACCATTACATAAAGGTATGCGGTTGGTTATGCAAACATTAACGGGTGAAACGTCAAACAAAATAACCGGATGACACTAGAGATACCGTTTCGTATTATATTCATTCGAGGACCCATGGTTAAATGCGTGAAAGCAGTTTATACGGTTGCAGGAGAAAGTCGTGCACCAGGAAAGCTGTCAATGTAATTGCCAGTGTACCACAAGGACTGAAGAATAAGTTTCGGTTTCCCGTGTCCGTTTTTATGAATTCACGAATAAATGCCAGTGTTTAGTGACATGATTAAGCGTTATAACCAGGTTTCAAGTCATTTTCACAACCAATAACCTGGCAAAAATGTGCTCAGATTTTGGTCACCACCTCACGGCACCAACCACTCAACAGTGAAAACGAGAACGAGTAACAGTCAGAGTCTGACTGCAAAATCTTAAATTGTAGAATTACTTGGAAGAAAGGTTTTGAGTGCACGAACTCCACTGACTGTGGCACGGAGTTATATCCTATACTGTCTCCAACCATTGTTCGGGAAGATTCCGAGAACCCAAATCGAGTAATACAACTGCACCTACAGAGGTCAACAGATTGGTCCAGGTTTTCACACTTTTTGCCATGACGTCGACTAGCCACCTAGAACTATCTAACCAATAACTGCCTAGCATAACAACGTACAACAAGATCATTCGACCGGACTACGTTAATCGACTGTGTTATTCTCGTGACAGTGAAACAGTGAGCGAGGCATGGTAGAATCCTTTGGTACCAGAGTATGGGAGACAATGAGTTGATTAAAAGTCATTGCTCTATTCGCTTTTTTGTGTTTGGGCACATCCAATGTTTAAACTAAACCAGGCCACAGTTTGCGTAATTCCAAAGAGTAAACTGCCGGTAATATGTTCTTTTTTGCACGATATCAATCACACCCAAAAATGACCACAGCGTTGTTTGTATTCCTAGTAAAAAGTTCACGATAGAAGTTCTTTTCTCCAATCTTAAGGTAGATTGTTACCAATATTTCATACACCCTTGTCCCGATAGTGAGAGCAAAATTTTTGAATGCTTCAAGTGCCAGCGGATATGGAGCATGGACTAAGTGCGCAATAAAGCGAGGAATAGAATTATTCTGTTCAGTAATAGAAAACGCTGAGCGTGTTAATTCTGTGGTCCGTTAATTTTGTTGATGGATGCAGGGCAAACGGTGACCCGTAAAACGTTACCAATATGTACATTTCTAGCAATAAATTCTTCGAAAAGTTGATCCGCTCTCTAACTTATTCACTCTCACAGAATTGAAATAAGAGAAGTCTTTCCAATGAATTAAAATAGGATGGATTGTGGATGGGGGAATGTGTACCTATGGTAACCGAGATATTCCCTAATTCTAAAGAATAGACAATATAAGAAAATGATGGTTTTGTCCGGAAGAAGCTCCGTGTTGCACTCGACCATAGTTTGTTAAACACATTATTTCAGTTTGCCGTACGTTGGATGAAAGAATGCCTAGATCTAGAGTATGCGTCAATGGAAAAAATCTCGCGGTATCCAAGGTAGGTTTGATGCCCTGACATGATATTGCAATTAGCTTCCCATGAAACGGATGATGACTTCAAATTTCTGAAGGTTTCCAGGAGGTGGTAAAAATTATCTCATACTTAAGTGGATGGACCCAGTGACGAAACGCCTTATCGATACTGTACTATTAGCTTCGAATTATTATTACTGAGTCACACCTCGTTATCCCTAGTGTGTTGGCAGTGCGTCAGGGTTGAGAAAAACGGTTGGGGATCAAAATGGAATGTCGACCGAATGCCTACCATACTTGCTCCGTAATTAGCACCAAAGCTTACGATTTATTGTCGAATAACAGGCGCACAAACTAAAGCATACGTAGCTACATACGGGGTGGAAAGTGTCTAAGTGGCGATTTGTACGAGTTTCGGAAAGAACTGCATATATATATATATATATATATATATATATATATATGCGTTTAATGTAGGGATTAGATCAGTAATAACACTCATAGTGACGTGTCAGCTCAAACTAGGACCCACTGTCGACCGCGAACGAGCATTTGGATGGAATAAATCTGCGTATCTTTCCATGCACTACTGTGGGTCTTATTAGGGGAACGTAACGTTCATTTCGACATGTCGATTGAACGAATTCTTTAAGGGCACGGCCTCGAGAATCGGTGCTCTACTTTCGGTTCTCCCAGGGGATTACGTATGCGCCACTGATCCTGACTTCATGACCCGATTGTACACGGACATTTCATATCTGTGAATATGGGCTAGGTAGTTGCAACAACTGGCTGTTTTGTAGAGTTGTGCATAATTGTTTGCGTGCCTCACCGACGTAGTTTATCAGCCCCAGGCACAGAATTGCGCAAAACACGCTTGATTCGTCGCGCTGGTCGCGATCATTGGATAAAACGGATTTCGGGGTGCCGAGCGTTTGTGGGCAATTCTGACGTAGAGTGGCTGCAGCATGTGTTCGAGCACTTCGGATACTCTCTGTATGTGCTGAAGCATCACAACATATTTTGCGTTGTTGGTATTTATTATCCTTTTTCTGCGAGCGCAGGCATTGCAGGAAGATCTGAGGTATCCGTAAGTCGCGGATCGGTTGAACAATCTAGATTGTTCTTATTTCCGCAAATATTGCGTACTACAGTGTGTCAATTTGATGGAGCAGAGTTCTTTAAATGGCGGGTTGCATGGTTGCTTCTGAAACGATCCATCGTCTTTGATTTCTGCGGACGATTGCCAGTTTTTTATTTGCCTCGTAATGAGTATCTAGTGGAGTCATTCTAGTTCTCTACGGTGAATGTTATAATATGATTAGAATCGGTCTATTTCTGGTTTTTCTGACATCAAAAACTAGTTTCCGACGTACTGGATTCATCAACGTGGGCAGCGTGTTTCGAGCACCGTTGTCTCGAACTGCTACATGGTTGCGTCAATTGACAGTTGTCATATTGTATTCGATCTGATTTCGATAACATTGTTCTATTCTTACCACCCCGCTTCCTTTCCAGTCGATGACTTTCATGTACGGATGTACGCGATTTGCGTCGTTGGTCAGTTCACATGATGCATTTGCTTGTAGTATGATTAAACAATCTCACGAGCAAGTTCCGAGTTCACGTGCTGATTGCATTCGGTACCTTTGGAGAGCATTTTGTTCCTGAGGCAACGGTGCAAGAAGAACGGTTGCTCAAGGACAGCAAAAGCACTTTCGAAATATTTTTTAAATTTTGTCACACAGTTGGTTGCTTTGCTTCAAAATGTTTTTTATTACCAAGTGGAAATGTCTGTAGCACAGGTTGCATACTGCAGAGATAAGAAGGTGCATAGTAAATTATAGCTTCTATGTTATTAATTAATAATACTATCGAGTATGCATTCGAATAATCAAAAGTTACAAAGCAGATGACCGGTTTCGTAGTTACGGCCACCCATCTGGTACGCGTAATCCGTGCTCAGCTGCCTTCATCGTAAACCTTGTTATAATGGCTGGACAGTCTACGTTGTTTCTTTTTACAGAACATGAAATTTCAACAGACAGTCTGTACAATATTCGCACAACTGGCTTCCATCCTGAATCATATCTCAATGTCTCCAATCGACCGAAGTTCGATTCTTGGTGTCTGTCATCCAAGTCGCTTCTCTCAATATTTCTCCGGTGTAGAGAATAGTCTCCATGTAAAATGTGCTCAGGGACGTTGGCTGTCAGAACCCAAAACATCACGACGAATCCTCTTTGCTTACTCACGGTTACCGACAAACTCATGCGACGTTTCGGAGACATTTGCAATTAACTACGAAAAAAACCATTCTCGGCTATAAGGAGTAAAGTTTTACGACCGCAAAGCCATAGACTAAGAAACGCACAACTTGGTGAGTAGGAACTCCAACGATTTCAGTCTCAAATGACGCTGAACACTGAAGACTAAAGCCGTGAAAAACTGGTGAAACCCGTTCAGTCAAAGTGAACAGACCCATATTTAAAAAAAAACGAATGAAAACGGACTGCGGACATCCTATAGCGTACTTGGTACTGAATCAATACATATCACAGTTTGAGAAACACGAACAGAAACCTAATAAAACCGTTTTATACAAATGCACCGAGCAAACCATCCTCAAGTACAAAAAGTCTAGGAAAAAAAATCATAAGTCTATATCTAAATTCTTTTATCCTGAACCAAGGTAAAATGAAATTGAACTTCGCTGTGAAAGAACCACATCAAATGCCTATTCTACAGGACTAATAAAACTGCCACCCTCTTGATGAAAAATTTAAGGCTGTAGAAACTTGTCAGACAATCAGCTTCACGCAAGAGACTGTTTCACAGTACGTGAGTGATGCACGCAATTGGCACGTGATGAAGTGAAAACTTTGGCGATCGATAAGAGGTTTACGGTTGTTTGTTGCGAAGATCAGTATAAATTGTTGACACTAGAGTGCGTGAAAGAAGATATTTACCACACAACTTTGGTATGACGCAGACAATCCTAAATCAAGTTTCGCGAAGGATAACTGTGGGGTTTGAAGCTGTTTGCGATAAATACCTATGGAAGTTAAGGATAAACGATAGAGAAAATATTTGAAATATAAAACGGAAGAAAGTAAATTAACTTTTGAAAAATTTTCAGACGATCAGGCAAAGGCCTTTGTGTCATTTTGTTTAATGATATCACATTTCATGTCTCGCCTAGGTTAAGAAAGAAAAAAAGCTGAACCAATCTGGATAGTGCGGTTTCTCAAATACACAGTAGTTCAGCCTCGGCAAATGACTAGTGATTGTGGAGTTCGTTGATAATGCAACCAAACTGACGATTCGGAATAAGTCGAACGAAACAACAGCGCAGTATTTTTCAGAGCCGAGTTCCGATTCTGTAGAAAGAACAATTCAAAAGCGTACTTTCCTTTGTCACGCTTAAATTGGAACGAAGTGAAGACAAATTTTGCCGTCCTAAGAAGTCACAACGCAAGTTCAAGTCCGTTCGGACTGAACATCCATGCATCCGAACTGAATGAAGTAGTGTTTACTTGCTCATCCAGGTGACATATGGGCACGGAAACCAAGACAATCTAAATCATTTTAGGAACGGCATGGAAAATATTCATATTGGATTGAAAAAATATCCTGTCAGTTCCATTTGGGACCAAAATGTGGTTGGTTCCGACTGGTGTTATCACATCTTGTTCGTCGACTGACAACCTGATCATTGGTCCGATAACCGCTCTTGGGCAGCATACAACACCCACAGTAGATGATGGAGGTGATCCGTTGAGTAATAAACCGCGATAAATGCCGCGGGAACAAGTCGTTTCGTTGTCGAACTAAACTAACAGCTTTCTAAATGGACTTGATATTTCCTCCACTCAGCTTTTAAATGATACAGCATTTTTCATTGCACGCCCACGATAGGTGCGTCATCGGTCCACAGCGTTTTGACGGGAAACAGACAGTCGTGAGCTATACAACATCCCAGTAAGTCTTGCACAGCAGCAAACTGAGCGACAGCAAATTGGGATCCATCATCAAAGAAAACGGCTGGTGGTGAGATTCGAACCCCTTGACATTGTGAAAAACAAATTAACCGTGGTCAGGAAAAGAATCTAAATGGTACGAGCAAATTATCTATAGGACAGCGCCAATTTCCAAGAGGCTTTTGAATGACCCCAAATCTCGTTGAAATCACAAAAACAGAACCAAAGTCTTCATATGTGGGGCATGGTTACGAGCCGAACGACAGCAGAATGAGGTCCACCAACATCATCGCAACAACAAAGAAAAATATCAGGAATGGGTGACCAGTGGTGATGGAAATCAAACGATGTGGTTTAGGGAGGATAAAAAAAGCGCCCTAGAACTTCCGTACGTTTTAGCAAAGCCAAAGTGACGGCAACCTCTTAAACCTACTCCTCAAAGGACATTTGCATAAAACAATTTATCGTGAATAAGTTCGAAAAATGTATAACTTGTGACAGACTATTTATATCAAGAATTCTAATTGAAGGATTGTCGAAAGTTATGCGCAGATATTAATGATCCCACAGTCCTTCATGTATCACAGGCATAGTTATCGATTCAAATAAAAATCTACCAGAGTTTCAAGCTGAAAGTTAAAGAAGTTTCCAGTTGAACATCAGTGTTTTCCGGATCCCCATAGAATGAACATCCTCGGAATCGGTTAAATTTGTTCGCTCTGTGATTTTCGCTCCTAAGAGGGGCTTGTAATCGTAAAGTCCAAATCGGGACGAGGCAAAGTGCTCGTTCGTTCAGTTAACACCACGTGGTTGAACTGGGGGTCACTTCACAAAAAGTGAAGGCTAGGATGCGTTTCGTTTGTTTGAGATACTTTTGGTAAAGTTCCCGTTCAAAGGGACGGGTTGGCAGAACGGCTAGGCACAGTATTTTTCTCTACAGTTGACCAGTCCTCCTTATCGCGTACGCTTATTTATACCTCTAAGATATGGTGGGGATAGACATAACTCATTAGTAAGTGTAGAAAGAAATTAGGATATAATTTGACCTAAACTCTCAGAAACACTTTGACCAAAAACATTCTGTGAACTTACCTTTACACAGATCGCTCTGGTTTCCGGTCGCGCCCCAGGTGCCACAGCTACACGCGCAAGACCAGGTAGAATGAGACAAATGAAATCACGCCGCATTGCTTCGACCAATTCGGAGTGCTGACTTAAATCCTCGACTATTGTCAGGGTTACAGAAAGCAACTGATTCTCGATCGTCCCTGGCTGATGTAACCCGGCGATACCTGGCGGAAACGCAAATGAGTAATTGGATGAATTCTTGACGGGAACATGAAACTAAGTCTTCATTTTTACAAAACCACTTGAAATAAGCGAAATTTATTGGAATTTTAGGAGCAGTAGAGTAAGGTCTGTGATTTTATTCACCGGATGGTGAGACAGAACTCAAATCTACCACACGTTTTATTAGCCACATAGATCGAATCAATCAACACGCGTATCAGGATAGAGTAGGCACCACTGGTGTGCACTCCCAAAGAGCGTTCTTCTCCGCTCAAACACACTTATACGGTTTTGATCCTGATTTTACCATTGAAACGCCTTCCTTCCAGAGTGAACAGACTAGCGATTTCGATGAGAGTAATACTGCATTGTTCTGTCGAACTAAGTTAAATTGAGTGAGTGGTTATGATAATGCAAAGAGCGGTTATCTGTCCTGATCCTTGGTTGAAGTAAGTGTCATAGAAGGGATGCGCGCCGTAAATATGCGAATCTGGCCTAATAAAAGGAAAGGTAGCATTCTCGGTCGAGAAATACATCGTGCGATATTACATAAAGCTAGAAGATACCAATCAAATTGCAAACCTTGCCTTGAGAAAGACTATCCACGGTAGTCAAAGCGTTGGCGAATTACATCTACGAACCACAGTTATTAACATTATATCATTCACAACAAAAACCTTTCTCAAAGTTGAAAAAATGGCACGGTGACCACGGTAACTGGAACACCAATTAATGGTAAATAAAGTCATAATATTAGACGAGCCGTTTTCCCATAGAATCCAATACAACCCAAAAAAGATAATACGTTTCATATTTCGCTTGATTTCGACTCAGTTTTTATACCTGCTAAACTAAACGGAGCTGAAAAATACATGCTGCAAGCTCTCATCGGTTCAGTTTTTACAACCAGCACCGATAAACAAACGTGCTCTGATTTCGATTGCTACCTCATAGTACCATTTACTCCGAATAGAGAAGAAAGAGAAGTAGTTAAAAGTTGAATGGAAAACAATAAATTGAAGACCTACATAGAAGCAAGAAAATCTTGCATGCAAAAATGCTGCTCGCTATCACATTGAGCCGCATCACGTATTGTCTTCAACCACTGTCTGCGGGAATTTCGTGGACCTCAACCCTAACCACTCTATTAAATTCCACGGAAATCCAAGCAAAAGAGAGAAACAGTTATGGAGAATGACAGAAGTTTGTACACAAGATTATTCCGAAATTCACTTATCATTCATATGATCTACTGAAGCGCCTTTTTCATATCTCGAAAGATACACTTTGTCATATCCCCCTAACGGTACATGATCATGGAAACTCAACTATTTCTCCCACGGTTTGAAATCTCACAGCTCAGGAGTGCGCTTGAAATGAAATTTTCTGTGATTTTTATGAACACACAACTTTTTCGTGTCTCTGTTTCTCCTATTTTTTAGTGAAAAGATGGGTGTAAAATCTCAATGAAAGGTGAATATTTTTTTTAGGCAAACGTTCATGTAAACACAAAATCAAACAGGAATAAATCACTTATTGCTGGTCGTAATCCGTGGTACGTCGATAGACTTGTTACTAGTTGGATGTCCAAATCGAAGCACGAGATTGTCTTGGGAAGATGGGGTTCCATATGAAGTCCTTGGTCGTGTTAGCAAGGGAACGGAAGGCGAAACAGGCATGTTCGGCCACGGATTCCAAACCGCAAACACAACATGCCCCATTAGTTAGGCTCATCGATTCCGAGTTTTAGACCTTATGGTTGTGCCATGGACGAAACCACTAACAGCTAATGCACCCAGTCTGAATACAATATGGATAAGAGACAGAAAATTTTCAAGCCCAAATGAGAGACAACAAAATCAACTTACTTTCTTATTTATCGAGGTTAAGAAATCAGGTTTTATGTTTTAGATATTCATCGAAGCCCGTCTGATGGCGTTCATAATTGAAGCATGTTGAGGTAAAACTGTTCTTTTTAGATGCAGTCAAAAATTTTGATCCGACAAGTGACCATATTTGGACAAAATTGGAGCGCGCGAGTAAAAGTCCATTGGTACCTTTTAACATCGATAATAAGTGGAGCTGAATTTCTGCTAATTTTATAGACCTAAAGCCGCGCTGCACACACAACTAGTAAACTGACTGAGATTGGGAACAGCAGAGACCTATTTATGATTTGCATAGATCAGAAGCTATAACTGAGACGATCCCTCAACTACGACCGTTGTGTAACCCATAAAACGTAAGGCCCAAACACCTATTAGAAAGTTAGGTTTCGGTATAATTTCTCAATAATAATGAATTTTCACATGTTGTTAGCCCGAACCAAGTATGAGTCCGACAACAGTCCCCTTCAAGGTAGGCTCAATGTCATCAGTGGTTTGACCAAGAAAATGATTAAAACATTGCTCGGGTGTTATAACAACCAAGAGGCGTCAATTCTAATCATACTATTCACGTATTCAATAATTTAAACGGACACATCCTTCTTGGAATTAGTGTTGCAGTTTATCCCAGGTCCTTTGAAGACATGACGGAGTGCGTCACATATATCAGTACAATGGGAGGGGGCATGCCCAGTTCTGGCTGGGGCCCAGTACACGAGGGAAGTGAAACTGATAACCGCGACCCTGAAACTTAAAGTGGCACAGAACTATAGAAGCTCTCAGTAGGTCTGGCGTGGCAATGTGCCGGGCGACATCGAATGATTGTCTATTACTGAAGTAATCGGTATACCTGAGATATTAAATTCTTACCCTTTTGGGATAATAGACGTTTATTCCACCTTACCATTGCCGATTGGGTCTAAGGCAAAATAATCCACTAATTTCCAACCGAAGTGATTAAAAAAACGCGAACTAAACATCAAAATCAATACTTACTGGAAGAACTGATTGGATCGACTGAGGCCCATAAACCCAAGAGACGTCCGAGTACAGCAAGCAGAGAGAAATCTGATTCGGTAGAATCAATCTGTTCACGACTTCCGTTGAACCCCTGCGACTGTGGTTGCAATAGACGGGATCGAATAGTCGGACACGCGTTTAACACACCTGTTAGACAACTGAAGGCCGGAAGCCAAGCACGGGCTGTTGTTAGGTTGCAACCAAGACCGGTACTGTTCAGGGCTGATGTACTGGAGGCTTGAGATAAACTTGGAGTTCTTGTGGTACCAATCATCGAATGTGGCCGAGACAGACGACGCGCAGTGGAATTAGCTCCAGTTCCGCGTGCATTTGTTTGACGAGTACTTGCCGAAGGAGATGGTGGTAGGCAACCCAAAGCGATGAGCAACTGTTGGCAAATCAACGGAATTAGGTGTAACACCAACAGGTCTGTGAAATGCAAGCTGCATGCGGCCAGATACATCATTCCCGGTGATCCGGTTACATCTGTGTTGGAAGTGACGATACTGGTTGTGGATTGTACGTCTAAATATCGATGCTGCAACCCACGGGTTGTTTTCAGATCTCGTTCTAAAATTGCCGGCAAATTAGCATCAAACGCGAGAGGAAAACTGTCTTTTGGACATGTGGCTAAGATAGCTGAACACAGAAGATAGGACTTGGCACGAAGCATTGCGTGCGGGCTTTTCAGGTGACGAAACACTCCAACCATAAATCGCTGATCAGTCAGTATCCGTCGGCATGCTGCGGCGGTTCCAGCTCCACCTGTGTTGGTAACTGATTGTCGGCCGTGAATCAGTATAGTGGTAGTCCCTAAACTAGCTCTTTTTCCGCGATTCGTCGATGAACTGCCAGATGAGGACCGGCTTGACAGTGGAATCAAAAGACCAGAACAAGCCATTGACAAAAGTCGGACCTAGGCGAAGGAAGATTGAGACAATAAGGAATAAACCTTTGTGAGTTCAGTACAAATTCACCAACAAAAACATATACCAAAGCCTACCCCATAAGTCACTATATGACGTGAGCAAGAAACACAACTGCAGTGGGAGTATTTATGTCCTCTACATACATCTGACAGTATTATGCTTGAGTATAGGCAGGTAAAAGCGCCGAGAATAAATCCACCAGTTCACAAGACGTACAACAGCAAAAGCCAATTCGACAATCTTGAGCAAGCGGTATGGTGTCTGGCAATAACAGATGTATGGAGAACTCTAGCCTTGAACCGGTAACGTCTTATCGTAGTCCGCCAAAACGAATGATAGCCAGGGGACCGAAAGACCCGTTAAACAGGCTACTCAGAGCTTTTATTTGTTTGCAGATAACTACCTCGGCATTCATACCTGGCGGCACTTCACACGTTTGAATAAGCTGACACGTAGAAGCAAAAAGATGACGTAATACGATTGTTTGGTCCGACTCGCTGTTACTCATGTTCCCCAAATTGAAAGTCTTCACGTCGTAACCAATTTCACGCACACACACACACACACACACACACACGCACACACACCACAGGACAAGTTTTGACCGGCAAAACTGTAGTCCATCAATTTGCCTGATTAATTGCAAATCATTTCGATGTTTTGCGTTGGCGTGAATGTGGATAACCACCTTAATGGTCACACACATACACAAACACAAACTTTACTGACACCCTCAGGAGCGTTGTTTGGAGCGCTGAGCAAAACACCTCAAAGGGCAGTTTAGTTGACTCATCGCTGCAGTGGACCACCTACATAGACCTCTAAATGAAACAGGGTAGGTGCATACCAGCCTTTCATTAGAAATGGAAGCTATCAGGGAGACAGGTTTTTTCCAAAGGCAGCTAGATTAGATGGGCTGACATCGTTATTGTTTAAGAACGAGAAGGAAGTGTAAACATACGCATTTGGCCAAGGGAATAGATTCATAAGATTGTACCGATTTACAAGAAAGGCGATAGGTGCTCATTGGAGGAACTGGTTTGATAATCACTGAATTTAAACTGCCCACGACCAATGCTCTCCAACTATCAACCAGCATCAGAAAAACATGCGTGCGTGGGAACCAAGCCGGTTACGGACCCGGTCGGGATTGCATTGACATTAAATTCACAATCCGAGAAATCTTAGAACCCAAGCACACCCTCCGTAGAAGCACAATCTCTGATCTGAAAGTGGCGTTCAACTCAATCGATTCTGTGGCGCTGCCGCTTACGGACTGTTGCATCGGGGAATTTCATTTCACCCATCTAACCTCTCTACGTGAATAGCCGAAGCCAAGTTTGTGTTTGTCGTGATCATTTACCCGGGATTAACCGCGAGATGGGGTGCTCCTCAAGGTTACCCTTTTTCACCTTTGTTTTCAATTTCGTCACTGAGCTGGATATGGAGATAGCCCGAATGTGAACTGAATAACACTGACATCCGCTCAGACAGGAAACCAACTTAGAATATGCAGACGATGTCGTGCTACTGAGTAAAGACCCGTATAAGTTTTAGGTTCCTCTCAATTATTTGAATGGCAACGTAGGTACGTTTGGGATAGGGTTTGCGCGTCCAAAGTGATAAATGTTGTTGTAGAACGGGACTGGCTTAAATGAGAACCTTGATCTCGAAGAGTAAAGAGGATAAGCTTAATTACCTGGCTGGTTGTGTCTCATCTGACCGATAGTCGCACATACATTCATCACACTGGGACATCGGTGGTATCAACAAGACATCCAGCTATCGATGAAAGGTCGATTGAGTGCAGCTGCAGTGAAGTCGGTTCTACTACACAGTTCAAGGAGATATGGTCGTCGAGAGCATAAGATATGCAAAGGCCATCAATGCCTGAACCCTGTTGACTTCGTAGTATGGATAGAATATGGTGGGAAGATTTCCCCAATAACTTTCAGATTAGACCACATGTGCTGGGCCGTAGATTTCAACCTTTAGAGGTACGAAATATGAATAGGTCAATGTGATTGGTAATTGCTTTGCGCAAGTCCACAGAACTATTGCCTCGCTGTACTTTGTTATATGATACAGTTATTATTGATCGGAGGATGGATCGAGTTTGTCAATGGGTGACACGGCAAAAAAGTATGAGAACTTTAGCAAGTAGGCTGGTTCGTGTAGCTGCAGTTAGACTACCGAACTGGAGCCCACGAGTTCCCCGAAGCAAAGATTGGAGACAATAGGTATTATGGACCTGCACTACGGTCAGTGGCATCATTGGATTCGAGGTCTTTTCTCTCCTGCATAGTTGTCTAACTTATTTAGCAGTCGACGTTTCGCTTTTTGGTGCCCTACAGCAACAACCAGAATCAGAGCACGTTGGTACAAGGTTAATGGTTGGATAAAATGAACTATCTCATCGGATGTAGACTTACAATCGGACTTTATAGCGCGGTAAGCCAATCCAGCCATTCAGAAATTTCGTATAACCAGAGTACCACGTCGAGGTCGGCATGCAACCATAATATACACCGTATCATGAGCGGTCATCTTTTGAACTTCAACAAATAAGGCGTGTAGAATCAGCTAAATTGAATGAAGAAGTCATTTTTCTCATACTCCCGTACCAAACTATAGCGTGCCATGCACGTCGTTTTTTGGTCGTGCCCCATAAGTGTAACAATAGCAAATAAATGTAAACAATGAAGAGGTTGGCGCGAAACATATCCAGTCTATCAGAGGGGTTATAAATTAAACAATTCCGTTGCGGTGGACGTGTGCATGTGGCACAACAGCTAACTTTATCATTCAACACTAAATGTTTTCAACAGACTCGAGCGCGCACTCGCAAATAAAGAAATTCACATAGCGCGTTTGGATATTGCATGTCCTTCGAATAGACGAGAAAAAATTGGCGCAGATGTATTCCTCCTTTGACAGATTGGAATCTCAAAGCAAAATACTCTAAAGGTTTAGTCCCAATATTTCACACACGAGATTACGTGTTTCTTCAGACGACTTAAATGTCTGTCAAATGAAACGACAAGAAGCAACACTTCGAATAATATCAATTGGTGACTAGTTTAAGTAAAAGATTACCAGCAACATAGGGTCAACTGAAGAGGTTCACGAAGCGAGATTTAATCCCCCTTCTCTATCCCAAGAAAAATTTTTTTTCAGTAGACCGTTTAAGTAGGAAACAATGAGATCTGGAAAATCGAAGGAAGTTCTACAGTGTAGGAGAGGCACAGACTGTAACCAAGCCCGCATTTTTGTTAGGTTGACGACCACAGTTACATTTACGGCATCTGTTTAGGTCAGAACCCTTAGGCAAAATATCGGAGGCTTAATCAAAACGACAAGTTTTTGATTGACATGAATACAAGCCACCAGATGTAAAAGAAACAGACAAAGTTCAAACAGGTTTAGTCTTTACGACCATTAAATTTGGCCTGATGTACTCTGGTGCTAATTGGTACCTCAAAACATAGCATTCTAAAAAGATAACTGAAGAAAAAATAAAGGAAAATTAACTACAAAGTAATAGGCAGGTGAACTGTACGGAAAAGAAAAGCTTTCGACTAAGAATGTCACTTACTGCTATATCATCCACTGCTTCCAACCATCGTGTGCCGGGAATCTCATGGACTGCAATTCAGAACTCTGACAAACCCTACTTGAACCGAATTATTGGTTGTGTCAAAACTTACTACCATATCATCGACTGACTATCTAAAAAATTGTCCAACCTAAATGCTTTGCAGTACAGCGTACAACAACGTAGGCGTATGGTATTACATTGTATTGCACCATACTGTGTAGACTTTTCCGTACATAAGTGTCACTTTTTAGTCAAAAAAAGGGATGAAAAAAGTAGTTACGTCCATCATTTAGTGAAAAGGGAGGAAAAGCGAATGACGAGTTGTTCAAGAAATCGGCTGAAACATGGTTCCGGTTTGTCAGAATGCTTGGCGCATAACGGACTGTAGAATTCCTACAGGTGTTGATTAAAAAGGGCACGGAAAGAAAAGCTGCTTACGTGGAAATATGGGAACGACATCCTGACAGACTATCATGCATGAGATGAGTGGGATCCGAAGGTGATTTCCTCCAGCCCCGACCAGCAACGTGCATATGCAATATACCTCCAAGCTAACAAAGGCGATGTAGAACGATTACTTAATTTAGAAGATGACTGTCTTCACCAAACACGCGATGGTGCACTTCGTCATTGCTTGTCCGATGTTCCCCCCAGACTCAAGCAATGCTTCGGTGATCGAATATGGAAGGTCGTCGGGCATCCTCAAGCCTGAAAAAAACATTACAAACTGTGACATAGTGCACCCTTCTTTTGAGGGAAAACCGGATTTCATAGCGGTCCCACAGGTATCGTTATTCAGCAAAGGCTAACCTGGATTTGTGTTGTAAAATTCCCCCAAATAAGACTATCAGGGTGCTGCAAGTAACTGGCTACCTCCACATCACTAAGGGTGAGTGCAGACAAAAGATCTTAGCAGTCTTGATAAAGGACCTCGTACTTTGAAAGTGCAAAATCCATACCGTATCGGGATGCCTCAAACGTCAAATAGTCCAAAGCCCGTTGAATTGTCTGGGCATTGTCGATCAGCAAGGCAATATCGTCGACACACTTTAGGTCAAAAAGTCTGTCTCCAAAAAAGAGTTCAACTTCATCGTCTTATAGACCAGACAAGGTGTTCTCAAGAACATCCTCTATGAGAACGCTGAGAAGGATACAGAGCAGCCTTATCATACTCTACTAGAGGTGGCAAAGAGTAGCGAAAGCCAACCATAAGTCCTAACCCGATCTGAGGTATGAAGGTAAAACTCATTGAGGACCGACACCTACTGCTCAGGTACTCCATTCCTCAGAAACCAATAGCATAGTACAGACCTACCAACAGAGTCGAATGTCCAAGAACATAATGACCATTGGCTTTTGGAAAGTAAAACGGTGTTGTAACAGCTGGTACAAGGTGAAGATTTGGAGAAAACTTGTAGGTTACTCATCAGCTGGCTTGTCCAGTCTTTAAATAGAACTAGGGCAAGGCCATCGGATCCCAGCGTTTATGATGGCCCAAGTCATCATTTCCTTACGGATCGCCACTTCAGCTGTTGGATCTGTTGTAACAGTCCACGGGACGCCTGCCGTAGAAGTTACTAGAGATAAGCTAGACCTTGATTTAGTGTTTCATTCACAGTACAAGACAGACAACCCCAGCTACACAGATCGTTTCACTCGCATCCAGCACTTTCCAACTCAAAGGAGTTGAAACTGGTAAAGGAGATTTTCCAAGACAGAAGCATGCTCCATATCCAGCTCACGATGAGACTACCGGATCCTGTGGTCCATGGGTGAGACTGTGTTCGGCTCATGCTTCGTGTTGAGCCGTGTTTCATTAAACTCGCAAACATCCGGGATGGTCTAATGTGCGTCAAGAAAGCACAGAGATACACTAGAAAACCAGAGCACGTTGGTCCAAGGTTAATGATTGTGGAAGCTGAATTGAACTGACCTGTGTGCGCCTAAGCAAAGATGTTAATACAATGTAGTTAACGTAGCAGAATTAACAAAGTTCGGATGGATCACCACCAATCAGAAGTAGAAGACAAGTCTGACGATTTGCTAACTACAGAATCGAATGCACCGCTTACGGCCAACACATCATGCCTTAGAAAATTTGTGGAAAGACCGTTAGGCAATCTTAGTGGTGCAAAGAACCCTAAACATCTGTTCCCCGGGAGATGGTAACTGACGTATCACCATCCTGTACAAATGTAACTGTGTATAATCAGAAGGATGGATGAAGGCGTGATCAATATCATCGGCATCCACAGAACGTTTTACAGGTCTCCTTTTATTCTAGCACAACAATCAAATGCCTTGCCGCGGGGATCTGCTTTTGTTACCATTCAGGAGTTGCCTAGCGAAAGTTATATCAGTATGTTTGATTTCACCAATTTGTCAACGTGGAGATGATTTGTACCTGCGGATTCTTACAAGATTCGTAAAAGAGCTCCTTCGTTTTCTTATGGACTTCAGCAATAGGGAGGAGATACGGAAATTTGCAATGAAATAGATTTGGAGAGGACAACAGACACCAAAGATAGTATCAACTACCTCGGTGAAAATTGTTACGTTGTAAATAGGAAAAGTTCAGAAGAGAAGTAAGAAGATGCGTTTGAGAGAATTTTGAAAAAAAGATGGAGATAGAAGTGTGTAAAATCATGGAGGTAAACTTAGATATGGTATGTTTCATGAAGTGAACGAAAAGCAGACCGAGAACATACCTTGGGCCTTAGTGGAAGCAAACAATGGTCACTTGTCAAAATTGACGCAAATAAATTCAGGGAGAATAATTCAGGACAGTCGATGATGGCTATTTGGAATGGAGTTTCCTCCGGTAGGAGAAACACAGAGATCAGTTTGATCAGACGTGGCAAGTAGAGAGGTTGATGTGTGATTCAAATTACCCACAGTAATAAATGAATTAACTTCAGAAAGTGAAACAATAATTGCGGAAAGGGATCAAAAATGTTGAGATACTATCTTGTAAACCAAAATGGTTCATGCAAAGGTTCATTATAATACTGATGCAGTGACGAGAAAAAATATGTACATGCGTAAAACATGACCCAACAACCCCAAACTACCTAAATTGCTTTCCTTCTGAAGACAGAACTCTAAGGCCCAGTTACTTAGGCCTATCCTCTGAGTTAGTCACGAAATCACCCCATTATATTCTACCAGTACTACGAAGCCAACCATGTTTAAACATCTAAAGTCTTCGCAAATCATCTGCTCTCAGTGGCCAAGCTCCTGAGCCATATAACCGGAAAAAGAGGGTGTGTTGTAGTGCCACTTAAAGTAGCAGGACGCGAAAGTCATTGGACAATTATAGCCGAAGGAAGAAAACTTACCACCAGGCTTGTTTGCTGACAGGCTGGTCCGCCGGCGGGTGGTTCGACCACATTCACAAAACTATTCAATCCAATTCGATCAACCAAACCAGTTGTGAACAGACTGGGATTAATACGGATAATCCCGGCAAGGGAATTGGCACAGGCCAGACTGATTTCTTGGTTTAACTGATTGCGTTGTAACAAACCAGTCGTTTGCCGTGTGGATCCAACTTCAATCACCCCGCTGGTCCATAAATGGCGCACTACATCTGTTGTGGTTATGGCTTGAGAGCACGCGGTGGCGGACGCCAGCAGTGAGCCAGTGACCGAGATATCGTGCAACCGACAACCCAAAATTGAAGTTACGAAAGCGTCCAGTGCACGCGCTGCACTGAGCCTTACATGGGCTTCAGAAACACGGACAGTTGCGGTGGTGGCCGTGTTCGTTGATGTGGGGTTATCAGTGCTCGTTTCGTTTACACCAGCGCCTGCCTGGCCGATTCCCCCACCACTTGTCCGAGTCTCACTCCCGATCAAATCTACGTTGTCCAACGGGGATGGAGTATCTACTCCGGGAGACGGAGGCACTTGGATGGACCCAGTTGGAGCCGGTGTCAGACAACGAAGCAAATGATGCACAACTGTTTGCCACTGACTGCTCTGGATTTCGGTCAGTAGACCCTCACAAACGCCTGTAACCTCGGCTTCTTGAATTGAGTTGGCCAAAAGGCAAACTGCACATGTGAGTGTTTCACCCAGAGCAGCCAAACCAATTTGACGCAATCGATGTCCTGTTCGCGCAACAGGCTCCCGCAAGATATCGACCAAAGCAGAAAGGCAAACGGGTAAGTTCGATGCCACTGGCTTCCACCCCAACCGTTGTAACTGACTACCAGCTTTATTTGAGATGTAATAGAATACAACCGTGGCAATCCGATGCATCAGCAGACTGCACAACTGACATAATCCTATCCGCAATTCTACAGGAGTGGATGGTGACGATTTTAGCTGTCGTACGCATTCGATAAACAACTCTGGAAAGACGGCTGATCCAATCAGCTGAAGGTGTTCATCCCGCAGATTTCCAATTGGTGTTCGACTAATGCTAGCCGTGGCAGTAGCACTAAGCCAAATCAAGTAGGCCAGTAAATGTGCTCGCGCTAGTTTTTGAACTGTGGGGCCTCGACATCCAGGTGTTCTAGACCCCGTGCGAGAGGAAGAGGTCTCGATTGATTCACTTCCTTGAGAGCGAAAAACGACCAGAACCTGTGGATAAACAAAGAAGTGGGAAACTTATCTGGAGCTGTTCAAAGTGAATTAGATTTGTTCAGGACATGCATTTTAACTTGGACGAACGCATTTAAAGCTACGCGGTGTCCAGCAAAATGTAGATAACACTGTGCAACTGGAAAAGAAAAATGAATTTATACATAATAGCAATAAGGATAAAAACGTCGCTGGTATAAAGTGAGATCTAATCAACAAAACTGTATTGAACACCGTTTTCCTCAACCGTATTGCAGAGAAATGAGTTCAATTTTAGACCATAGCATGATTAGGGAAATGGGAGAAGATAGTTTAGACGTTCACAAAGAATTTGCAATCCAGCACGAGCATTCCTAAAAATCAGACTTACCAGATACTGGTAATTTTATTGCAGCTGGAAGCCTAGTAATTTGATCGACTGAATGCATCCACAAGTAAAATAACTATGGAAGATGAAATTACTTTTAAGGGGGCGAACTGCTGCATTACTGAACCAACTGAAAGTCGGCATCCGACCATGTACAACGAACCGCTTTGATTCTAATAAAAGCCATTTCAATAACTTCCACCAATGGAAAGTACGGTTATTTTTGCCTACCCTGTACGGTAGAGCAAATGGTCGGATCTACACTTGTATACTTTTCGTGAACAACAGATGAAAAAGGCAATGACACCAGAAATTAGCCTGATTACAATGCCATAAAAACAAATACCTATTTGACTTCTACAACACGATCTTCCGCATTTGTTAGTAATTACTAAAAAAGCTTCTCTTAGTACCACTTCTATCAAGAGCTGATTATTTTGTTATCTCATTTCGAGGAGTCTTTTCAATGTAATGCCGAAAAAGTGCAATCAATCGTTTAAAAACTGACAGAGTAAATCCATACAATTCCGAGGCCTTATATCTCCTTACAGGACAATCTCCGAAGTTTCACAAAGTAAAATCTGCAGCCACAGTTTCCTTTGTGGTTACTATCGGAAAGTTCACTGTAAAAGTAGGTCAATCGCGGTTCTCCTTAAACTTCAGCGTTCGTTGATGTACGTTACGCTCCTAAAAGGACATCAGATAGTTAGAAGTCCTTCATATCACGAATATCTGGTTTCATTGGAATTTCCAATCAATCACATGGGATTGTGACCACTGTTCAGAGCTTTTATCTTCCCATTTCCTCCCGTATTTTATTATTGGGCCCCGCTCGACGTCGTTCATCATTCTTCACCTTGGTATTTTGAAATTGTAGATTTTCTTATCAGTGATTCATTGTTTGTAACTGACCAATATACCCTAAATTCAGAAGTCTCGGAAGGGAGAAAGAGGAACAATACGCGGACCCAGGAAAGAAACACCTTCTACTGTTGCCCTACTAACGAAAATCATTGAAGCAAAACGGACGGCTGAACTCAAAGACACTGACATTTATGGGCACAGACAAACTTCATTATCAAAACTGTTACGATTTGTAAGGAAAATGCAAGAAATTCAATCCAAGCCTGAAAATGTTAGTTAGATAGAGACTAGCTTGTTCATGCCTAAAAATGTTCATCATCATCATCATCATCATCAACATCATCAGCGTTCAGCTCTAAACAGCAAGGCAAGCCTCACAGACCGCTGGCTTTTCTCCAAGGTTACATGTCTATGAAAAGAGTGAATATCCAAGGGACTGGACCTACATAGGTGGGGAAAAGATAAGCCACTGCTGTTGACAATACACGAAACAGTCTCACCGTATAAACGCACGTGTTTTCAATCATTCTGATTCGACAGAAAATGACAGCACGATCGCTACTGTTCACGGTTCACTGCCATATCCTTCAGTGTCTCCAGCCAGCCATTTGACGAGTCTTTCGGACCCCAACCACGAGGGCGTGAGACACCTACTTTACCTAAGTTTGCTGTACATTCTCTCATCCCACGTTGCAACGTCATCCGTTGGCCTCCACATGGCTTCTTCCAATCCTTAGGAGGAACACAAAATAGGGCACAATATGGTAGACGAGTGTTCGCCATACGCAACATGTGACGCAACCAACGTAGTCTACTAAGTTGCATACGATGAAACAAGGTGTTCTGAGAGCCGATACTTAGTACTAGGTCCGCGATCTCCGCATTACTCACCCGTTCACTCCATCCAATTTTAGCCATACTATGCAGACATGTGTGGTCGAAAACCTCTAACCGACGACCATCTCCCACAAGCATAATCCATGTCTCGCAACTGTACATGAGAACTGAACGCACTGCAGCACAGTACACACGACCTTTCAACTTCAGTGAAATAGGCCGACGCCACAAGTGCTTCAATCCAGCGTAAGCTGTCCGAGCCTTGGATATACGCGTATTTACCTCCACTCTCTAGCTAATATCGTTCGACAAGCAGCTACCAAGGTAGGTGAAACGGTCCACAATCGTTAGCTCAACTAAATCCAGTATCAAGCTCGGCGCTGCTGTCGTCCAGTCCTGTAACAGTACTTTGCACTTCGAAGGTGCAAAGCACATGCCAAACCAAGCGACCAATCTCGACAGTCTATCTACTGCCCATTGTGCATGATCCGCAGACTCGAACAGACGCAGAACGTCATCTGCGTAATCGAGGTCAAATAACTTCCCTCCATTTCACAGTTCGATTCCTACATCCCCAGGACCTCTTAAAGCATCTTCCATCACCTCGTCCATGACGAAATTGAACAGGAATGGAGAGATGAGACACCCTTGTCGAACGCCACTAGTCGTTTCGAATGAACCTAACAGTTCACCGTACATCCTCACGCAACCATAGGTATGCGAGTACAATACTTGCAACAGGTTCACAAACTTAGTTGGCATACCCTTCCGGTGGAGAGCACTGAGTAGTGTTGGTCGATCCACCAAGTCGAAAGAACCTTCAATTCCAGAAAGACTACGATCGTAGGGCGGCGGTGCGTGTGGCGCGTTTCGAGTATCTGTCGAAGAGTGACTATCTGGTCGATGTAACCTCAACCTGGACGAAATCCGGCCTGTTGTTCGCGGATATTACTCTCGCGAATCGGTGTCAAACGACGCAGCATTATCGTCGAAGCTAACACCTTAGTAACTAACGGAATTCAACTAATCCCCCACGATTGCTGCAGTCACTCCGTGTGCCCTTCTTGTAAATGCGGACAATCAAGGACTCATCCCACGATAATGGAATATGCTTCTCGTTCCAAATATCATGAAGCAAGGAGTTAATTGGTTTTATCAAAGCTTTTCCACCCACCCAGTTTGAAAAGAATTAGGGGAAGTTCGTCGGGACCGGCTGCTTTTCCCTTCTTCAGAAGTCGAATATTCGACTCCACTTCCACTTCCGTTGGGGGAACAAGTGACACCTCCCAAGGATTCACAGCTGCAGACTTCGGACTAAATACGTTAGCGTGTGGCCAGCTAAACTGATCCTTGAAGTGCTCTACCCAACGGTCCTATCTTTCCTGTCTACCATGGATGAGCTCTCCAGTCCTATCGCACATGACTTTACTAACCGAAGTTCGCCGCCCACCGCTGTCACATATAAACTTAAACAGCATTTGACTGTTACCTGAAGCGGCTTTTTCCTCCATCTCTTTGGCTACCTTAACCCACCAATTACCGCGATCATTCTTAAGGCCTATCGTCACTTCCTTACAGTTAGGCAGCTGGTGTTCTTGATCCATCAGACCCAGCGACCCTTGCGAGATCCAGTGTCTTTGATAAACGCTAGATCTGGGACAACAGGTTAAATCTGCTGCCAAATGCATAGCCTGCTTAATTTGATCCAACTGCTCGTCTACATTGCTGCTCGTCGAAGATCTTAGTTCCTCGGATAGTTTCTGTTCACAGCTGTTACGAACAGCCGAATCAGACAAAAGTTCGACAGCCAATCGGATTTGTGGCTTGCGTCGGTAGCCATTGAGCTGCAGCAGAAATCATATTAAAACTAACGCATTGTCCGATTCGACACAAGTGGTCCAGTATGATCTGCAGTTCTGGACAGAACCGCGCCAACGGTAGCTAACTGCGATATGGTCAGTCTGACTCAAAGTACCTGTCGAGTTAGAGTGCCAAGTTGCTGTGCGATGCGAACTGTGTCGGAAATTCGTACTAGATAGGAATAAATGATTATCTGCACAGAATTAGAGAAGTCTTTCGCCGTTGTCTGTAAACAAAAGAACGATTAGGGTTTTCAGCCTTTGGTTCTGAAAAGAACCAGACCGCAAGGCAGCAAGGTATGGATGACTGGATGCGCATCTACTTGGATCAATTAGTCTTCCACTCGTTTTTCCGACTGAGCTGCTAACTCAGATCAACACCCGACTTGGAGGATCAGGAGACTACTTCGTCAGACCTCTACCCATGTTCCAACTTCGTATTTCATAAAACAAGCGACTGTGCAAACAACCGACTATGCAAATGCGGCAAAGTCGATGGGCACACATCTAAGTTGAACAAACATGCAAGTAAATCTTGATCATTTAAATAAAAAACGTTTTGCTGGATTTGAAAGATGCACAGAAGATTCCAAATACAAAACTCTTCCACCTAAGCTGCTACAAATGGGTGGATTGTGGCCATGCTTGAGTTCGATTGCTCCCAAGGACGAAGAGGTTACACAGTTGGATCAATCATAAGAATGAAAATTGATTTAAGCACTGCCTACCTCAGCCATGTGTTCTTCGATTCCGTCTACACCAGCATCGCGAAGTTTTGTTTCATCCCATATGTTAGACAGCGCTTCGATGCGACTGGTCGGTGAAGCCCGCGTCCAACGGGTATAGTCAATCAATGGTCTCGGCCTCCATCCTGTGATCAGACCGATTGGGGTGCCGGCACTTGCAGAACGATTATTAACAATACTTGCTTTTGCAGTATCTTCGAAACTTCCGCGCAGATAATTCCACAAAGATAGCATCAGTTTTGGCTCGTGTGGTAATGTGGGTGATTCATCTCCCCACGGGTAGGTTAGCGCTAAATTCGCTCTAACTTCCACTGGAACCGGTTGTGGAGCAAATTTGTTCTCACCAATAGTCTGGGCAACAGATGTGGTCACATCGTAAACCAAGTCCGTTGTTGTACCCGGAACCCGCAAGGAAGAACCATCACCACTCGTACTATCTACATTCGATCCTGAAATGACAAGACGAGAAATGGCAATGTTCTACAAATTACCGTGGAGAGAATGAATCATACTAACTACAATTCTTAGTGATTCCGGTAACAGTGAGAACAATGAAAGGTTCAGTAGATTTATTCCATTGAACCACTGAAAGATAGCCGCACGTCTCGAGTACATGGCGGAGTATCTATTACTCTCCAGATGCCGAAGACAAGGATAAATGAGACAATCTTTAAAGAAAAACAAAACGCGGACCTGTTTGCTTATCGAGGCGCGATTCCCATATGCGACCGAGGATAAAATGTACTCTGTCATTAGAATAGAAAGAAATGTCTTCACCTGAAGTCAAAAAACTGAGGGGAGTCCTAGAGTTATAACGGGCAACAGAGGACAACAAACGCTATTTGAAAGCAACCGTCCGGGTTGCATCCAAAAGCTAAATTGTTCACCATTTATGTTGAACGTTCAAAAACACCGTTTCCACAAGTGACGGGAGTTAATCGATTTTTCGGTCAGCACTGACAACCTTTCCAAGCTGTACAAAAGGGATGTGCAGGTTCCACTGAAACTGAAAGATCGATACACAGTTGAGATAATACAAGTAAGGCGTAAAATAAATACATTTGGGAAATTCATCCACCATGGGTCTAGGCTGCTGTGTGAAAAATGGTGTGGAGCGGATAAGAAACTGGTGACTGAGGAGTGCCATACCATGAAACCATTCACGATAATAAACGTTCGATATACAATCTTTTCTTCGTTGGTCCGGTTGCAGCTGACCGAGTCCGCCAGTTTACTGAAGGAATGGAACAGCTCTACGGTGCTTGGCTGATCGGGAATAATTTGGTGGAAATTACGTTCAAGAAAAACATATCAAGTGGTGAATGATAAGGTTCGGACGCACTCACCTGATTGCAACCCGTTATATTCACTCTGAACCATACGTCTGTCTGGTATCCAGTTCTCGTCCTCATCTTCCTCTTCTTGACCTATTTGCTCAGACTGTTCATGTTCTGGATGTAAATTCAAACCATTCACATTTCTTGGTGATACTGGTATAATACCAGTGGCATTTGTGTGCAAAGTGAAATTTGCTGTGTCCGACTGCGGACCGGTAGAAGCACCGCCCACACTGAGATGATCCAATCGGTTTTCTTTGAGGCCATCCGTGGACAGAACGTCCTCATTGACATTTGGTAAGTCCAGCTGAGGTTCCAGGTCTAACGATTCATCTGTCCCGTTCATGCATTTCACATTGTGGTTGTTTTCGAGATTTTTATCCTAGTAACGTAACACACAAGAACAGGAAAGTTCCAATTAAAACGCGTGACATTCTATTGAACAAGGTTTTCGTCTGAGGAGCGTAAACAAAAAAGTGATCAGATCACAAAAAATAAGACAAGTAGGATGCTAATAATCGCGGTATTAGGTTAAACTCAATCAGGAAACATAATAATGAGACGCATTTCTCGAGAACCAGATTTCCAAAAGTAACTGTCGAACGAACAAGTGTTCACTCTATGAAGCACGTGAAATTGAAGAAAAATCGAATTTGGTCCTAACTAAAAATCAGAACCCCTACAGATGACCCGCTTCAGTGATAAACTGGCTGAATTGGAACGAATCGAAGGGCAGCGAAATTCAGAGAGTCCAGTTAAACCGCTCGAGTTTTCTAACGTTGTATGAAGAGGATTACGGCATAAAAAACAAAACCCCGTTGTGTATAGGGTTGCCAGTTGCATGCATACCCGCTCCATGGGATCTGAGATTTACGTGTCTGTGCATGATTGGCAGCTTAGGTACTTTGTTTGTCTGTATCCAAGAGATTTAGTCGGAACACCGGACCTCAGAGAAAAAAAAAACTTTGACCAGTTTTATTCCTTCGTTTTGAAACAGAGCCAGCGAAAGACCACTGGGGCCCGGCGCTTGGATTTCTACCTCAGAAGTCTCGTTTGATGAAACAGACCATGGGAAGTGTGACGGAGCAGTTATGAGAGGAGCTGGCACTGAAGGCCCACTTAAATTTACCTTAAAGTACTTCATTTAGCGTACAAGATAACGTTGCTGACTGTAGATAGGCAAGCCGTTACTTTCACCGATCTTTTCCGTCACAGATAATGCTTTTCTACCAGTAACTCGGATGAGATGAAACAGATTGCAGAAATTTCCGTTGGTGCCAGTAGATTCCATCTCTAAATCAAGCTGAAACGATCAGATCACCCGATCCCTTTGTAACCTTGGGTTGAGTTCATGTTTCGTTACTGGCTGTGCTTTATTATACTTGCTATTCGCCGGGATGGTCTGGCTTGCGTCAAGAAGGCCTAGAGACACACCAGAAACCCTGAATGTCAGAACATGGCAAGCCACACAAAAACTCACTGGGTCAGCATAATGCAAGGCGTTCTTGATAAGTGGCCAGTGTTCAATGATGTTATTGGGCGAGATCAACTAACGAGTTTCGAAAAAATTAAAGATAAACCGGATCAGATAGCTTACCGCAGTTTAGTCGATGCTACGACTGTGCTCTTCGAACGCCCATCAAAATGCATGGAAAGCCTAGTGAAAATTAACGCGTGGTTGGAATGGAGAGCAGTGCCCCATTAGAGCCCCGCTATTGGTGGCCAATGATGAACTGGTCGGTTGCACGAAGAGTCTCGCCGATCAACAACTAGTGATTCGTACCTACCAGAACCGGTTGACCTCCTTTGTAGGATTCTGTATCCACTAATTCAGTGAACAACTACAAGTTCTTGCGACAACAAGTAATTTGAACCGAGCGCTATGAAAACAGTCCAATCTCCGTGTGACACTGGAATTTGCGGACTACGTTGTGCAGAACGCTGCTTAATGAAAACTGAAGAAATTAGCAGGCATTTCAATTGCAATAAAGCTGCCCAGATGGGCGAAAAAACCAGTACCGTCAAGTATATATATATGTATATATAAGCAGTGAGTAGTATCTGGATGCGTGAACAAAATTTGCCCGGGAGCATACCTGTCGAGCGACAATAACCGCCAAACCGGTCCTGTGCTCCCGGGCAAATTTCGTTCACGCATCCAGATACTACTTGCTGCTTCTATATATACATATGTATACCTATGTTGTGCGACATTCTGCCCTCGTTCCTAATCTTGGCTCAGCCCAACTGACAAACAATTATCAACGAATCACAGTTTTGGTTCTTCTGTGGACTCTTCGACCAAGAGCTTCCATGCACACTCCTGACGCCACAAATTCGATATATATATATATATATAATGACTTTTTGCATCATCTCAGAGCACGTTTGTCTAGTGTTGATGACTGTAAAAATTGAATATTTCTTAATAAATAGTTCCATAATGTGGTCCCATTGATGAGATCGAAAAGCGCGTGAACTTCGAAAAACAATTAATCTTAACTCCTGTAAAACAGGTGGATCAATCATCTCCTCGAATGCTCGAATTCGACCACAAGATCCTTGTGGACATTACATTCAATGCGCGTCTTCTCTCGACCTTGAGGAGACCGATGAACTTCATCTAAGAGATGGAATGAACGTTCATTTGGTTAAAATTATAACGACTCGGTCAGCAACGACACACGTTATTAAGCTTCTAGTTCTCCAACTGGGAAGACCTGAATGTATCCTACAACTGTTGGTTCTATTTGTATTTACGTCTCGGAACTTATCAGACGATCAATGATTTCCAGATACAAACGAATCTCGCACGGTATTGACTTAACCATAATTTTCATCACTTACCACTTCTGGTTACGTGCGTTTGCGTACCGCTTATAGTAAGTAGATCTACCTTTTGACACCTGTATCATTATCATTCTCGTTCAGCGATAAGTTGCAGAACAAGCTCCACTAACCGCTGCTCTTCTCCCAGAGTTATAGAGAAACCGTACAAGTGCGGGTAAAGAAAAGAATGCTGTAGTAGCCAACAAAAGTAATGTAGTCTAAATGCACAAACGCACTCCTTCCAATCATCCAATTCGACAGAAAACGATAACACATTCGCTACTGTTCAAGGTTCGCAACCGTAGCATTTAATGTCTTCAGCCAACTAGTTGACGGATCTGTTGGACCTCAACCACAAAGACGTAAGACACCTACTCTCGTCAATTGTTGACCTCCAACTCGTCTCTACCACTCCGCGGAGGGAACGAAAAACAGGGAACGTGGGTCTGTCATAAGTAGACATAAACCGACCAACGAATTCCACTATGGTTAACACGTAATGGCAGGAAATTTTCACAACCGGTACTCAATACTAAATTCCTAACCTCAACATTTTTCATTCGGCGATTCCATCCAATCCTAATGACACTACGCAAACATTGATGACTAAAAACCTCCAATCGACGAACATCTTTTACACACAAATCCTGCATCGAAATCATAGGACAGAACTGAGCGCACTGCGATACAGTACTAGGGGCTTCTCAAATTCGTTGAAATATCATGTAGGCACCACAAACACTTCGGTTCAGCAAAGGTCGCTCAGGTTTTGGAAATGCGCACATCCATTCCTACCACCGTGATACCATTCTTATTTAAGGCGCAGCCGAGGTAACTGAGACGGCTAAGTTCGGGACTATTGTAGCCCAGTCTTGTAATGATATTTTTCACTTCGAAAGTGCAAAGCATATGTCGAGTGAAGCTAAAACTTTTGCGAGTTTGCCTAGCGCATGTTCCCCAGACTCCAGCAAGCGCATAAAGTCGTCAGAATAATCTGGGTCAGAGTTTTACTTCGTTCGCCAGTTGGACGCCTACATCCGGAAGACCTCTTAAAAAATCTTTCACAACCTCGTCGATGGCGAAGATGAACAAGTATTGAAAGATGGAACATAGTTGATGAACACCAATCGCCGTTTCGCGCCATTATATAACCACCATATTGTTTCTATGTTTCGAATTCACCACAAGATTAGCACTGAATTTAGCTAAATCACGAGAAACGGTAAACAAAAGTTCCCTAAAAGTGTTGTAAACAGCTTCTAAAAGACTCTGTGGTGATCATTCAACACGAAGGGAGTAAGTTTTGTCAAATCACATGAATATTCAGCACCAGATGGAGAACAACGAGAGAACAACTAACAAGAACACCAAAGATATTGAACGATAAGTACTGCCTTCACCTAGCTTCACAGGTGGATGTCATGTTTGCGTTAACTGTATATCCGCTACCGCTTTCAGCACAGGCAGTGAATGCCTCGGCCAAATCTTCATCTTGCACAACCCCCCTTTGGATCGTTATTGTGCTTCTGGAAATTCGCTCGGTTTTGGCACTGACCACCACATGAGAACTGCACACTACAGGTTTGGACTTCGATACTCATAGAGTTACAGTACTCAGCGTATGTAACCTCGGACTGTTGGAGATGTCAAATACAGGTATGCGTTGCTGTCAACAACTTTCTTGTACTCGAAATCTTCCGAACTTTGCACAAATCGTTTCGGTACGCAAGCAAGCTAGTTTACTCAGAAGTTGTTGCCAACGATGTCGCAAGCCAGAAACCGTAATCAAAACATATGGGTGCAAGTTTGGTGGTTGTAAAAACTATACTGAAATTAATTAACGAAACTATCAGAACAAGAAAGATACAGCAGAAAGACTGAATGTCCCGTGAAACCTTAGCTATCGTAAGTTAAACTAGAAAAGCCAACCGAATTATCCAACGACCAAGATGGTATCTACAGAATGAGACTAGAACAATAATATAACTAAGCCATAAAACCCGTGACTCCCACTGAGCTACCAGCGCATTGCACTAACCTGTATGGAGAGAGATGTTTCCTCAGTTTCCCCGGTGGAAGGCATTTCCAAATCTTTCAATCCATTCTGCCAGAACTCATGACGAATCAGAAGACTTTGCGTAATCCTTTTAGAACTGGACTTTGTCAAAAGACTATTGATTAACGCCAAGAGCGCACAAGATGGTTTCTTTCCCGGTATGGTCAGCAGCGGGGTCTCTTGATTGATTATATTGTCTGTCAGCTATATTCATACCAAAATAATAAAAACAATTACAATAATGAGAATGAATTATTAGCTGCCCTCTACACAAACTTACTTTGTTATCGATCTTTATTTATTTAACATAAAAACCGGTTAATCATTGTTAGAAAAATTTCATATCATTATACTAAGGATTATCATTAAAAAAGTAGAACCAAAGCAGTAAGTGGCACTCACGCTGAGTAATATGTAGAAATTCAAAGGTGCCTGTTCCTATGGTTTTCTTCAGTAAGATGAAAGAAAATATTGTAAAGAGCGGATACAGAACAACTTATAAAACGCACAAAAAACACTACTAAGTCATAACCGAACATTTTGCTACGACGCCTGATCTACCTGGGGTTTCGTATAGATTTTTCGAATGAGTTCTCTGGGCCGTTTATGGTGGTTATGATTTAGTGCCGTAGTAATTCTAGTTCATGAGGTGTTGCTTCTATTGAACTCATGGTCTCAAAACTTCTAATGCGTTTAAGGCCCCAACTGTCGTGGCTTCCTTAGGACACAAACGCGGGTTTCCAACACAAAGTGGTTTGCAGTATAAGGGACAAACTTCACAGTCAAACGACAGTAAAAAAGCGATGGAAGGGGAAGCATGCGAAGAATTTTGTTCACTCTACTTTTAAAGACAGAAATGTTGTAACTAGGTGGGAAGACAGATAAGAAGGATGTCAGATAGGTTGACGGTTCTCTGGAAAAAGAAGACCAAAATAGATAGCATGCTTTGGGACAGGAACTATGCCGAGAAAGCTAGATGCTGGGTAGGAGATGGATGGATGAAGGTCAAAGCTACAAAAGCTGACAAACCAAGCTCTGGAGAACAGAAGCCAAAGTAATAGCGATAGAAATGAGACAATGAAGCAGCCGCCTGACGATGAATTGGTGAGTGGAGAGTGAATGTCAGAGAGGGTTGCCGATTGGTTGAAGAGCATTGCGTTAAACTCGATCAAATAGAGGACGCAAAGTAGATGAATCCCCACCCACATGTGATTCCAGTATTCGAGTGAGGGATTGATTTGAATGTTTTATGATAGGCAGGCAAGAGTAGAGTAATACTCAATGAGAAGCAGAAAGCCACTTTTTGTGCAGTAAGAGCCGCTAACTGAAATCTGACAGGCGGTGTCGAATCCAGCTTTCCAGCGAGAACTCACGATGTGACGAATATCGGAGATGCAACGATGATATTATGGTTGCGATCAATGTTGGTATTTGGATTTCGAAGGACTCGAAAACAAAGGGAACAAGCGGAAGTTAGCATCCTTAGAAACGTTTCATGCAGACCCAGTAAAATGGCCGGTTTGAGGTCCATGAGATTTACCAAAGTGACGATTAGAGACACCAGGTGAAAGCACTCATTGTTGCAATCAGCGATGTTGCTGTTGTCAAAATATTTCCCTTTCGTTTTATTGTTTTATAGTTAATGTTTCACTACTTATCCTTTATAAATCCTTTAAGTTGAAGGTGACTTGAGGTGGCAACCAAAACCAAGACACATCAGCGCAAGAAGTTGCAAGAAGTGAACAGGACTGAATTTCTCATTACAATATTCGCTCAAACTACTCAGCAATTGGTCCCAAGGAGATTTGTACATGGAAAGATGGACAACAGCATCATATGAAACGAATTATGCCGGGAAAAGCTCTATCGTTCACAAGGTCAACTGAGACCGCAGCTTTGTGCTATATTGGCAGTCGATAAGACGTTTGTTTGTCGGAAAATTGACGTTTATCAGCTGCGAAATCACAATGGCCGACATTTTAAGCATTAATTCACATATGAGCCTCTTTTTAAACTGATAAAGCCAGAAGAAATAGATAAGTAAGGGGACAAGCCCAAATTTCCAAGCCCATGGGTACAGAAAGCCAAGATATAGTGATAAATGATTGTAAAAAACGGAATGAGGTATTTTCTGGTGATACATTCACAGTACCATAGGATGTGATGAAAGAAATTTACCAAATATGACAACACTGGCGATAGTTTTTTCAGGCATGAGCAGCTGTACCATGTATTAACAAACCTTGGTTTCACCGTGTAAAGAATAATGAAACGAATCTGTTCCTTCTAGGACTATTTGGTTAGTTCGTGGAAATGAAAGAATCTAGAAAAATTGGCAAGTGTGGTGAAACCTACATGCGAATATTTATTCTCCTTATCTCCCCTACTAAAGTCTTCCTTTTGGATAGGTTCCGACGAGACTCGATCTGTAATCAGACCCTTGAAATGTATACATACAAATACGTATAGGACAGCCCCAACCATGCTCACGCGTTCTCAATTGAAATATCTTTACATTTTGGTCGTTCAGTTTGATTGGGATGAATGCAACTTCAAAGTTATGTCAACAATCTTCAGTGCGCATTCGATGATCCTTGAGGTTTCATTTTCTGAGAGAAATCCTTCGTTATGGACACCGACTACGGTCTTATCGTCTTAGAAGTCTTCAGTGTTTACAAGTGAAAATGGTGTGAGGCTATCCGACGGAGATCTGATTCGGTGAGCGAAGCCGGTAAATTTCCACATGACTTACAACCTGAATTGTTACCGATCAACCCGATGATCACATTCGTGCATCCGATTTCCTTTGTCATTTTGTCCTTCTTTCGCTCCTAAGTATATTTGAATCACTAGATTATTTCGTGTTCCGCCGATCTTACTCGACTCGATTCTGAGCCTAGGTTAAAACACTTCGGCACCATGATTCATTAAACTAAGACGACTTCCGAGACTTCTAGCGTTGCGTTGTTTGTATGACCGCTGTTTGACTACCGACATTTTCACAAGTTCATAACTTCACCAGTGCAGTTTTCCTATGCAAATCCCTATATATCCTGCTACTCAGAACCCGTAAAATCCAAATTCATCAGGTAGAAATAACCGTTCTGTACGCTTGAAGTACTAAACATTCCTCTGAGAGGTCCGCTTATAGACCCCCACTCTGCAACTTGCAGGCAATTCTCCATTAACTAGAAAATAAAGCATAACCCAGCCGTTGGAAAATCAGACGCTTGGTCTTCTCAACCACCGGTAGTCGGTTCAGTGCCATACCAAGGCAAATTCCAGTAATTTATCCTTCCAATTTTCCTATGATGGTTTTTTTGGCGATGTTATTTCATTATATATGAAGTGACTTACAATATAAGAAGTCCAACTATAGGTAAATGACACTGTAAAAAAGGGTTATGAGGAACACCCACGTAAGAACCAGTATGTTGACTCTGCTTTTGAAAAGAGAAAGATTGTAACTGGGTGGGAAAACAGATAGAGGGGAGATGTTTCATAGCTTGGAAGCTCTGGAAAAGACTAAAAGAGAAGAGTGCGAAACTTTTAGATGAAAACTTAGTAAGAGATGGTAGAAGTCTAAAAACGGCTTACGAAGATCAAAGGTAGAGGGACTGACGAAGCAAGGAACAAAAGCCAAGGCAACAGCATTAGAAAAGGAACAATGGGCTGAGGATTGCATATTGGATGTCAAGGGAAAGTCAGTGATCAGCCTGATGGTCTTGCGTTGAACCAAATGAGGTGGAGAGAGAGGAATAAACGAAACGTCGTCCAATATGTGAAATAGGTATTCTGGTACGGGGCGAGTCTGGGCTTTATACAATGGAAGAAGGTAGACAGGAATTAAGCCTGACGCAGAATATAAAAATAACTTTTCACTCAGTACCAGAAGCCGGTTGAGGTATGAACAGGGTCAATATAACGAATAACTTGCAGATAGACTATGAAGAGAATTGAAATCCGTCATCTCCATCGTCTGGGCGATAGTATCGGTATGCCTTGTACGCATTTTGCATCTTATAAAATGTTGTTGCAAGACTGAATTAGATCGAGACCGAATCCTGTTCTTGCAATGGAAAAACTGGGGGAGGTGGATAGATTTAGTTAGTTAAGTAGATGTACCTCACCCGGTGATCGTACATTGGAAGAAGCGTCTTCGCACATGCAGAGGGCCCGATTGGGATTCAATAATCTGAGAAATCTGCGGCGTCGACGTGATATCCGGTTTTCGATCATCGGCGGAGTATATGCAACAGCAGTGAGATCGATATTACGCCACAGCTCTGAAACAAGATCGTTGAGAGCAGATGTGCGAAGACTTTTGGTGTTTAAACACAATTGTCTTCGTGTTGTTGCTAGAATATGGCGAGAGAATTTTGTGAGTAACTCGGGATTTAGGCGTCATGTACTGGGTTCTAGGATTGAGTCTTTAGAATAAACACTGAGCGTACGTTGGCTGTGATTGAGACATGTTTTACGCATGCCCACAGAACGACTGCCTCGTTGTGCGCTGTTGCTCGGGTTGGCAATGGTTGAAAGACGGTTCGAGGTTGCCAGTCGATGACATGAGAAAAACGTTTGCAAACTTCAACCAGTAGACCGGCTCGCGTATGTTCAGTTAAACTACTGGATTGGGGTCCCCGAGATCCCACGAGACGATAGTTGGAGATAATAGGTGATATGACTCAATTTTGCAGTCAGTGGTGTTCTCGCATTCGAAATCCTTACTCCGCGTAGTTCATCAACCTTATATTTTGCCGTAGATCGTTATTATTTCTAATTATTTTAAGCGGATTGTGCTGTGAAATGGCAACCAAAAGGATAGCACGTTGATGCAAGGTTAATGGTTGCACGAACGAAAATGGAAAACGTATAACAACTGCATAATGTCTATCCGAATACCACATGCTTGAAAGCTATGCCTGCTGATCCAGCATCGGCACGCGCATAGAAGAATAAGTGAGGCGCAGCAAAGAGTACGCCTAAGTAGCTAAGATGCTTCTCAAGATTCCTGTGATCACGCGACCCATACCGTAAAGACGACGAATGCCGATTCGTTTTGAATTCGTAGGACAAATAAATCAGTAATATTTCATTATAATAACTGCAACTTTTGCGAATTTGCCGAAAATATTTTTCGCGAAAGCCGCTACTTCTCCTAGTATCAATTTCATCCTGGAAAATCTACTCTCACAACTTGGGAGTCCTGAAATGCTAGTTGCAGGTAATAGTCCTCAATTCAACTCTTCTTTCAGTATTTTATGCCAATCCCTGGCAATTCAATATATAAGCAGTTTAGTTGGTGACCTAGAATTGAACAGTCATGCCGCACGTTTAATGGGCACACTAAGAAGAGTGATCCTTTCACTGAGCCGTGTAAGAAGTCACATGAATTAATATGTCTTGTGAGAAAAATTAACGGACGGTAAGTTCACACAATACGCAGATGCACGTACCCTCACCAAACAAATAGGTTACGCGCTCGAATGTGGCGTCTGATATTTCAGCTGTCACGTGAAAAACACTGGTTTGTGCCCCTACATGCTAACCGATCACAATCGGTGGGTACTCGTAAACGTGCGTGCAGTTCAATCGGTGGACGGGAGTTATTTGTCTCCTGGTAGTGAGTTCACTGCATATATAGATAATGGAAGGTCGAATCCAATTTACCTGGCATTACTCTTGGTGAGAGTTAGCGCTAGAGAACTATACGGTTAACTGAGTCTAATTCCCTTTTCGGAACCAGAAAGACGGAGGTTATGGGCCTAGGCAAGGTGTGCGTATGTTTTGATACCCGGCCCGGTTGAAAACCTTGATTCTCGCGCATTTGCTCTTCAGCGACGGAGGTTAATGTCCACAAGCAGTTTAGATGCAATATTTGCTAAATTAATTTCTGTGCTCTTTATATAGGAATGTGTACAATCACTGATTCACTCCTTTACTCAGATCAACCCTATGAGTTTGGTTACTCTGATTTTAAAAGTCTACTACTATTATTAAACAAGAAGGACACCCACCTAGATTTTACAGTTTTTCTGATTCAAACTTCTTTATGATAACAATAGCATTCATGCAGGCCAGTGAAAATGGGAGATCACTCAGCACTGCATCCATTATCTGTTGGGATATGGTCAATCCATATTTCACCCTGAAAGGTAATCTGATGATACAGTTCCCAACCAGTTCTGACGGTTAGTCGTTCCTAGTTGACATTAACCGATTTAACCGTGAAACGTTCAAAATAGATTCACGTTGCGCCTCCGAAACGAGAATAGGTCCCACTTCAATAATCACTCTTTGTAGCCCAGCCACAATCTCCTTCTCTCCCCTCGGTCTCTACGTATCAGGTGATTCCGATATGAGCGCTTTTGCTCACACTGACGTCGGGATCGCTATCCCCGTACTCGTTGAGCGTGCAGCGTTAGACCAGATTGTACTCAACATTCGTTCGTATGTCGTTCGGTTGGACGGTTCCGTATGGGTCAATAGCAACTGGCTGAAACGTCGTTGAACGTACATCATTTCCGTTTCCGCAACCACAGGTCGTAGCTCTCCTGAAGCCAAAGATAGGACATGTTCTGATTACTCCGAAGTGCGCATTCAACGGACGGTGTGGTCACTGCTGGTGATTTTCCTGTCCAATTTAGCCACTCATCAGAGATCAAAATGAAAATCAAAAGGATGATTTTCTGTCCTGCCGACTAAACTTTTTCTAGAGAACACAAAATTTTCCATGAACAGTGATATCGACTGATTTAGCGCCCTTCTTCGCCTTCACGGCGTTGAATTTGAGTCGATCGCAATGCCATTCGTCACTGTCGGCCATTCCGATCGACACACCCGTGGATTCAGATCATGCTTTGGTTAGAGCTTGCTTTTGGTTTGCTGAATCTGTGGTCGCACCAATATGAAAACTAGCCGTCCAACACAGTTGATGTTAGATGATAAGTCAACTTCAGTTCCAGTTGGCGCTCTCAGCCGAGTTATTCGCATAAGAAATACTCAGGATCCGATAGAAAATTAGCATTAGTTCAAAGAACCCTTGAACTCAATAGAACCTACCACACAAGACTGCAGATCACCTGAGTCTCAGAAACGGTGTGATATCCTCGACTTCAGTTGCCCTGTTGGATACCCGCCGATTCGTCACTCCGGATGCCATATACAACGGGATCCCTAAATTCTTCAGAGGTCGATTGGCCGATGGTCTGATAAATGACCGTGAGCGGTGGTGAATAGGAAAATGTAGTGGCGATTGCAGAAACTTTTAAGGATTGATTAGGAGTCCAGAAAAGTCAAGTAGAAGCAAAGTGATCAGATCTGCTAGATCACCAATTTACTTTCAGGAGCCTCGGTTGAAATGCCGCGCAGAGCAAATTAAGTTGGTCCACTGTCACAGTGGGTGTCCCACTTGTACCTGTAAATGGGACAATGCATGTTGAATACACTCCTTCATGAGTAGCCGGTTTTCTGGAACGCCATAAAACTGCTGGAATAAATAAGCTGTCTCTGTATTTCTTCAAGAATTATGATCAAGGAGATAACACTACTTCTGGAACCAGTCTGAGCAAGGGAAAAGATCTACAAGAGCTAAATGGAATCGATGACCCCATATATTTACAAGAAACAGATTAGATCTTTGAGTGAAAAGTAAGAAGAAAGTAGTCCGGCAAGTGTCAATTTCAAACTGATCACGGGCATTATCATCTGCAAATTGTCCATTATTTGCAAAAAGTGAACACGTGAGACTCAAATCAAAATTTGCTCTTGCACGAGAATAAATGAGTGTAGGTAGGTTTGATTACTTGGACAGTTGCAACTGGCTCGGCGGTCGTCTATTCAATTGGATGTCTTAATGTAAGCAGGCTAGATATGCATCCACCAATTTCAGGCATCCAGTGCGTAAGCGTGGCGTCGGTTACCGATCAAAGGTCGAGTGCACACCGCATTAGTAAGGTCGATCTTGCTACACCACTCAGAAACATGGCCGTTGGGAACAGATGTGCAGGGAATTTGAGTCCCTAAACATAGTTTTCTTCCTACTACTGGTAGAATAGGCTGGCAGTATTTAGTCGGTAAATCAGCGGTTAGGCATTATATAATCGGCCTTAGAATTTAGTTTATAGCAATAAATACGAATAAGTTAAGCTGATTGGGGCTCGTTTTCACAATCCCATAGGACGACGGTTTTGTGTGCTCTGTTTTACAAGGCAGTTAACGGTTGGAGGGTGAGTAGACGCGGTCAGACGAAGGGAGAAAGATGTAAAAGCTCCCCTCGGGAAACTGCTCTGTGCAAGTAGAAATAAACCACCTGACTCGGGTTCAAGAGAGCCCCTTAAGCGATGATCGGAGCCAATAAGTGATAGGACTCAGTACCAACGTCAATCGTTTTTGCATTTGAATTTTTTTAATCTTCGACACATTTGCTCAATGTACTACAACGCAGTGAATTTTAGGCTATTTTTGGTTTATTTTCTCTTTTTAGTAGATGGATATGCGAAGCAGCGACCAAAACCACCGAACATTGATACAAGATTAAGGATTGAAAACAGTGAATTGAGTTGAACCTCAATATGGAGGTGAGGATCTGACAGTTCAATCTTTTAAACATTCTCCCTCAGTTAATTTAAGAACCAGGTCCTCTGAGCTTGTTAATGAATACTGATGCGTTTGTAAGCGATTCTTAGGTCCAGCAAAACAGTCAAATGGAGATACCTGCCTTCTTAACCATTACAACCGTTGCAGCCCATACTGAATAATTAACCTGCTTTATTACTCCTAAGGCTTGTGAGCGATCGAGATGCTCCCCAATATATTTCAGAGTGGCGTATGGCACGGACCCGTCCGAGTAAAAATCCGGTTTAGAACCCGGGTTTAGAAGAAGAATGGCTTTAGCTTCTGTGCATGATTCCAGACCTGACGGAAGTATTTCGGCGTACATTGTATGAGTATCGTCAATCGTGTATTGAAGTGTGCTAGCAACGTTTTCAATGCCATATAATTCTGATTAATTCGGAGGCGACATTGCAGCTGGAGTGCTGGTGTTACAAAGTGAACTAAATGAAAAATCCAATAACTTAATCTCGCTGATTCAATCAACAACAGAGAGATTTAGGTTACTTCAGGAATCTAAATAACATGCTCCATGACAATGGGGATTATGAAACTAGACGTCTTTCGAAAGATCTTCACTGTCCGATGGCATTCTGAGCAACGCGGCCCGTTGGTTCGCATAAGGGCTAACCAACGTTAATCTAAGTTGTGTGAATAATGATGTGCCTTTCTGAAGAGTTAGCTAACAGTGATTTACAGAGTTATGTATTTCCGCATTTGACTGCGCGATAAGCTTGCCGTTGCGAAAAGGTATTTGGCTTGTATAATAAAGATGTGACATTTACTCAAAAGTTTATTTTTAGGGCATTCGAAAAGTCCTTTCATTGTTTCCCATGCGCCCACACGTTTGACAAAGGTGGAAATTGTAACCACAAGGCCGCAAAAAATGCAATGCTCCACAGGCATAAGATGATCGTTGCGGCGATGTTGATTTACACAACGTACGTCGTTATGAGCGTGAATTTTTTCTTTAGTTTCTCCAGCAAGACACTGTCAACTTTTATTAGATGACGAAGTGTCTTAGAGTCATGTTTTAAGTTCATCATTCTGAGGTACTCAGCGGTTAATTGATGAGCGGAATTGTTATGCATAGTCCACCTCTGCTAGAAGCTTTTTGCATATTTCTGAATTGTCCAGAGATGTCAACCAATAGGTAAAATTCCAACGACTTAAACTGGTTTTCTGATTTCTCTAGGCTGAAAACATTTGCGTTTCTTATTGCCATGGTAAACATAAGACAGTTTCCCTTCTTGCTCTCGAGGATACGATTGTATCACAAGTTGATAAAAATATAGACGACTTTCTGATGAAAACTCCGGAGGGCTGTATGCGAGAATATAACCGCTAAGTTTAAAATGTTTTGAAGACCACAATTGCAGCATAAACAATAAGACTTCGAGTTGTTCATCTAAAGAGATGCCACTCAGCAGAAAGACCTTTCACGTCGCTGGCATTGAAACGTGGAAATGACATCATTTTCTTCATCGCAATTAAATTACCCTTAGTAGATGGCAGTTCTTCCAATTTTTTTGAAAAGGACTGGCCGTTGGTTTCCTATTGATCACTTTGTCGGAGGTTTCAGGCAATCCAAAATTGACTGTTGCCAATGTTGTAGAATTCTGGTGGGTTTACTCCTCGTTGACAAATAACTGCCACCATCTTAATAAGAAAGGATCCGAAGTGACCGTCCAGTCTGCAGATAGTCTTCCGAGTGAACTAAATGCACTTTTACGGGCATCGATCAATTGCGACCGATCAGCATAAACTCGTACAATAAGGGAATTTTGTCTAATGACGAGTAGTTGAACAATCAGGTGCTACATTCATGCGTCTAGGAACTGTTTGGGGTGTCTGTATTTATTTTTTGCCCATAAATTTCCGGCCTGTTCAGTATGAGTAGCCAGAACCACTCTCCTGCTAACGGTGACCTTTCCCCAAAATAAGTGGCGTTCGAAAGGGTTGTCCTTTCGCACTCTGTTTTTAACTTCGTAACTGAAACAAATACTCTATTCTCAAACAAGAATGGTGGTTCGTGTATCAAATTGTCTGATTTAGAATGCATGGGTGTGTAGATGCAGACAATTTGCAGGTATTTCTCGGCTCTCTGAAAACTAATGTAGCTGCTTGGGACCTATTTTGCATCTCCGAAGAGTAGACTATTGTTGCAGAAGTGCACCGGCCCAAAGGCTAACCCTGCTGATGCAGCAGAAAAGTTGGGAGAATAAGACTTTTTGATGTCATTTACGGAGTTGTACCTCAAGATGTGGTAGTATATCAAATGTAGTGTCATCATGCTTACAGAAAGCTGGAGTAGCTTTACGCAATTTCAGACGTGGCGACAACATACCATCCGCTTATCAAAATGAAGTTTAAACAGCGAAGTATGATCGACTCTTCTATACGGATAAGAAACACGGTCGTTGTGGAGTAGAAATTACATAAACACTGTTTATGTCTGAACACTGATGCCATCGTAGCATATCTAGGGTATATTGAGAGAACCGCGTAAGTAACGCTAAAGTTAGGCGTGAGGCAATGAGTCACAGAACTCAGTCAAACGAAAGGGCGTCGAGCTTGAGTGGATAAGGGAAATTAACACATTTTATGCATGTATTCAAATCGAATTCCTCGGCATGAATTGCTCTTCGAGTCAGGTAACAGCTGGGAAATGGGCCTCGGTTGTCACTAAATTATCTGACAATAGAGAAAGAAAACTTTAACCTCCGGATTATCCCTAGTTGGGATCCACAAGCTTCCCAATGCAATAGTTGGATACTTCATGTAATTTTTTTTTACTTGAAGTACTTTTGCTTCCTTATGATCCTTGTATTACAGCCTTTTGATTTCCCTTTTACTATCCGTCGGTACTTCGAGAAACTTAGTCCACGGATAATGGTTGTACAAGTTAAACTGAACGATTAACATGACCGTTTACTGTGACTGCATTTTGTCTCCCCATGGTTTTGTCGGAGCAAACTACCAGAAAGTTTTTATCGTATTTTTATGCAAGAATTCCCAGTTTTCTAAATTAGTGAAGAATTGGCTTACGCTTTACATTTACACAAAAACGAGTCCATCGACTGGGATGGTAGAAGAATTGAAGGGAAACTTGGTAGCATGGTAAGTAGAAGTCGCTTTACAGATCACCAAATATTTGATGAATTGACCAGAGATAGACGTTTTCATCATTACCCGACGCTACAAAACAATCTTATCCTTCGAAGCATGTGGCTCCGTTAATATATTTGGACTGTAATTTACATTCACAGCCTTTCTTGCATAAGCACGTTATTCAAGCACTGCTCTCATCAAGCATCTATAAAGAACAGCAGAAAGCGATGAGTAAAAAGGAAAGATGAAGAGATGAATACTTCAGAACTAAGACGGATGTAATAAGATTTTTGGAATGTAGTAAGATTGCAGACCTCGTGACACACTTTCACCATTGTGTTAAAATGAGCTCATTATTCAAATATATTCCAAAACACACTGAAACAATAAAAATTTCAATCATGAGAAAAGAGCCATAGGAGATATCTAAACAATCGACTTGATTCGTTACCTTACCTGCTCCACGGTATCTCCTGTAAATGGGGCGCTTCCGCAGGACATGTGATACAGTAAGCACCCGAGACCCCAATAGTCTGAAGCCGTGGTGACCGTGCTGCCTTTAAGTCTTTCCGGTGCTGTATATGAAGATATTCGATTGTATTCATATCCATTGGTATGTTGGTGAAACTCATCTTCGTCACTAAAACGTGACAACACCTCATCTAGCGACTCGTTCTCAAGATGAGCAAGAGAAAAATCGAACAGCTTGACATTCCCGTGGCCATCTAGGAGAAACTGTATTTACAGTTTGTCAGTGAATACACTTCCTTACCCTGGAAGGGTTTGTATCGTTGAACACAACGCCGCGGGAATGAATATATTGAAGTCCTCTTACAATATCTGATCCAAACTTCCTGACAACATTCACCGGGAGGTAGCCGTCTTCTTTAATTACTTGTTCCAAACTGCCCCCAGTGCACAGTTCCATTACCAGCCATAAGTGATTGCTCGTTTCGTACCACTCATGAAACTGGAGCACGTTAGGATGACTAAGAACATGCACAAATCGAACGTGGTTTGATATCAACGGTCTACGGTGCCTATCGGTGCAACAAATCGCCAGATACTTGATGGTCCCCTTTCGCCTGGCCTTGTAAATGATCTGTTCGTTCGCCTTTCCTAGTTCATCATACAACACGAAATTCTCCATCTCTGGGCTTTACTAGAGACATAGATCCTCTAACAACAAGCCTCCAGCGAAAAGGAGCATGGAAACACGGAGAGAAAACACAACCAACCTACGCGCCAATGACAACTGACCTCAAGGTCCTCAAAGCCAGTTAACTCACTGGTTTCAGTCCAGCTGGCACATAACAGTAGTTATAGGATAACCAAACCAGCGACCAGAATACTTTTCGTGATATTCATGAAAACCGGTAATCACCAATGCGATTGAGTAGGTTGCTTCTTATCTTTCATTGTGTGGTCTCATTTTCTGATATTGCTGGAGTGGAAGCGGATAGACTTCTTGAAGTCTTGAAGTTTTCCATTCAGCTTAGTTCATCTTTTACAATACGAGTTTTCTCCAGCGCCATTCGAATGTACGGAATTCTTTCGATAACATGGGCTGCAGCTGGGCCTCCGAATGTTCGAGGTCCGACTGCATGGTCTCCTCAAATAAGAAAAAACGGAAACCTCGTATCATCCTGACGGTGAAAGGTAATACAGGCTGCAGCAGTTCAAATCAGAGATAGTGGAAAGTACAATGGAAAACTCATTAATACGTTTCCTTTATTTGTTTGTCTCGGAACATGTCGAATCTCTGTTTCGATCGAACGCATGTTTGAAAGGAACCACGCATGGCATGGCCAATAAGACCCTGGCAGTCGGCTAGATATGTTTACGACTGCTACTAGAAAGCACTATCCAACCGACGGACTTGATGGTGGCTCTCTTCATGCCCACGTGTACGAGATTCCAGGCTGTGCCGTAAAGGCAGTTTGGTCTAAGACCCCGCAGGCCGTTCACAACCTTGAAGGTCGCCAATGTGGCACCTGTTCTTCCGTCCAACGAGAAGAGGTTTCAATGACGGGTTCGCCGATCTAATGACTTCCTACACTGTGCTGCACCTGTTGAAGTGCCCTTTCTGAAGAACACTACTCCATGTGAGACCTTGTACAGATGTATTAGCAACCTCTGATTCACAACAGGACGAAGCTGACATCAAGGTAAACGGTTCGCCCTTGGCCTTATGGACTGCTGCAACACACTAATCCTTCTAATTAAAATCCGACTCGGCAATAATCTCTAGGTCCTTCACCCTGCCAACCGCGTTCACGGTAAACAATCCGGCGTCGTTTTACACCGTGAGACTTTCCGCACCTTTGGATAACAAATGGAAGTGCTTTCTCAGCGGGCCAGCGGTGATGCCCAAAAATGGCTTGATGATATGTAGGTGAATGTCGTCTGTTGCAAAAGACTTGTTTTGTTTCAGCCCTCCGGTTGCCTGCATACATCTCCTTCCGATCTCAAACAATGATCCTATGTGCAGTATCTAACTCCAATGCTCCGGGGTTCCTGTTATTAACCCTCCGAACGCTGCCAAATTACGTTCTCAGTGAGTCAGCTTCGCTCCAGTTACCCTAGTTATTCCGGCCTCCAAACTTCAACGGACCGAGACCACCGCTAAGTGAGAGTTTCACAGAACATCGGCGCAATGCTCCTTCGATTGCTATTTGTACATTTTCCCAGCCTCAGCTCATGCTTAACTTTTTCACATCACTTTAGTCCTGCCTTGCTGCTCCCAGATTTCGTGTGCTGTATCCAGTTCTCCTAGTTCCACATTGGTTTGTTCTCAATAGCATTGATTTTGCACTGTATGCTGTTTCTCTCATTGCCAATGCTTGCGCGATGCTAGACCGTGGGAAATAAATCACGATCAGTAGATAGCGGTGGGACGACTCGAGGGTACGAGTACAAATGCGCGAAAAAGAAGGTCTTATCGTTAGTTAGGCCAATAAATCAGGACGGGAGGTCCGGAGTGGTCGGAAAAAGCCATGGACTGAATTGGGTAGAATGCATCGAACAATATGGGCCAAACGAAGCGCGACACGGACTACAGATGAAGTGGTGGCTGTCGCACTGGCTAAGAAATGCAAGCAAGGCAACCTATGAATATATGAAGCGTTTACTTAACAATTTCCGCCAGCCGATGGACTTCTTTTGCTTCCACTCGAATTAGAGGGAATGAGCAGTGAAGATCTGGAGGCAGGATCGGCCTGTCGAGGTGCAGTAATCGGGTCACAAACGACAAAATCCACAGGAGTTGTTAAGACTCGTTAACCGTTTCTCATCTTTCCTCGTCTGAACCCTCCTGCTCTATTCCAGGTTAGTTTTGCCTCTTAGAACCGCAGCTGGGTCAGGCCCATATAATTGAAGTCCCCACGCAAATTCGGGGCACTAATGGGTTGACGCACGCAAAGTTATTTTCACTGATACCTGATCACTCTTGCCTAATTGGGGTAGACACCGGAGTTCCGATACCACATTTGTCCCCCTGGTAATTACAAGGTCAAGAAGTGACTGCCCGTAAAATAGCTCTTGTTTACTATGATTTTGCAGTGCAATCAGTTGCAACCATTCGAAGAAGCCTTTTCTTATTGCTGGAGTCCATTTTTGCGCACTGTAGCTCCCAGGTGTAAATATTTGTGGCCGCATAAGGAAGAATTTTTTGGACATTCAGGTGCAACGCATTCTCTCGATCAGAACCCGGTCGGCCCAGTGCACTCATTCTGGATTGACCTTTCTAGACAGAATTGGTAGCGTGGCTGCAAATACTGGAAAGTTCCGAGTACATAACTTAGCCTAGGATTCAACATGTTTGACTCCTTGGTTGAGAATGGCCAGTCCGTCCCGCCGATGCTCGCTGCTCCCCCTTTGGCAATAACCGCAGAAGCCCTGTCCTGCTGTTACTGGAAGATGGTCTGCATGGCCTGCATTTGACAACCGGTCTGCTGTAATGGCGAATGAGGAGGTATTGTGCTCAGTGACTGCCACAAGAAGTTCAGAGCACTTGCTTTTACTACTGCACTCGGTGGCATAGGGCTACACCAATCTGGTTTCTTGGTCCAAGTTGCTACTCTTATCAACCGCAAATTCGTCCTGGGGCATTTTATTCGAGGGTTTACTACAATTTTGCTGCGACGACCGCGGTGACCCGTGCCTGCAGCCCACCGGAAGTTCCCCACCTCTTGTTGTCAAGTGGGCATTCGTCACAAAGCCCTTATTAGGTTCTACCAAATCACCTTCTGGCAGGTATCTGCAGCAGTTTTCATCCCCCAGACGATATATCATTACCGCCACCTTCTGTTAGGGCGACTGAGTAGTCGCCGATGGTGGATAGAAATTGGAGGCAGTATCCACCTTGCTTATTCCGTGGGGCATCGGGCATTCCTCTCCCAGATCCCTTAGCACCTGATATTCGACTTGGCGCCGGTTGGCTAATACATGAGCCATCGGGTACTATACGGTACCTCCTTTCTCACACAAAGGCTAATAATTCGTTGCCGTTAGATAGCGTGTCCTTGATTGCTTCATTTACAGATTCAATCACCCTAGAACTCTCTACGCCCTTCATGAGACTGAGAGGGCTTGTGATGCTCTCTTGGCGGATGGATTTTTCTTAACTGTCACCATTTCCGTGGGGACTGTTAGGCTGAAATAAGGAGAAGTGGGTGACAAGCAACATGGTGCAAGTTGCGGAAGATGCACACATCATCTACCATCTGGTCATGACGCCCAAGTCACTGGGCAACAAGCTTGCGTCAAAAACACATCAGCACGTAGACAACCATAAAAACCAAGTTGAAGCAACGTTTGACAAATGCCCAAACACAAGACAATGGTAATGACGGAGATAACACCATGCTTATTTTGTTATTTTCCTATAGTAGCTTGAGAGTGCATACTAGACATATCGCAAAGGGTTGGCACCTGAAGAAAGCGGGCCCAGGTTTGATCCAAGAATCTTATCTCACACTGATATGTGTCTGTGTTTGCTCCAGGCAATGTTCACCTTATCAGGAAGATCGTTTCATAGAGAAGCTAACCTGTGGACGAAACAGCTCTTGCGACTTTCTGTTCCAGCTTTTGAAGTTCACAGTCTACTGGAACCTTCCTACAAATGATCACAAATGCGGCCGCACGTCATTTGGTCATGGAATAGGCCAATTCTACTCCATTAAAGAAAGTACTAAACTATCTCATTTGATCACCATTAGGTTTCAAGGTTCCGGTTCGCTGCTCACTTCCTTCTTCCACCATCATCCACTCCACGGAAGAAAAGCCTTTTGGACCTTAAATATCACCCAACTATCCTGCCCAGGGAACTCGTGAGAGGTATGTCCCGGCTAGTATGGCACATACACTCCCCTAAGGTTGGAGTGCTGCAGTCAAACAGTGAACCCTGGACCACAAGCCATCGGCAGTGCCCCCAACAGGTACAGAGAGCTGCTAGAAAAATGGCGCAAAATCCCTCCTTCTTTCTTTTTCGTGTATCCTACACGTCCCTGACCTATAACACCTGGAGTTAAAGGACACCGGACGTGATTTGTTTCTTTTGCTCTACCTTTTATGTCACGTCTAATTGCCTATTTCTTTGTTTTGAGCCCGTCCTTCTTTCTCAACGGTTATTCCACAATAGTTTCTAGTACTCGACAGCGCATCTCTCCAGAGCTGACGTCTTTACTCTTAGAGCAATTTCTGCCTGGCATTTACTGTCCAGAGGGTCTGCTGGTTTACAGGGTGACGCCATGTTCAAAACTGGATCGATATTCATTCAAACGTCACTGTTTAAGATCATCCAGTGGTGATGATCTCCCCACCTCTGCATCTTCTAAGATCCAATAACAGATCGAACTCAGCTTCATTAAGCCAACAGCCGTCATTTATTTTGTAGAGTAGTTGCCTCTCTTTTCTCCAGTTTCTCTTGGTTCAGTCCATGCTTCTAGTGGAAGGAGACAATTCAAAAACCGCGATTAAGGAGCTTTACCTTGCACTGGCAGGCTACTGCAGGACTTTAGAGATAAGGTCGTTGCGGCTCTGAGTGAGGTTGATTACGAGACTGTAAGACTGAAAACTGTCGCCAGTAATGTGAAATACTTGCTCCTGGGAGCAGGAACTTGGGTGAACGTGTTATCAGGTTGTTGCCCATGATAACCAAACTGGAATCACAAGGTAAGGATAAGGCTCAGGCGGGGAAGTTGCAGCCAAAAGGGAGACAAACCACGTAATAACCTTGTTCCGTTAGTAAAAATATTGAGATCAACAGCGACTGGTGAACTCCAGGAGTTTGTCGCATAGTTAGCGAAAGAAGTGTGTTCAACGGGAGTTGGAAAACGAGGAAGACTGAAAACAACAGAAGAATTTTATGAATAAGACATGGAGGTTCTGGAAGAGGTTGGTAATAACCACAAATTTGCACGTGCCAAGGGGATTGGAATCAAAGCCCAGAAGGTAGTGTGGCTGTGATTGTTCGAAGAATTATCCGAAATACGGGGTGGGCACATTAATTTCAACCGAATCCAACGATGTGTGCAACAGCAGAAACGGATTAGACTCGTTGCGCGCTTACTTCCAAAATGTGCATGGGCCGGAGTAAACAAACCATTGCCTCCCTTTGACGATAACAGTAGTGCGTGCGGCTGGATAAGCGCTTGTGGATCCGCCAACAAAGAAATCACCCGGCCTCGCTGGTATGCTCACGGCGATGGTGAAACAGAGATGCACTTTGCTATTGAAGTTAAGTACACTTTAGCCCAGGACACGACCAAACGGAAGAAGCCAACTGTGGGCTGGAAGACGCATTGCGATAAGAGCACATTCTATGACTGTCAGGAGCACTGTACTGCTTTGCCGTTATATTGATGTTCTTCAGCAGGAGTTTTCGCTTTGTTGTGGTCTTCCCTCCCGAAAGCATTGGTTTGGAATCCTTGCTGTCTTAAATCGTTATTGGCATTCATTCTTAAATAAGACTACGTGTTGTGGAGCCTGGTTCATTCGCTCATAAACAAGGGCTATTGTCTATAGAGCTTATCCAAAGCTCCAGAATGAGACCAAACCGGGCTAATCACTATTTCAATAAAAGTGCCCGTTGGTTTCATCGAGGACAATCCTTAACATCTAGGATATTGGCTGCATCTCTTGACCCGACTAAGGGCTGATGCCTGTGTTCTTGCTTGGTGGGACCGAAAACTCAATTTTTAATTATCTTAAATTTATTTATTCAATACCTTCGTGTCACAGTAGAAATCTACTGTTTTCTTCCTGTTCACTAACAGCACACGTTGTGACCCTGTCAATTACTATCCAATAAGTCGCGTTCCGTAGTCTCTAAAACTTTGGAACGCTGGATTAAGCAGTCTTACCATCCACCTTCGTAGAGATGAACGTGTCAGCACTGGGCAACAGATTTTTTAAAAGTTCCTGCGCTACTTGCGTCACTAACTGTTTCATCTTCATTGCGAAGACCCTAAATAGCGAAAAATCCGTTATATATTAATCTCTTTGGGTATGAAGAAGGCTTTTAACGGCGTCTCTTCGTGGGTTGCTGAATAAAATGGAATCTTGCGGCATCAGTATTCCTGTGCTATCGAGGTTTTCACCAATCCTGAAATCTAGAACCCAGGTTGCCTGAGTGGATGGCTTCAAATATAAATCACGTTTAGTGAACTGCGGTGTAATTTAAGGAGCGTCCTGGACCTCTTGCTCTTTCTGCTGTGCTCTAACGATGTACTCGATGTTACTCGCAACGATCTCTTCTTCCCTTTTGCTGACGATATCAAAATCGATCAAACTTTCCTCCATGAGGCCTCAAACTCCAATATTGTCGGCACATTAGAGATGACAGCCGCCTCTCTTCACTTCGACATGGGAACCCATTCCTCGATCTCCTCGAAACACGGAGTTTGTTGAAAGCTTCCCGGCATCAGGGGAATTTGTCAGAGCCAACGACGTCATGGTCATATGTACTTAAATTGCTGAATTTGTCACCAAATCTACTTTATTAAAACGAAGAACCAGGTGGATCAGTTACCACAATGCTTTTCATCCATTTTTAACACCCGTACTGGTCTGAGAACCGAGTGGATGAAGCTGCAATGGAATATATGAAGCACTGCGATGGCGCGGTTTTGTTCATCATAAAAATATAAAGGTGTCAAATAAGAATATGCACGGATTATTCCTGATTTCTTACTTTCATCTAGAATACCTCCTTTATGCAGACAACACCGCGGAAGTACGGTGACGCAGTTGTTGAAAAAATCCATATTTAAATGTTGCTATCAGATTCCGAGAGCTCAAGGTACTGTGAAGTTCGAGCATTAAGTGCTCTGTCAGAAGACTCACCATCACAATTATCCTCCAACATTTTTCTCTTTTATTTTCATTTGCCACAAAAATATCTCTGGTTACACTAATTTTGGTTTTAATTTTGAATTGCGTCCTTCCAACCACCAACGCAATCCCCCCGGTCATCTTAGACAGATCTCCCCGCCTATTATCTCTATCACCAGACAGCCCCAACTACATTTTCTTAGGCTTCCCCATTGCATTTATTTCCTTCCTTTCCTAAAATTGCATATCCCTAGGGAATCTCGAATTCCTTAGCCCAATTTCAAACTAGGCGACAACAAAGGCTTTTGCGACCGGCACACATGCTGCGAGCGGGGCTTGAGCAAAACGCAGACAAAGTCGAATCCAAACTTTCAAAATGCATTCCATTCGCAAATTCTGCAACCCTGGATTACAAAGCTAATCGATATAAAGTTATCCCAAGCACGCGATCACAAAGGCTCAGGACGACAGCCGATGTTACTGCGCAAAAATGCCAAGGTGGTTCACGCGTGTCTCAAACGGTGAGTGTCAAAATCGCGCGGAGAGTTTAGAAAACCAAAATTCAGGTAAACAAAAACAAAAATCAGATAAACCACCAAATTCATTTGTGGAGCGTTGACCTGATGGAGTCCAATCCAAAGATTTTTATTTGCGGGGATTTTTCTGAGCCATGCATTACCGCATGAACCAAAATCCGTCCGAATGAAGGAGGCCACATGTTAGAAACTGGGTCTTGGATTCATCCCTACCCATCTAATCCTTGTTGTAAGCGCTTTGCAACAGCTTATGGTCTCACCTATCCCGACTCGTTTGTTCTTTGAATCCGGTTCAGTTTCATCGATTTCATTACACCTGCTCGTTAGCTTTTATGGCCATTATGTATAAATTGTCCAAAGTGTCAGCAGGGGAGATGAAGTCGGAGAAACGAGCGTCACGGAATTGATGCGGTGTGCAGGCGAGCATGTTAGTGGCCATGTTGTGTGAGCGCAAGAACATAGGTTTAAAATAAAATAATGTATCTTGGGGTTGGCATATGATCAAAACGGAGTAGTTAGGATACTGGGAGAAAGAATGTGTTCGGTTTAGTGTGCTGCACGTGATTAACCGGTGCCCTGCGAGATATAATAGTGATGGAATGAAGGCATCAACACAAACCATGGGTGTTAGTGATTGATGGAGGGATCATTTTGGTTCTTTGGTCAGTGATACATGGCGGGCGTCGAGTGGCGATAAGTTTCAGAAATGGTCCACTGTATTCTTTTTTTAGTTAGAATGCCATCAGAGGGTAGTAGGATGTATAAACATGAATGCAGGGCTGCCGATGTGCCTAATCTCGGGCTTTGAAATTTGCCTGTCAACGCCTTTCGCAGACAGCCGTTTTATTTACCTTTTTCCTACACTCCAGAGTACATCGCGAGTCAGCGTTCCTTTGTAATTTCAAACGTTAAACTTTTATGCATATCCGCTGAAACCGGTAATCACCTGCTCCACGACACCTTGCGGCCACGAGCCGATATTCATGTGCTCCTCTGAGACCACTACGACATTGCTCTCTTGAACGGCTTTCACTACATATCCTGTTCAGTTGGGCTTGGAGAGTTCGCAAGTGCTCTCCTAGCCACTTTCCATAAATGACCTTGGTCAAGTAATTTGTTTGCCTTCACCCTAAAGACATACCCCGCAAAGATTTACGAGTTCTACAAATGTCTTGCTGGATCTCAAAGCTAAAAATGAACGACGGTAGGAGCCAAATATGTGACATCGCTGGAGAATACCTGCACTAATAGGCGGTTTTTCGCTATCCATCTCACTTCAGTGACCATTGTACTTAAAGCCCCGTCATCGATGCTTGTTATTAAATGAAAGACAGGATTGTCCTTCGGACAGACCCGATCAAACGTTCCCGTACCACATCTTGATGACTCGCTTAGAGGGTCAATTTTCGGATGAATGACAAACGCCGCATTTTTTTCCCTCGCCGGGGCCTGCATCAAGTCTTAATTCCAACTTAGGGGTTATCGATTGGCTGCTGTGCATTTTGAGCCAATATCACGGGATATTTTGGACGGTAAGCCTCGTTTGTTTATGAAGTACTGCGGCGCCTGCGAAAAAAATCCGTGCTTATCGAATGCGCGACTTCAGGTTGCACGGCTCGAGATTTCATCACCAGGAATTCTTATAATTTCCCCTTCTGTCTCCTGCGCCTGACCTATAGGGGACCAAAAGCTGGTCGAGCCAGGTGTCGCCGAACGGCTACCAAGCGAGTGTCGCTTAGCACTTTGGAATCATTGTCATGATATGTCTTCCCATTGCGTACATACTCCTTCGACATTCCGTGATCGGTCACTTTACCGTTACTCTTCTGATCATGATCCAGAAACAGTTTCCTTATGATACCAAACGCGGGGTTCCCTCCGCCTGTGCTTCAGTTGCATGTTTATGTTGCCCAGGCAGATCGGCCAGCCGGTGTCGGGCTGGCAGGATGATCCGATGTTTTGCCTATAAGCATACAAACTGACAATGTACCATCGAGCAGTTTGAAGTCCAAACTCAATAAACTTCCAGCAATCGGTATTGACGCTCACACACAATCGTTGATGTCTATCAAAGACACTGGATTTTAGCTTTGGACCAGGTGGTACTCTGCGGACCATGGCTGGTCGGGAGTCATAGTACCGAACACCTTTTATCACAAATAGCTGCCTCTTAAAATTTTCAGCAAAACCAGCCGCCTGAGCAAACATCTATACGCTGAGAACTCCTTGGGCACTGACGGGAGTGACACGGGCATGGCCGAAGTAGTTTTCATCGCGCTACCATTTACTTCCAGCGCTGTCTTCAGTGCATTTTTGAGGCCGCTTACGAGTCAATACTTCTCAGGCAGGCGGAAAAGATCCGCGCCGCTGGTTCATTGTTCCAGTGGATGTTTGTTCGGCACCCACTAGAGCACAAATCCTTTAGATTGTCGGAAGATTTCACGTGCCTCCAATGTTTGCCTTTTGTTCCGGTCTGTATGATTGTGATTCTATTTGGGATGAAAGTACCCCAACGGTTTTAATGCTGTGAGAGTAATGAAGCACTTTTACTGAATTCTTCTTAAACGACGCTGTCTAGTCGACTGATTTGGGGCACCTTAAATTCTACAAAAACATCGCCGCCAAAACTTTAGCGGTTAACGTGAGACCCCTGCTGACTTCAAAGATGGCCAGACTTCATACGTGACGCTGGTAGTACCCCGTACTCCAGATTTGTAGTAGCTACTACTCGGCAAAGATAGCCTTGACTTGACTATCGATCAGAGAAAAATTCTTCACAGTTGCTCACTTTAAACTGCGGAATGAACTCCCTAGTTCCCCGAGATCGTGCCCGGCTGAAAATGTTACTGGATGTCCCGTTCATAATTATCCTGACACGAGCTTGTATTGAACAAGACGAGGCTTACGAACATGGGTTAGAATTATAGTTCATGACCGAGTCTCCACTGCACACACCATCTGGTATTCTCGAAACTCAGCTTCACTTTTCGTTACCCCGCTTTCTTTTGCCTTCACATTAATAAGTTCTTTGACCTCCTATCCCCCCGAAGTAAATGTACCCTCGTCACCATCGGCATAGGTGACTAACAATTAAGCCGATCACAAAGTCGGTTGATTAAAACGTCGGCATACTATTCAACGGCTCAATGCTCTCATCAAATTCCGCGATTTTAAAATTCTTCGGCCCGTGTACTCCTTGCAACTGATGTCATCTTATCCTCTTCACTGGCTTGGAAAGGCTGAATAGGCCCTTCATGGTAACACCAAACCTACAACTACCTCTAAAACTGCCACCGTGGCTCAGCCTTAGTAGCCAACTTTTACGCAATAGAAGCACTACGTTGCGGGTCTATTGCCTACGGTTCCATAACCCCATAACCCGAAGGTGGCACCCAAGCCAGACTACTTCCTTCTTTTATATTTCAGATCCCGCACCCGGAGTAGTCGCGCTGTTATCGGTGCTGTCCTAATTATGGCAATTCCAAATCTGCTATCGTATCACTCCTGCTATCTAGAGCGGTCGCGCGAGTACTGGTCCATTCAATTGAAACTACGCCGGTGATCATACTGGATACCCTAATTTAGATTTTGTGCATGGGCAGAGGCACGGTTAATACTGAAGCTGGAACGGCTTGCTCACCCCATATTCCCCACTCGTACTGCTGACTAAGATCGAGAGCTACGACAACAAATATGACAGCATAGTGCCAATGCAACCAAGAAAAGTTCTTGCACAAGATGTCTATTCTCCGACGCACTACTCAGTACAGCCTACCGCCAGCCGAATGTGAATAGAATCAGCAGACTTGAGAGATCCATATTCTCTGTCTAGAAAGCTTCACAATATATCCTTCAGTTTGTTTGAGATAATCTTGACATTCTTCAGCGTTTTATCGGCTGTTTCTTGTTATCAAATGCGACAGTCTCATCTACATTCCATGGTGTTCCGCTGAGTTTCCACTAATTCCATCGAACAATCGTATTACCATTGCTTCTCTTCTAATCAGCCCAACGTTTCCGTCCATCACGTAACAGTCATTTCGTGTGTGGACTCCGGCGATATCTCGACACCCGTTTTTGAGCTCCGGTCATGTTTTGCATCAGCGATGCGCACACTTAGTGCACGGAAACATGAAATGACTCGTTGTCTGCTGCTCGTAAACAGTCCCAAAAAACTTTGTGTGGTCTAGTAAAACTAGTTTGCCAGTTTTGGTTTCTCACCAGCATACTTTTACTTTCCGGATTGCTTTGCGTCATCTGATTCCATTCTCCAATAAGCTTCCCAAATAATTCAAGGTTGCACTCATCCCCTTGTCCAACTTGATTTCTATTCGGGAAGAGGAAACCAAGACGGTGAAGATCCGGGCTCACTGGATCTTACAACTCATCTCCGTAAACGAACAAGCAGAGAGAACCAATCGGCTGAATACATCCCCATTTCATTCGGACGTGCTGTCGGGATGCAACGGGGTGCCAGAATCTCCGGGTTGGTTATCACAAATAAATTTTTCGACCTGCCAACCAGAAGCGCGAGGATTCTGTTATCTGCCCCTGGACTGCATAATCACCTTGGATTCGTCTTACCGAGGCTGCTTCCCGAAACGACTCTGCTTCGTCGACTGTGCAGAACGAAAACTGGCCAGGGTAACCCCATGGATCCCGGAGATAAGTTGTTGCGGGAATGGTTTCTGACGGGCATTGAGGGATTAGAGATATTTCAAATTGCCTCAGAATGGAGTGGAGGACCTATCCCTCAACCGGGTCGCTCCGGGCTCCAAGTTCTTCCACTTCTTCGCTAACTGTCCGAAGTTACTCCGAGCTATTCTGGCTGTCGATGACACAAACTCAGCCAGTTATCCTAACTTTGGTTTCCTCCAGCTCCGGGCTAGTTTACCTGTGTTCTCCGCTCGTTTCGGTTGTAAGGAATATGATAGTTACTCTACTATCTGCTCATGCGTGACAAGCAAGTTGGCATTGGCAGTGTAACCATCTGCTCCAGGGCAACCTAGCAGCGTTCCGTGTCGATTGCTAAATCGGGGAGTGCATATGCATCTAATCCAATGATTTTGCTGCCTCAAGACAGCCATCCAGCAGTGACCGGGCAACTTCCTGTGGGAGCATAAAATAATCCGTCAACATCCCACACGCTTTTTTACGACTAAATTTGGGTGGGGACTAACTCCCTTTCATCGACTCATTCGATCCTGTCTTGCAACAATACGACAAATACGTTGGACATTGAACGCCATCGCACTTTTCCTTTGCCAAGTAGGTTTGAAATTGTCTTATGCATTTCCAATACACGGATGGAAGCACGTCAAACGAAGGAGATCAATTCTGGGCAGATCCACGCCCAACGAAATTCCAGCGGTATCCGATATCGGCAATGCTGTGTTACCATCAATAAACTCCGCTCTCATTTTCGCGGGTAGATTGTTGTAATTTTTTCCTATCATTCCACCCAGGTCGCTTGTTGAAAAACTCTACAACCCTGGTGATATATATGGCGACCCTCACTGAACGAAGAGACCATCTATCTTTAAGCTGTGCCGTCAACATAGCTTTCCCAAACACTTGAGGACCTAGTAACAAATCACCCATTTGTCTTTCACTCAAGGCCTTCATTTCATGAGCTGGCCTACCTTTAAGGTGACATCCCGTTATTTCTGTTACAGAAATGAGGGTCCTAGACTCGACGCCATGTGGTCTAAAACCCTACGTCACGGAATCGTGAGTAAGAAAACTATTCGTAGGAAATCGCTTATTGTCCAAAACGCCCGTTTTTGTCCGTGATACCATTTGGTGTCTTTGTACCTTATGCAATTGGCATCTCAATGTACTGTGAGGACAAGAGGCACCAGTCTTGGTTCGGCTGAAGTCAGTCGCCTATTCATTGCAGTATTAGCCTAAAAATAGACTTCCCTCGTCCTATATTGTGCTTCAAAACCTTAAAGCAACGCGCAGCCCAATGTGAGGTGAAACTCATGGAAGAACACGTTTACCGCGCAAGTTCTAGGGTGCTTTTCATGAGGTGGAAATTACATGAACAACGAGCATACTTTTGATGGTGAGCCCCAGTCACTATCCAGTTGAAAAACAGTCAAAAACAGGAAGCAATCTGCCTAAAAATAACCGCTTGGTGAAAGCGCGTAAACAGGAAGTGCCTGTTCCTTAGTTCAAGCACATACAAGAGGTGTTGCCTACTTGACCAGGTCTAACAATCTCTCGCCTGGGCGTGACAGCCAGAAATCAGTGTAACCGCGCCAATAGTCTACAACCGACTAGTATCAGCGTCAAAAAGAAATTTGACTGTAAAACACAAGCCGCTGCAACTCATGTGACCCCTTACTTCACGAAATGTCCGTAAAGTGATATCAGCTAGATGGCACGGGGCAAAACACGGGAGGGTAAATGCATCGAGCCGAAATTGGATGACGACCAAAAACGGCGACATTAGAGGCACTTGGACAGGAATAGTCTGATATCTGGAAAGCGAGGAGCGGGCGAGAGGGAATTTTCAATCACTCTAGATGTTCTACCCAATTTATCTCTGAACGTGGCTTCTGTGAGCTTGCCACTCTCCTTCTATCTCGATTATCCTTGTTTCTAACACGCAGCTCTATGGCTATTATTTGTACGACCCGTTGTTTGTTCCCTTGCGATTTGACGATTTACTCGCCTATGTGTGCCTCGGCATCTCATTCCTCTTCTCTGACGATTTCAAGATACTGTATAATTTTGATCCCGCAACTCTGCCCACAGTCGTTTTCCTTTTACAGAATGACCTGAGCTCACTTAAAATATGGTGCTCATCTTGGTCCATACAACTTTCTGCCGCCAAAGCATTATATTTCCATTCAGGTGCTTTTCTCTCTCGGCGCTCACACCACACAACAACACACAATTACTGGTCGTCTCAAATTAAGAAGCAGCAAGCATCTAGCTTACACAGCCCACAATAAACCCTGCTGGAACTGGGCACTGTTATTACTCTCATATTCCAATCTCGGCTGCCGTAGCTTTTGAGGACATTCAGCGTCGTTGTGCAAAACAGCTAACATATGTATCCTGTCCCCTTCCGTAGCCTAAACAATGCGACACACTCAACCTGGACCCACTATGCCTGCGCCAGCTCCAACTTAATATGTTCTTTCCCTAAAATCAACCATCTGAAATCTGTTCTTATTCAATAATAAAAGGGGCTTGCCCTCTGTATAATCTCCATGCTCAAGCATTACGTAAGACCAAATTTTTCGACATAATTTTTAGCACACTATGTAACAAAACTACCGTTGCACATTAGTTTCTGTGGTTCTTCGGCCGGATTTCTGCCCAAAAATCTACCGAACTGGGCTTTATTCCATTCTCCATAGATGCCACACAAAAAAGAAATCCCCATGTATAAAATGCACGGCCTTCGTTTTCTATGCGCCGCACCACCCGCACAAGGCTACTAATCTCCATTCTCTGACCAGCAATTTCAAGCGGCTCATGTCAAAGCGTGTACTTCACGGCATAGGTTGCAGTTATTAGTGCTGGCTGACTTGACGCCCGTGTTTGACTGACAAGAAACTACGAATCAGTTTGCGTGGTGCTTCACTGGGGTTATATATTTCGCAGTGTTTTATTATCGGCCCTCAACGGGACAGCTCCCAAGCTGAGACAGTCCTCTTCGTTATTTTCTTCAAGGGAGGCAGATGATAAAGAATCGAGGGGTCTATGTTCATCAACTAGCGACGGAAAGAATTCCTGTTATCACTTCATCCGAAGAATCTTCCAACTGAAACCGACACGATGACCTGTTCCCAGATTGCCTCTTACGCTACAAAAATGATGCTGCTGACCACTTAAGGCCTTGCCAGACCTCCTACACTACCTCCCCTTGAATGCTTCCAAGTTCATCCGCTTAACTTCGTGAACTGTGGAGTCAAACTCTTTGCCGCGTGCGAGGTCAGAACCATCGCTTTGGCCGGTGTCTATTGGGCGGGCATTTCGGTTAAGCGATACGTGGGTGCAAATGATTGGCGGACCGCACCTCATGCACTAACCTCTTTATGGTAATTTTCAGGTTGATTGTCCAGTACTCGGTCAGTCCCGCTCGCCAGGAACTTAGTAGATAGCACCCTTTAGTGTCTTCATGCGCGTGCTTCCCCTTTTACCGGACCTTCTTGCTCCTTCCCGAAGCCTCTCTTACTATAAATAACAAAAGGCATTGACGTGAGGGAAATTTCTTGGTTTCAGACAGGCAGGCATCTCTGCACTTCTCTTCCTTTTCGGATGAAGGCCTACTTTCGGTCCAGGACCTGTCAATATGTCGGCGTTTCTGAACCAGTTGTTACCCAGGCTTCGTTTTATTCTTAATCAGCTCGCAGGGACAGCTATTTGTCTCACTACTCCTCTATTGTTGTTCCAGGCTGAAATTCTGCACAATTAAACTTATCTGCATCCAGCTTCTTTTGATTGCCTAATTTCGTTCCTTTTTTGCCACCCCAAATTGCTACACACTATTATTCATCCAGCATATATCCTGTGTTCTTATAATGTTAGTATCCGCTAAATACTGCCAGACCATACACGCAATTCTGCATATTGGAAGCATATAATTTCAAATATAATTTCCCATCATTTTTGCACTCTTGCCTTGCATTGTTTTCGAAATCGTATGAACCTCGTATTGGTTTCCATTTATCGTTTTCTTTATTCCACGAAGAATTCAATTTTCATTGTTAGCAGACTATTCCGGTACATGATGTACAGCTTTCACGCCAAAATGTTTCCCCGAGCATGACTCAAAATCCCCATTTGCGCTTACGATTTTCCACAAAAATCCGATCCAGCCAGTTTTATTAGTATTTATGTCAGCCCTTTTTCATAGCGTGCATGTATATTTTTCTTGTCACTTATGCTACTCTTCAAGGCGTGTCCCAGAAACGCTCGAAGAATTAGACTTTGCTGTTGTCATCGTTGTAGTCAAAAAATAAGTGCCACTGACAGGGCTAAATGACCTAACGGGCTCAGAGTAAGCCCCCAAAATTTCACCAGAGGCTTTCTGGGTTGCTTCCTGGCCATGTAACACGTGTGATTCTTTATTGGGCACTTCGAATCTTCTCTCGCCGCAAGTACTGGGGCTGACTTTTTGAGCACAGTTTGAGCAGTGCATAGTCACAATCGAATCCAAAATCCAAAAATACAATGGATTTGTAAAATCAACGGTATTGGATTATATAATGAATCAAAATAAACGAAACTCAAATGAGTAGTCAGAAAGACTGAAAACGGAAGCTAATGTCGCGGCGCAGGAAAACGCACGTGGTTTGCGCCAGTCCCAAAAATATTCAATGTTGAATTTGCCTGGTTGGTGAAACCGACAGATCATCAAAGCAAATAAAACCGAGTGTAAGATAAAATACCAGGGTGATTTGTACGACGGTGCCCTCACGCATTCGGAAAAATTGTTTTTCTGAGCGGTTTCGTCAGCCACCTGTTACAGAACCCACAACACATCCACTCCAACAAAACTTGCACACCAGCATTCGGAAGACGGCTGAACGACGTGCAATACAATTGCTCCCGCTTAAGCATAAACTCACTGTTCGGTTATACTGTCGAAACACACCGTAGAATCGGTGGTGTGGGCTCAGTCCACGTTTACTCTCTTCTCCATCAATACATGTAATACCAAATGAAATCTTGTTACCGCAACTTGCGGAAGCACATAAAGGAGGATTAAGCCCACTAGTTTCTTTGTTCCGTATGAACAAAACCTAGGGGGCGTCACTCCCATTATCCAAGAGAGCGTTCAGCACGATTGATTTGCCATTCTGTTATAAACATTGCGATTCCTAATACCACCGTGCTGCCTGTTGGAAGCCTTTGACTTGAGGCAATCAGGGGGCTTCGAGAGCGGCCTAATGGTAATAGTGACCGCCTTGTTACCGTTCCCGTGGTTTGCGAGAGGGACATTTGTTTGTGTGGCTTCCAGAGCGGTGATGGGCAGTGGCAGGCGAATACGCATTTTCACGGCCATTTTGCACCCACATCCAGATCCCAAAGCAGTCCTTTACCGTTTGTTCACGCCAACACCCACGCTTCATACACCTAACGGTCTAGAAACCCATGAAACCAGATTTTAATATCCTGTCTGGTCTATGCTAACTAAACTGGGATCTGGTTTCCGTCATTCCGTGGAGTGGCTGCAGCAATCACGGCACAAGCGAAACTTTGAAAATGGAAATTCGCACCGCAGGAAAAATGTTCTCGATCCTATTGATGAAGCTTTAACCCAGCTTGCGAGTATAAACCGAGGTAATCAAATGAACATAGCTTGAGTCTGATGGGTAAAACTGAGATCTGCTCGACACCCTGGCTGTTTGAATTTGCCAGCGGAAACATCCACGATATTAGCATAAATCCTCGAGGACACTGGATCTGAGGTAACGGCCTGAGGCTTTGAAGTATCGTCAGAGATCCCGAAAACCCTAAGATAACTAGGGTAAATCTTTTCCCTGATATCTTTCTAGCTCGTTGAGGTGCACCTCCAAGCGGATAAACCAAAGAAATATGAGCAACCCCTTCGCTTTCCATGCAATGTAATTAAAAGTACGCGTTAGTCCTCGGTTTCCTGGCGTCAAGTGCTCGTCGACCTCCGTAAGGAGTAAAAAATAATGCACCAAAGATCAATCAGGGCAAAGAGTTCTGCATTTAGCAGCATCACAGTGACCAACAGCTTCTGCAATTTGACGACGCGACCAATCGAAACTCCTGCCTTCTTCCAGCGTTTGGTTCGCCAGTCACATGAACGTCACTGCTGCAGAGGAACGCAAGCTTAACTTCACTGTTTGAGATAACCTCCATCACCTTCCAGGGGATGCTGCTAGTTTCGAAGGAGCAGCTGCCGAACTTTGAGCTTTCGCATCTCTCTCCACAGCGTCTGTTGTCTCACATTCCATTTGTATACATTACAATTTTAGTGCAGCAAAATCGTAAACCTTCCTAAAGCTTGCGAATGAACAGAGAGGATGATGCAGCTTTCCTTCCACCAAGCCTAAAATCTTTTCATCCGCGGGCACGTCTAGATGTAGTCGATGAAATAAGATCAAACTTCGAAGAGCCACGTGGCTGCACGTGGTTCTCCGAACTTGAGCTAAAAGAAACGCACGATGCCAACAGTTGTTCAAGATTGCATTCTTGATTTTCCAGTGAGTAGTTTGCATTGGCCCACAATAACTGGCCAGAGGCGGCCAAAGACCCCTAATGAACCTCAGTGATAAATGTCGTTACGTGTTGAGTTTGACCGAAACAACTCCTTATCTCACAATGCACGTCCAATGAAAACAACCGCTATGTACAAACCCTGAGTACAAGGAGAGAATCACGAAAATTCAGGATGGGATGTTTCCTGCGGTACTCAAATCGGCAAAACGTGAGTTATGAACATTGTGACCCTTCCCTTTTCATAAACAGGCTGAATCAAGGAGAAAACAATGACGGCAGAAGGGAAAGTGCTTAACCCGGCCAACTTTCGGGAAAACCCAAAACCTAGTGCAAATAGGTTGATCGGAAGAAACAAGTAGCCCAATCCTCGAAGTGAACCAAACAAAAGCCCTTACATAAGCATTGATCATATTAACCACCAAATCCTCTGGTGGGCTGTCGTTGAAGGATCCATCAGACTCAGCTGGTGGAAAATTTTCCGGGCAGCCCCATATCCCATCTTTTAGCAACTTTCTCACATTCCTAAAAGCTGGTGTTAGCACTCCAATTCACAGTTCACTGCCGGCAGTGGAACCAGCGAGGTAGTCCTTGTCTAATTACACTCGGCCACTATACAGCATCCCGGTTCAACTCAGAGATCATATCATGGTTGTTAACGCAAAAATATGATGTAACTGAATCTTGCCGGAGATTTCACACATTCTTCCTCAACCGAATAGGCCCTACATCAATACACCTAAGTCTCAGTTTGCAAACCTACCCGGAATAGATCACAACTGCTTCCCCAATAATGCTTTCCCGACTAGCTATATTCTCTTTTTCTCACAGACTTTTACGCAAACAGGTTTGCCCTCTTCTCTGGATCTGCCCTATGTTCTATTGAAGCCAACGGCAAGGGTAAAAACTGGTGACACGTGATTAAGCATAACTTAATGAGACTTGCTTAATCTCTACATTCTTCCAGCTGTTAAATGCGTCCTTCACACTGAATCACTCTTTGTGCCGCAAAATGACTATTGGTCATGCATCCTCATTATTTTTTAATCTTGGCCCTCACTTGTAACTCTAGTTCACAATAAATATCTCCCCTATTCCACATTAATTCTCATGGGCTGGGGTGATCAATTTAACGTACAATATCACATACAGATGTTTTTCTCCAATGGCCACACCAAATGAACCGACGACTGTGGACTCCCATACTCCGTCAACCAATCTCCCCTGTTCTATTCCTGTTGATAATATACTTGGTTCTGAAATTATTTATAAATTTTTCTCTTATTTTCTAACTGCCCTGATACGCTTCAGTGTCCGTCCTTGAAGTTTATCCGTTTGGTCCCAAAGGAACCCCGAAACCAGTGGATGAGCGTGCTCGCCAACTAACTTTTCTATTGCAAGTTCAGCATTGCTTGCTTTGCTGGCCGCAGTATCTCGCGGTTTCTTCGCTTTTTCAACATAACTCCACTACCAAGAATCGAACGAATTTTTGATACGTTGTCTGCATAGCTTGGTAAAACGACGCAGCCGGCTGTTTTCGGCAAGCTTAGAAAAATATTACTAACGTGGAAGGTTATCCCGTGCTGTCTTTGTTGGTAGACTACGAGATATTGATAGTGTTTCATGAAGCTTTTCTTTCCAAACTCCGACCATATGGTATAACCGGCCTGTTGTTACTTCCAACTTATTGCCGTCTTTCCTTTCGCTCACTCTGTATATGAGTTGGCACCTAATTCTCAGAGGCTGCTATAATTTGTTTTGGCATTGCACGCGGCTGAGTCTTTAATCTATTTTCCTCCTTGATTTGCGGTATTGGCTCACCCAGCTCTTTCCCAATTGAGGTAGCGATGCCCACTCAATATGTGACCAAATAGGACAGAGGCATCACGACGATATCACTGACGGCAGGCTTAGTCAAGAAGTTACCGACTTATTGAATTTTGAACATAGCCCATCCCAGCGCATAAGGAAGCCGTTTGCCACTGATCCGGACCGACGTTTCTCTTTCGTCAAAGCAATTTCAAATCTAAGGTGTTATCGAGATACAAATGCTTGGAATCTGACTCCGCCGACATCTAATACTTTCTTCCTAATAGGGAGAAGTGAACACATCCGTCCACTACACTCTTTCCCCTTCAAACAAAAACCCTCCCAGAATTTAAACTGAAAAAATCCATCTCCTATCGGCAGCTTTCATTCGTTAACCACTGGAATGCAGCAGCCGAATAATAGGCGCGAATTGTCCTGAGACCGTAGTACGTCTAAGTGAATTGCATTAGACTAGTATCAGGTTTGAGAGGTACACCAGAGCCGGTCCGAGTTTACAGCCTTGGCCCTGGCCCTCCGGAGCAATCACGAGTCAGAGGCTATCTGCTTCTGATGCGTAATCTTTTTTATCAAGATGGGATGTTCGGCACCTTAAGAGCCCGCACTCGCAATCCGCAGCAGGCCACAGCGTGTGACATTTAAGACTCATCTTCGTTTCTTCTCTGCCCGCGTCTTAGTGGCATGTATTATTCTACCAAAGGAGGTGGTAAGGGTTTTAAACAAAGAATTCTTTAAGGTTAATCTAGTTAAAGTTTGCGGACCTAATTTCAGCACCTACGAACGTCATCACACTGTTTAGGTGCTCAGAAGTACACTGGTCTTCAATACCGCCCTCTATCCATTCATGTAACAAAATATAAGGCTCCATAAACATCTTTTCTGAGTTTCCTCTCACAGTTTCAACCCTCAGTTTGAAACCACCATCGTATTCCTATAAAAACGGCAGCGAATGAGAAAAAATGTGTCACCTTCCTTCTGCCACATTTGCTTTGCGTTTGTTTCGTCACTCACTCTGTTAGCACGACCCTCTTCATTTTTGCATACAATTGTGTGAAAGCTTAGATGCGCCGCAATTCTGTCCAGTACTCCTCATTTCATTTTGGTAAGATCATAAAAGCCCATGTCTGATGACATAGGCATGATTAGGATGAGCCACGAACCTGAATAAAACCCGGTGAACTTGAAACAATTTCCAGCGATGGGACAACTTGAACACGTAGCACTAGAGGATACTGGGATAGATGATCGCCATTCCGTGTGTATCGGAAAAGATCCTGTAAGGTTTTCTCTTTGGTCCTTTATCTTTGACAAATTGAAGTGAAATGTAGTACGCCAGTGAGACCTTGCGATTCACACAAAACAAAATCTGAAACGAACAAGACTAAAGAGACCAATGTAAGACAAAGCCCAGTAGGTGCATCAGCCAACATCAACGCTTGCACAATCCGAACCAGCATGGCAGCGGACAACTTGCTAATTTTAGGCACATTCGAGAAGCCTTTGAGCTGCAATGTTGGATTTCGCTGTGTACCTGTTGATACTGGGTGATGCGCTTACTGGGTTGCGGCTGACGCGCTTTTTTCTCTTTTGTAGACCATTGCAAATTTTGACGTGCATGGATCTCATCGAACCCAGTGTCACGCATTTTACAAAATATGGCGGTCCACATACTGCACAACCACTTGGCCTCAATGGCGTACTTATGAAAGTTGCAATGCGTTCTCGTGATTGCTGATTTCCAGTGATGAGAACTTGTAGTCGTTCCAGCAAATTAAATGTTACTGCTAAAAGGTAAAAACCACCGCTTTTTTGGTACGAGTTTTAAAAAAATCAGTCATTGAATAGAAGTATAGACAAAGAAACACAAGGCTTTATATTATATTTAGATTTAATTACAACAAATTGTGTTTGTCGTAGTCTTTTTATTTTCTTCTTATGTATCAAAACTGTTGAGCTATTTATTTTGATACACAGGAAGCGTGATGAAATGATCTAAATTGTGCTAAATTACTAAACATTTCATGCATCAAATCAGGAAATAACTGGAAATAGTCCTAAGAGGATCACATTGTGACTTCCTCCAAAGCGGATTTTCGTTCTGTTTATTTAAGTGTGAGTTCGTTATGCTGATTTTGCTGAGACGAAGGTATATATAATGGACAGCTATCATTTCGTGAAATATGACCTGCAATGGTTTCCCACTGGTCGGTACATCGGGGTGACATGAAATCGCCTAAAACCGTTTGGTGTGAACTTTAGACTTTGATACCGCGAAGTGTTTACCGTATTTTGAGATGATCTTTTCCATGTAGTTCTGAATTTCTCGCTGACTCTAAACCGCTTAGATTTAAGTTAAGCAATTGGTCCCAAGAAGCACTTGTGCCTTCTGGAGTGCTTTCTTTCCCTTGCCGGAATGATTTTGTGATCATCTGTTAAGTAGACTGGCACGAATCATTCACAATAAGCACTTTTAAATGGACTTGGGAAGTGCCAGTGTGAGTTTATCGGAGTAGGTATCTCTCATGTAGACCAAATAATTTCAAGTGACAGTAAGAAAAATCCTACTAGTCAAAATAATTGATTTTGTGCGCTAACCGATGGGCTGTAACTGGTATGAAGTGAAATAAAGCCAAGAAGTATTTAGACAATATTTCAGCCTAAAGTGGCCCATGTCGTGTGGTTCAATTAGAGAGCAGCTCAGGGAGTCATCCAGAAGAGACCCGGTTTCTGTCATTCTACACCAGGTTTTACTACGCGTCCGTCTTGCATCGCACACCATAGAATTTGAAAATATTGATCCAGAATATTTCTAAAACTTATGTAAACCTGTTTCAGACGGGCCTGTTTTAATGAAATGTTGGAATAAATCCGGACCAGATGAGTGTTGGGAACTTAAAAAATGCCTCGATGAGGTTCAAAGAAATTTTAAAGACCTTTATCAGGTTCATATGAAGGGTATTTTAGTAAGTTTTGTTAGGTTTGAGATAGAAAAATGCTTCTGATTTAAAATAAACTGGTTTCCTGGAATCTAATAAGTAATTAGATTAAATTTTATTTTTATGCTTTGAATCATAGGCTGTAGCCATCACAGATGAGTTACTGCTGGCATGCATAAATATCCTAGTATGATCTCCAGAAAACTATAGAATGTCGAAAAAGCTTTTATTATGGGGAAAGTTCTTCATGCAATAATGCGATATCAGTTCAAAAGATTCCATTATTTTATTTTTAAAGCGTGCACAAATCACATTATTCTGATTATGATGAGAGGAAATTTGTATAAAAATACGGTGTATGCATTATTCAGTATATTCTTACTTAAGCTGGACAAACAAAGCTAGGCTATATTGTCAGTGTCGTTCAAGTGTTCAAAAGCTGGCCGCGCAGAAAACCGGAACATCCAGTTCAGTTCGGCTCAAGTCAAAGTGCAAGGGAAGTAATTTCACTGCTAGGTGCTCAGGCATAGAAATCATATTTGGTCATTAAGTATATACTGACTCAAGCACAAATTACCCATTTTTTAAATATAATAATTACCACAGGCCTGTCGAATGCAATAAGGGCGATTCAGGTTTACAAGTAAACTTGGTCAGTGCTTTATCTGTGGGTGCAACACCCGAAGCTTTTCAAACTATCATATTGTTGCAGTTGATTGACTGTTTTACTAATCTGTTCCTTATTGATATCACTGTACCGGCAGAATACCCCGATCTCACTTGGTGCACAGCAGAGTGTTTTGCAAATTTAAACCATTTCCCACGGTGCCCCTGTCAGGTATTGTGTTTAGTAATTTCTCGCACCATAAGTGCCATAGTTTTCATGGAAAGGTTTATTTCTTGGCTGGTTCTAAATATTATAATGGCAACAATTGATATTCCTAGGCCTCAAAGCCCCAACCAAATTATGACATGCTTCCATCAACGGTAGTTATGTAAAATCCTTCCGAATGGTTCTTTGAACTATCGGATTGCATCCCATTTCAATTCAGCTAAGCTCAATTCATTTTAGCCCGTTTTGTTTGCTCATTCTGTTTTATTTTAGGTCATTTCAGTCGGGTTTAGTGTAGTCTTGTTTGGGTAATACGGTGATGATACAAAACTGCAACCGCCTAAAAATTGCTTTCGCTGAAAGACCTTCACCACTGAAAGTTGTTCATCCCCTGGTATGCACAGAAGGTGATCCCAGGTCTCCGCGCCAGCAAAAAGGGGGCACACTTCTCTGTATGTTACTTGTGAACACCTGCATAAAAGTGGAAGCTTTTTCAAATAGTGGTATTCAGTTTTCGTTCACTCAGTTGCAAACACTGAGAGCGGGTGAGTATATATATGTTTTGCACTAAATTGAAAACTAGCACGGCACGAACGAGGTGAACAATTAAATAAAATTAAATAGGTAAAAGATGTAAGGGAAACATTAAATGAAAATACAGCAAACTTTGTTTTTCTTGTCCTCGACTTAGATATTTCGGGTTTCAGTTTGCCTTTTGCTTGCATTTCCACGGTATATAAGGCTTACAAACGAGCTCTGTAGCATTTGGGTTAAAAACTCGCTTACGATCTGTATTATGCGGCGTCTTTAACTAGCAACAATCGTCATCTTCTGTACCAGGAAGGTGGAAGGAATAAACCGGCGTCAAACCGAGGCTAGTTTCTTCATATCTCTGCTCAATGTCACTGTCTGACCATCGCTTTGCTTCCACCAGTCTTGACCATTATATGCAAAAGAGTACAAAGAATTAAATCGTAGCCTGAAGCATGATTATCGAACCAAATCCATCAAAAGCGACACAGACCGACTATTGCCTTCAACTGGTGATTGTATGTACCTAATGCATGATGATTTACCTTATTGTCGCTCACTTCTTTTCCCACACCAAACTCTAGTAATGACTTGGATAGGCTGGTGGCCAGTTACAGAAGTCTTCGGGTATTCTCGATGCGAAGGCGCGGGGCCTCGCAACCCTGGAGAAAAAAGTACACTTTACGATATTTCACACCCAATTGACAGAAATCCGATATGTTTAAGACTGCACAGATATGCTAGATTCGCAGAAGCCGTTTTGGCTTCCAGAGTTTGTGAAGTGACCTTCTCCGCAACAGCTGCTTAGATATAGTCAAATCCCACAGATTGTTGATTAATGGCAACCAGCCATCGTTAATGGTGAACGGAGGCACAAACACTTATCAGTCTTAAAGAAGTATTTCTTAATTTGAGGGCTTAAAGAAAATTGTATTTTAATACGCATACCATCACATAGTCCATCGCGTTTTGAGTCGTCTGTGCATTCCTTTCCAGCCAGGCATACATTAGGTCAAACACCTGCCTCCTGAAAAGATTTAATCTCCCTCGTTCAAGAGACTTGACGGAAGTTTCCAAAGATCACCACTAAATGCGAAAGTTAAAGAAATGTAGGTAAGTGACAACCTTCCCGCACTTCAAGTGAGATGGTGAGGAGCTTGAGAAGCTGGCCATAAACCAACACCCGATCTGCGACATAATAGCACGCCTCTTTGAGGGTCGGCATCTATCCTCCAGATGTTCCACTCCTGAACAAGCTGTGCCGTAGCAAAGACCTATTATTGAGTCAAAGACAGCATGGATTTCCAGAATCGCAACAATAAATGGCCTTTAGGAGGGAAAATGTTGTTCTATGAATTCTTGGATGGTGAAATTTGAACAGTTCATCCTTGACAAGTACGAACCCCAGTCTAGTCCTCGTCAGTTTGCTGTCTGTGCTTATTTTATAGCCTGCAAAATATGGCAGACAATAACAATTTTAACATTACGAGCATTAGACTACGGGGCTTGTGGTTGCCAAATTTATTGTTCAGGAGATTCTTGAAATTAAAAAAATTGATCAATCCCCTTTGAAGAAAGGAGGTCGAGTCGGTGAAAACAAAGCTTGACGTTCCTTGTCCATTTCCATTAGTTCAAACTCGGGTACATTTCAGCAAAGTTCATCGAATTTCATTGATTTATGACGGCTCCGTCTCCAAAAGTATTTTTACTGGAATAAGCAAAAAGGCGAGCACCGGAGTAGCAATTTTAAGGCTATTGGTAAAGATCACCTATATTCTGCTTTGAAGTGTTCCACTCATTATGCAACACTTTGCTGTTAATAGTGAGCAAGCAAGCCATTAGCTTCATACCGAATATTTTCCCGCCAATAGCTTGAAGAAGTTGAAAGAGGGAAATGGTTATTTTTTGTGGCCGCAGCGTGTTCGTTCTTTAATGCATGATAAGACTACCGGATCTCGTCACCTCCAAGACCGTGCTGAGTTCATGTCTCGTTCTGAGCCCTGCTTTATTTAATTCCATGTCATCTGAGATGGACTGAAGTGAATCATGAGGGCATAGAAATCTAGTCAAAATCCAGAAGATTACAGAGCAGCAGACCAGCAAACGTCATAAGACAGCAAGAGACAGTGCCTGCTTTATTAGAGATCAGTTATTTTTCAGAGTTTAATTAAAACTGTCTTACATTTTGAAGGCTTATCTTTAAATGGTACTTCCAGTTGACAAAAATAACGGCATAATTTGATTCCACATATGTACCAGAGATGGGATTAGCTTGCTTATACAAATGGCTGACTTTTTTTGTTTTTTCATTTACTCCTGCAAAATGAGCATAAAATTAGGCAGAGCAATAGATGTCTATAATAATACATACGCACAAAACTGGTTTTGGTTTTCGGTTAATTTTGGCCTTTTTTATATAGAATAAAGGTGAAATAACCGGTAAATTTTTCCACACAATAAAAATCCAAGTACTTCTTGAGACAGAATTAAAATAAATCCTCGATAACCCGTGCAAGACCATTTGTATCCAAGGCTCCATATCCCAAAATAGACACGTTTGCATGTGTGTTCGCGTGTGACAATTCATACTGATAATTGTGGCTAAAAGATATATAGATTTATGTGTGTACTTATTTATACATGCAAGTTTTGCACATCTTTGCAGGTACATGCATTCCATGTGTTTTATGAATGCTGTGGCAGACAAAGATTTGGGTCGGACATTAGACGATAAGATTATAATATTGGTCCTTATGTTTTGCACAGTACAATCGCCTGTACATGTCAGCAGTGGTGCCGGCAGATGCTGCTTCATTAAAATAGAAAGCGATTTTCATGTAGGTCGATGAGTAAATCACACTGTGAATAAACTGCACACTACAGAATGTTTGTGATATGGCATCAATAGATGTACATGAACATTCATAAAATCGTGTGCATGTGCGTACATTTATTTTGTGACGAAACTCGTTGCAACCACGAGTAGCAGAACTAACGCATTACAAATGGCCAAGAAGAAATTGCTGCATCAATATTTAAAAATCCTCAGTAAAACCTTGCGTACAAAGTGACCCTAATAATGTCTCCAAATGCAGCTGCTGCTATGACTCGGGTTGTACCATCAGGCATATTTTGGGGTGCCCTTGCGCTTTCTGTGTGGCTGAAATGAGTTCTGAATTTCTATTATAATTCGAAAGATTGTTGGTACCAGCGTCACATTTCTCCTAATGGCTTTTGAAAAAAGTTGGTAATCTTTGAGCCTCGTCGACAAAAATTTATACAACTTAAAAGTTGTTAGGAAAGGTCATGGAGCACAGTAGCAGGAGTCGCTACAACTCGGATCTGTTCATGCGGAGTGGAAGCTTCTCTGATGATATTTTGCAAGTTTTATTCCCCTCCAGTAAGACAACTTTATAGAGGGCTATAAGATCTTAATTGCAGTGCAAATAGCTATCCGCGGTCAATTCATTTAGTTTGCATCCCTGAAGTTTGCCTCCGCTTTCTTGTCTAAAAGCCTAGCAATTGTGCATATCACACAAAACTAGTAATTTATTTAATAAGATATTTCGTGAAGCTGACCAAGTTATTAAAGATAGACAAGACCTATTTATTACCCTAAATCACATTTCGATTTTAAAGAAAATATCCATTGTCTCTACTGCACTAAACCACAATCAAACCCACTTGTTTTCAGTGGCGCTCAATAAATGTCTGTTTGGGCAGGTGCTTGGGAGAGCATAGTCTTGAGTATCGACTAACAATATATCAGCCAACAATCTGCGTGATGATGCGACGTCCACATATTCGGGGTTTATGTCCTTCTTACGAGATGGTTTTATATTATTTTTTGAACAAGAACAGAAGTAAAAGCACGTAGTTTCATTCAAGCCGATTTTTGCAGTTAGCTGCTGTCACTATTGATAATATTGACAGGCTTTTTAGCGTTCCAAGACACATTCAGTCCTTCACTTTGCATTCACCTTTCTATGTGGCATGGGCATTTGCTGGAGATTTCCTCGATTCCTAAGTAGTAACTTGTATCTTTGGAAGGTGATGGCATATCCACTCTGGTCATTTCCCAAACTTCCAGAACATTCTATTTACCGGCACGAATGTCTTTCTGTTTTATGCTGGAGTCTTGGCGACAAACCCCTGCACATAAACAGTTGTGAATGCGAACAAATTAAGTTCAGTGCAAGATTATTTTAGATGCTGAACCGTTCGATGCGCTTCTGAAGAGCTAACTACCAACTACGTTATTTGCGTTAAATGTTTTTGCACAATGGTACATGAAGTGGTCGTATTTATTGCTTTGGAGCTTTTGCTTGAAGGTTATACTCACAGTAACTATATTCCAGAATACCTGCTCCCTGGAAGAGTACGGGGCTATCAGAATGTGTCCATCATGCTAAATATGGGTCACTAACCTATTGACCTTTTGTGCATTAGGGAAATAAATGGTAATTATGCTTTGACATAATTCTGTATTGGATTGATGAGAAAACTCTGTTTCCTACTACAGACAATTTTAAGACAGCGGTAAGCACATCATTTACGGTTTACAAAATTGTCCATAAACTACAAAATATGGAGTCATAGGCGATCTGTGACGATTTATTTCTCCATCTGCCAGAATTTATGCCTCACAGACACGCTTTAGGTTTACTGCTACTGCAAGTTATTTGCAAAAGTGGGGCCCATAAAAGGGGTTAAAACTGTTTACCGCCGGATACTTCAATATTGTCGAGGGAGCCATTATATCGGTAGACAATACAATTAGCTTTGTATTCCTTAAGTAACAACGCAAACTGCAAGACAACGGAACTTGTATTTTTTTTCAAATACCTTTGATGATAACCCATTTGTTGCTCTTGATGTAAAAATGCTGTGGAATTTTCTAGTCTCTTGCCCGAATGCGTATCGTTGAGTGATGTCGGCCTTAGGCGAAACCGTAGCTGACTAGGTTGAAATGACTTTCCTGTATCAGTGGCTTGAAATTAAAAGGGAAATTTTATAAAATAAACCGCTTACGGAAATGACAGCTTGGTATATGCAACTGATATTTTTCTGCCAGATTACTTATTTTGCTGAATATGAACATTCAGCGTCATGAACATAGGAAAAAAGAAATAGGGTTGCAAAAATGTGGTGAGCATATCCGCTTGGGCAACTCGTGGTAGCTAATTGTTGTTGACAAATAATTATAATCCAGATCATATTAAAAATTAACTAATGATAATCATCAACTACTTAGATCAACAATTTCTATTAATTTTTTGCGAAACAGAGCTTTCCGGTTGATTCCTACCTTCAAACAACGTATCCCCGTTAGCAGCAAACCTCGACCCTGCTAAGTTGCAAACACATAAAATTGTGACCTCTAGTTTTGTTGAAAACCTCACATTTGCCTATCTGAGAACTTGAGCAATTTTTATATCATATTATTTCTGGTTTAGCTGTCACAGTAAATTTCGGGAACAAAATGTCAGAAAACATTATTCTCCAAAATGAAGTAACTAGCTGAAGATGTTGCTGAATACGGACATTTATGAATTATGTCCCTTGTGATAAGTCAACATAAGATTGGAGTCATACACTATTACTGAACTGTCTGTTAGCTGAGATACTTCGATGCATCATTTGTACTTCACTTTTTTCGGGTGTTTCTTTAATAGCCGACAAATATCTTGGACTGTCTTCACTAAAATTTGCTCATTTTTTATTTTGTGATGTGCATGGTGTCCAGTCTTTTGGGACTTTTCACTGGGGGATGGCCTTCGAACGGCTAACAGACGCACAAACACAAAACATGACCGTAAACTATCGGTCACCGAGTCTACGTTACAATCTGACCTTATAATTCTCAACAGGTCAATAGCTTCCATGAAGAAACACAAAGTTGATATTCTGTGGATGGAAGCGACTCTGAGAAGTCACATATATAAAATAGAATTGCGCTGCATTACATTTTACAGTCTTTGTTTAGGTGAGTTTAGGAATTTCATGCAAAGTTACAAACAAACCAGTTAAACTCCCCACCTTGCAAAATGCTGGAGAGAAAATCTCGACAAATGAACGATCTAGGCATTTGTGGCCGACCGCTCAGAAAGTCGGATGCGTCACGAAGCATAAGTAAAAAAGAGTAAAGCCAATACATAAACTGAATCCTAGAGATATGGAAAAAGTATATCGTGTGAAATTTTGAAGACAATTTAAGAGGTCGTGTTGCAGAGGACGAGCATGATTTGAAAGTATCTTATGAGCAAACGTTTCGCATATGGGTAAGTGTTCATCGAAGTTTCGTGAACAAGTCCTTTAGTAGTATGAGAGGCGCACGGTCAGTAATCTACAACCCCTGGGAAGGACTATTCAGCTTTTATTAAATTAACCTGAAAAATAAAAGTGAACAGGTAAGGAGGGTAGAAAACTGAACCTTGGAGTAGGAAACAACTAAAGATGTTCTTATTTACTATGTAGTGTCTCAGCCCTTTTGCTTGTAATGACAGCCATCAAAGATCCTATATGCAGTTGAAGTTACAAAAATTCCACACAGAGTTGTATCTATAAAGACCCATTTATCTTTCACGAAGTCAACCACGATGAGTGCTTTTGAGTGGACGAATGGACAGACTGATGAACAGCTAGAACAAACATTCGAAACGTTTATGTGTCGGGAGTTAAATTGGCCCGCAATGAAGATTCGCGAATAGAAGATAAGCGCCTTCTGGGAATTTAAAAGTCTTAATAGGCAAACACTAATTAACAGAGAGAAACGCCAGCAGTACACCTAAATAGGTGGCTGGGGGAACAAACTAACAATCTAACGGTGACCGTAGCTAACACTTATAGGGAAAGAAGAGCACCGTAAAACACTACCGACGCTTTCGACGCCTTATAGCTCACTCGTGAGTGCGAGGTTCACTTGATGGGTCAGTCAAACATCCATGCCAAAGATGATTTGGAAGGGCCGAATGTTTCCAGATTGTAATGTAGGAGAGGCCGCAGTGCAGAAATAAAACCCAAAAGAATAACCTAAAGAGGAAAATGGCGTAAATTTCGTCTATGCGCCTACGGAGTTATAAAAACATTGTTCATGGGGGGAAGCATATAAGAAGAATCAATTAGATTTGTCAGCAAATTGAAGGGACTTTCGGAAGGATTCACATGAAAACGTAGGCACTAATGTGCAACAAAGTCTTCCTGTTTAATACCAGAAGACATCAAAGCATTGTGCAGAAGCGACCGGTTAACGTAGTAGAATTATCAGACCTTGGGCTGGGACCAATAATGACGGGCATCCACCAGTGCGGTGAAGAGGACTATTCTAACGGTGTGTTAATTAGAGAAGTGAGTGGGCCTATTTCGGCCACAGCATTGTCTTTATAGATATTAAGACAGACTGTCTCTGATTACTCCCATGGTAACTTTGGCGGTATATAAATATATATATATCTACATAATATTTTACACAGATCTATGCGGATCGTGTACTGCCGAGGTCACGGTGAAGAATAGAAACAAAGACCGAGAAAGAGAAAATATAAAAGAAGCCACTCGCTCAGTTTGCCACACATGCAAGTTCAACCATTCATCATCTCCGGATAATCGGTTCTCCATCGAGATCCTCGATTCCTCTGTGAGCTCCATACAGCCCGACTGCCTAAGCCAAAGCAAAGGGTTGACTTAGGGGATCCCACCCCAAGCATTCGACCAAACGGTCTGATCCACAGGGCAGAAGTAAGATCTGAGGGCCGAGAAACCCACTGGGGACCAGTGACCAAACATTCAGCTCACACACTTTTCGGATGGGACTAGAGGTTTGGGATGCCTAGTACACCACTTTCCCAAAGACGTAGGTGAGCAAACAGCACCACGCCTTGTACGCCGTCCGGGGTTGGTTTGAAATCACGATTTAACCAACTCTCCTATACTGACTGTCAAAGACCAGTCAAGGGAGCCGCGCATTTGCATGCTTCCTCGCACTTCTGTGGAAACACTTTTGCCACTAGAAAGCAGTGCGTAAGGCTTCTTCAGCATGGGCTTTGTGGGATGCCGGTCAATCGGGAGCGCCTCCTGAGGCGTCCAGACCGAGTAGCCTACTAGGAGCCTGAGACACTCACCACCGAACATGCTGAGTCATTTGGAAGCTCAGTGGTGTAAAAATACTTCTCTGCCATGGAATCTTACGCGAATTTGATTAGGGTATAATTTAGAAGACAAACGGATGTGTGATTATTATTGCGGGCATAGGCAACAAATTTCACAGTTTTGTTTTCCTTCTTGTTTAACACTCAAAACTTCACCTTGGGAGTTTGCTGTCATTGCCACTCGGAAGTTGGCTAGTGAACATCTCGTCGACTGCAGTATCTGCATTAAGGTAGAAATGTATCGCACTCGAGAATTGTCCCGAGATATGTAAATCTGCTTCTTTTGTTCTCTTTGGGACTTCATCATTTAGGAAGATATATGGCTTTTTGAGAATGATAAGGATTTTGGCGACAGGTGTCAAGAAATCCTTTGTTAGATCCCGTGAGAAGACTCGAGTTGTCATTTAGCGCTGGTTTAGAAAAGAAGCAATACGATTCTTGACTTCTAAAGAAGAATGAGGTTGTTTTTTATTTGGAATGGAAAGCAAACCTGGAGTACTTCTCAGGCCGTGCTTGAAACAGGCAATGGTCGCCTGCTGAGAAAAGCATGTGTAATTTCAGACAGAATAATTCAGGATAACTGGCGGTCATTGTCCTGGATGGAGTTTCCTTCAGTAAGAGAAACGTAAAGGTCTAACAGATCAAACGCATTGAGTGGTAGAGTCGGTTCATGTCTAAAATCCCTTCCAATAACAAGTAAATTATCTGAAGGATACGGAATATTAAATGGTAAAAGGACCCGTGTATGGATTTAGTATAATTGCAAGGCTATATCGAGAAAAACAGGGATGACTGGAGCTATCAGAGAGTCAGTTCCTTCTGAAGAATGCCTACGAATAAGAGAATCGCCGGACCAGAAGCAGCTGATGCTTGTTCTAACACCGCCTCCAGTTTTATTGCTGAGAATTGTCTTACCTGTACGGTTTGAAGTCTCCAATCAGTATGAGTGAGTCCGCACCATCTGGAAATATTCCCGACTCTTTTACACAGATCACACACGTATAACCACGAATGAGTGATAAAAGTATGGTGAAGTATCCGACAATCTGAATCAACAGATGTCGGTTTTGCACATTGCTGTAATAGACATCATTCCCGAAAGGGCATATTTAATACCTATCTGTTGACCAGCACAAAGAATGAGATGATAGTGAAAGGGCACGCTGGAATGACAACCAATTGCTATGTTTTGCAGCAAAACGTTGGAAGAACGGTAATAATTTTCATTTCGGGAGATACCGCTTCTTAAAAAATGAGCGCGGATTTTTTATTTAACATTGCTAAAAACAAATTTTGAGCGGCCAAATTAATATTAAGATTTGTCTTTGTGAATACGTCTGAACGTGATTTACATTACAAGTACTACTTTACTACGTCGCAGTTTTATCGAAATGATTTTCGTAAGCAGATAGAAGTTAATATATTGAAAATGCCGTCATGTTCTAGGACTTTCAAGGGATAAATTGCCTTAAATTTTGATCAAACATCCATTGGCTTTGCCAAAAGCTTTTTCCAGTGCTAAAATCAGTAAATAGTATTGGCGTTGATAGTCATCATTATTATGATCTTCATTATGTTTTTAGAAATGATTTTCAATGCAACTCCAAAGTCAGACTAACAGGAAAACAAATCAGGAAAAAACAACGTACAGCTGTTTTGCTCCTTTTGGGAGTGATCAGCAGTGCACAGATTTTGCGCTCCAACCGGGATACAAACCCTAGGCAAATCATTGTAATTCGCATACCATAGCTGCGACCCAGACTACGAAGATGACGTCGTTTGTCTGGTAGAATCCTCGGACCATGTACAATGTGCAATGGACCAACTCTCGAGGTCTGTAGCTTGATTCGGTATGCGCTTTGCACCTTCAAAGTGTAACAATTCAATTCAGACTGATGTAAAATTTTCATACACGGTTATTGACTCCTAAGTCACACTGTAAATATATGGGAATAAGTTCTGGATTTCATAACTAACCAACTGAATCCTAACACAAATTTCGTTTCACAGATTTCTAGTGTTACCGCATTACCAAGAAGCCGGTTTTATAGAAGCCGAAAGACGAACTTAGAGTCCCTACGTCGGAAAGTCAACGTAATAAAGTACGGCAACTTTCTTTTTTTGCAGGCTGACATGTTTACTGCTAAACGTAGAAATCTTCAAATGCGATGGTTGAAATCTGGATATCGGGTAATAATTCGACATTTTCATCGGCCTTTCGTAGAGAATTTGTTCTAATGCGCAAAAGAAACTACAAAATTTCGAAGTTGAATAGATTAAGGTTTACTGAACGTAACAGTGCTATGGTTTTCAAGGATCCTGATCACAGTGCCCCACTGAATCGGCTTCCGAGAAGTAATTTTAACGCATGTGTTTATACAATTTACAATTAACAAGGAGTCAGTTGCAAAATAAGCAGAACCATCCTCGATTGTGCTCAGCCATCCAAAACGACAAAGTAAATAACGACCGCGAGGGAAAAGTCCGCGTGAACAAACGAACAAATGTTTTAAAAAATGAATGAACAAGATGCAAACGTCACAGTAGGCAGTAAGGATTATTGCTGAGGCCCACGATTATTGAGATTAGATTTGTAACTTACTACTAACCCTTGTCAGGTAAAGGACAAAAATGCATACCCGCTACCGATTATCAATACAGATTTGGCAAACCATTTTCAGCACGAACTGTACAGTTGAAAAACGGTCAGCCAAGCAATATTCACCGGTTAAATTAATAACTGATTGCAGTTCGTATCGCTTTCATTAATTCCGGAACTCATTTGCTTGACAAAATGAATGGAAAATGCAGTCATTCCGCGTTATTTCAGTCCCATTGGCATTACGGCCTTCTAGATTTAAGGTACTCTGTCCAGTCAGCAGTGATATGAAATTGTTTTGAAATGTGACCTTTTTACATTGTATTCATCGGCTCCTTAATGAAGCCACAACTCAACATATCTACAATGAATAGATGAAGAGAGGATAACTCCACAAGTTGCACTTGCCAGTAGTTTCACAGGATCGAGTCAGATTTATTGATCAGCCTGAAAAAGCCTGTGTCGCGTTGTGTTCTTTTTGTTCAGATTGTCTTTTGTTCAGCAATAAACTGTCGCAAATTTGACATCTTACCCCATAGTTTTCAACGCTTTTTGAGAATTTTCCGAACTCAAAAAAATGTCTGGCAGACTAAAAGTGTTGTGGAACGAAAGGAAGGTAAAGCGATTACTGTTCGCACTAACCGGTTTTCTCAAATTATAAAGACTTTTTGTTTCCTTTCAGAGTAATTCTATTGGTGATTTGTTTTTCCATCGCAACCTTGACAACATATCGTGTTCACTTATGGCTTTCACACTACACAAGATTGGCGTCAAAAATGATGATCTCGGCTTACGACGAACAACAGCCAGATCTTCCGTTCCCTCTCGTCACTGTATGCAATATCAACCCTGCTAGGTAAGGAGAGATTGATTGTATCCGCGAGTATCTAGTCTAAAGAGTAACTTTGGAAAGCAACACCAGCTAGCACTTTAGGTTGTTTTTCTGTTGGCTTTTAATATGCCAGAATTAATATCTTGCTCTCGTTTGTAAATTACTTTACTCGTGAATTTCCCACCCCACTGCGTTCATTAGGTCACTAAGTCATGAATTAATCGCAACAACGATGTTCAGCTTTTGGTTTATTGGCAGAGGTTCTTGCATTCGACTAAAATTATCCTCATACTAATCTTCAAGAACAGTTTCGAACTCATGATCACCTTCATGAAGGTGCCTCCTGTTAATCCTGTAAAAACGAATAGGGTAGTCTATAAGATTTCTGAAATAAAATCATTGATCATTATATATATATATATTTGATCAGCTTAACATTTTGCATCCGGAAATGCACAGTGGAAACCAAAACCAAGCTGGTATTCTTCCGCCCATCGGGTAGATTATCGAGACTAGAGCAATTGTACACGAATTATACGAGGGAATATTAAATGTTTTGCATTTTTCCTAATTATGTGCTTCGGTTTCACCAACTACATTCGCGTTGCCCCAATGGTTATTGTGTTCTTTTGATGAAAAGAAGACTACCTGTTTGACTTAGTTCTACAGGGTATACTTTTTGGCGTAAACACAGGTTGTTTCTTTGATTCGTATTCATACCGAACTCTCAGTTCCCGTTGGACTCTCTGAGGTCTCTGAATGTGCTCTAATCTCCTTTGCGAAGAGTAGCTTTATTGGTCTAGCAGCACTACCGCTGGCTGTTCATCTTTGGATATATAAGAAGCAAAAGAGTTTGCTTGGAATGAATTTCCGATTGTTCCGCTGAAAAGGCGATTAATTATTTGTTTGATTGACTAAGTTCTTCTAGCTTTGCATTACTGACCAAGATTGACGGAACCACCTGATTGACAGGACAGTCTTGCTGCCCATTATTTGGTTTAATTAGCAAGCCATAAAAATTATTATATTGTGATTGTTCATTCGGAATATACTCTGCACATAAGGCAAAATAGGCGATCTCAAAGAGTTTTATTAATTTGAATGGCTTGTACTAAGCATATACATATTGATTAACCGTTCTTGGTGATTCGAATGCACGAAAGATCTAACTTTCGAATCCAGAGGACATATGCAGACGTTCTATCTTTTGAATTTGATGCAAGCTGTTTTACTAAATATCGAAAACAACGTTATATTGATCTAGACTTTGCAATGCCAGGGTAAACACATGTTTCGATAAGGGGTACAAAATTGAAATTCGTACTTTTTGTTTAGTCCAGACTTAGGGTGTGCTAAGCATGGGATAAGTGATGAGCAGGTCACAAAATATACCCGTCAGAAGGGTAAGGAATTTCCTTATTAACCGTGTTGTTTTTCGTAATTGTGCTAATATGCTAGTTTCCGTTCGTTTTCTTTTGAGGTGTGGAGGATAGCGATCACCTTGCAAGACGTAGTTTGCACGTTTTAGCTCTTTCTTACGTTCGGTATCTTTACTGCATTGCGTTTGAACTCTGTTGGCTAGCAAGGAAATAAGTGTCCCTTTCACAAATTTTGGATGAGCTGAACTGAAATCCCAATAATCATGCGGACTTTGGGATTTTATATGAATGCTGATATTGAATTTCCGACAGTCATTGACTTTCAGCCGACAGTCTACGAATCTGAAGACTTTATTTGTGTCGTCTGATCCATCGTAAGCTAAATAAACTTACATTGCTTGCTAAGAGCTTGAAGAAAGCTGAGTCGATGATTGTAAATGTTTCGTCGGCATACAACACGTAGGTTCTCACAGTTGTTTGACTGTAAAACTTGCCTAGTCACAATTTTGGAGAACTACAACTTCTACAAACAACGCTTTGTTATTCACATTATATCATTCGGTACAAACTATTTGGAGAAAACTTGTTATTAGTCCATTTCACAAGGGATTTCCTGTAACGGTGTGTAAGGATCCTCAGTCAACCACTTTATATTATTGGCAGCTCCCAGTATTCACTGCTTCCCTCAGCACTTCAATGTTCGTTGTTTCCACAAAACAGAAACAGCTCACAATGCCCCAGATGCCGTGAAAAAGCTAAAAACTCATCATTTTCCAGGTCTTGAAGTGACCAACGATCAGACTGGATTAAGTAGAAGGAACTTAAACAAGCATGCACTGAGTGCTTCTTCTGGTATGAAGAAGGTAGCTGCGTGTTTCTTGGTTTAGACTTCATTTTGAGCTAAAAAGAACCTGAACTTGCACTGCAGTAATTGACGGGCTTGAGTAGAAATTATCCAGACGTAATACTGACCTACCAATTTCAAATCGATGTGAAACTGGAGTTCCTTATCAAGTGTTCCACGTTTTCACCTCTGCCTGATAGATATATCTCAAGGCTTGCCGCGTGATCCTCCCGTGTGTTTATTTGATCTTGGTACATTTTAAGGGATTATGAAAGGCTTTTGCGTTGGTTACCAAACAGTTGTTTAATTTAGAGGTTTTAGACAAGTGAATGTACTGTACGGACCCTCAGTTGTCTGACTTTGAGATTTGCCTTGAGAAAGACCAGCAATGGTGGTCGAAAAGTTGGAGCATTACAACTTCTACAAGCAACGCCTTGTTCTTAACAATACATCATTTCCAATAAAAACCAAGACATGACTCATCGATTTCCCGATACACTCCTTACGGTGTTCGGTCCTGATATTTAAAAATTTACACGACAACCTTACAATCTTGTTTTAGAGGTTCTGAACTATACAATGCTCGGTCTGTAAATCCCGTCGCACGTGGACTGGATTACGAACTGTTTTCAGATGCATATCAAGGTCGCCTGTCTGAAAACGCACCGGAAAACAAACTACATACCTCAGTGTATCGAATGTTGGACCAGGCATCGCATCAGCTGAAGGATATGTTGAAAAGGTGAGGTGAACTTTGGTGATTTCATCAATCAATTGCTCATTTTGTGATAGCTGCATAATACAGGGTACTCTGACTGGGAGTCTCCAAAAGTCACCACAGTGATATTCGAGAATGAATCTCACTAGTTTGAATCGTCGTCGGTCATTTAGTCACTCGGTAGCCTGCAGTTAACTATGATTCTCATTGTCATTTAGCCAGTAACGGAAAAATAAAGACACTAGTTAAAAACATTATCAGGTTAGGCTGAATGGATTGATGATGGTCTGTTCCCATTACGTGGTTAAAAATAAATTTTTTTCAAAAGATTGCTCCTTTTTACTTATTTTTCGAAAGAGATAACCAAGATTAATTAGTATTGCTCAGCAATAAATAAGTCGAGCATATTCCTGAATTATTGTAGAATTTTCTTAAATATCATCTTGTTTTAACAGCAACAATTTCAGTGAACAATTTCAAGATCTCGTTGACAATATTTGTTTGTGTTAGGGTTTGGGTGTTTGTTGACAATTATCTGCTCTGTGTTTCTTGCCCCCATGCTAGCACTGCGCTGAATACAAAAGAGAAGGAGGGATGTTTTCGCATCGTTATTCATGATGTGACAATTCAATTATGCAACACTAGTTGTCTAGAATGTCACTGATTGATTATCGGACCTGAAGATGGATGGGGTGTGGCAAAAGAACGCGGAAGGTGAATAATGTACTCGACTAACATATACGGCATAACGGTAGGACTAAAACGCTCACCAAATCCGAATTCACTCTGCCTGGGACAATCATTTTTAGAAGGACGTATGAACAAAATACCACATAATAATGATGTGTATTTTGTTGATGAGCACAATACTTTTCCGAAATGTTGCATCCAAGGCGGATCGAAATTATCTTGTTTCTTCTGCTTTCTATAAGCTGTTTTGCTCAGAAGCAGCTCGAAAACAATAAACTACGTGATGACGGAGAAGTCTTACAGTAGTGAATTTTAGCGTTTTACTATGTTCTGTATTTAAACGATTCATGTGACAGAAATCTAAAGAAGCCTTCCATTGGTCTAAATGTGACAATAGCTTCAGTTGTTAAAAAGCTTGTTGGACCTAGTTCGGGCCAGTCGGTTACGGCTAGTTTACTTCACCTTTTCTGTCAAAGTGATCACTCAACTGGCCATGATATTTTCCCCACATCTTGAGATCGAGCGAGGAGCAAATTGAATCATCTACAATAGACGATTTGTGTAATCGCAGCAGGATTGTGCACAACGCCACGCCACTGACGACGATATAGAGCCAGCTTATCACCGGTTTAACTATTAGTGGCGTAAATGTTTTGGGCCTTGATCTGCAAGTCTGACAAGATTCCATCGAGTACTGATGATGTTTATATCGGTATACTGTTTGAAAGATCGATCTGGGATCTTTACTGTAACCACCATCTGCAGGAGGGGATTCGAATAGTGACCATGTGGGACTCTTATCCTAACATCACTGACTTTCCGAACGAGACTGTGATGTCTACCATCGTAATTCGACTATTTTAATTCATACGACTTAGCGTTAATTGCGTTTATTAACACTGGAGAATATATTCACTAAAGTCCAAAGGAACTGCTCGTTTGCAACTGAGCAAAGAAGCATCATATTCAACAACCTGTGAGAATTTCGCAAGTAATTTCTTTTTAACAAGCCGGTTGTTGGGTGAAACAAGGAGTTAGTGACATCGTAAGTTTGTCGACAGTTAAGTGTGGAGGAGTCTCGAACGGGAATTTTCTCAAAATTTTTGAATTTTCTATTTAGCTGCCAGAGAGGTAGATTGGAATCCCGTGTTTCTGAAATATTTTACCTTTGGTTTTCGCTGTACACTAGGAACAAAATGAACTGAAGGCTGCACATCGTCAATTAAGGATAATTCAGTCTAAGTAAATATGGTGAAACTATGACTTGATATCATTGATCTTGCCATAAGTTAAAATTATGAGATTTGTCATAATTTTCCCATCAATTTCAAAGCATGGGTGATTGCCGTCGGTGTTGACAGAACTAGAGGTCATTGATTAACAATTCCAATAGCTGATTGGGACTGTTCTGCAGTTGCGGCCTGTGACCTATTGCGCTGTACAACTTCCCTCATTAATGTCTCATCCACTCAACGATCTTCCATTTGGATTTGGAAGGATGTGTCTTGTTAGTTTATCAGTTGCACTTCATAAAAAGTTGCTTTTAAGGAGAATGATACAGAGGGACTAAAAATGAAAATAAATCAACTGGACTGAAGAGTGTGCATTTTCATTGACCGATAATGATCATCGAAGGAGCATGTTGAGAAAAATATTTTTCAAGCTAGCAAAAGCGAGGTGAGGTTCGGAACCATCCAGAGCACTGAATATCTAAACAGCAGTCTTGTGATAAATTTGAGTCTCACTGGTACTTTTGGACTGTTATGAATAGTCATTAGTATTTAGAAATTGCCATACGACAGGTCAAGGAGCTCTTGATGACCCCCACTGAAATGACCTCCCAAGGTAGAAGAGCGTCTTCATAACATTCCTTTAATATGTGCAAGTCCCACGTTCATCAGTGTGCGAAAATTCCCGAGGCCATCTTGAATGCAAAGGCAGTTCTAACAGTTAGAGGTGGCCTGACTACTTGTTAGTGAGTATCCCATTAAAAAGGATCATATCGTCCCATTTCCGTTTAATTAATGCAGAGGTATTTTCTGAATAGCACTGCATATTAAAGAAACTGGGCAATATAAAGAAGACAAAGAAAAACAAATAACTGAAAACTTTTTTAGGGCAAGCAGTCACGAATTAAATTATTTCTGTAACCGGGCGGCCTTCATTACCTCCAATCCTGTTTCCTGAACACATTCAACTGTCGTGTTGCTTGGATTATGTTTTCCCAGAACTCAGCAAATCTTCCTGATCTGTTGCCATAGCCACAGATTACTTCTGCGTTGACTTGATCGGAAGTTAGTAAAACTGTAGTATCAAATCTGCCAAGGGTTGCTTTCAATTTAGTTTGTCAGTCCGTACATTTGATCTTATAGAAATCATTTAAGCGAGAACCATGATGGATAAACTTTTCTGATGTAACTATGATGCAATAGTATGATTTCTTGCTGTCATCTAAATTTTGATTTAAAAGGGCACAGAATGTTGGTTACGAGATTTCTACTACCTATAGTAGTCGTTAGATTACCGCTTTGTTTCCAATTCACTCCTGTGCTTTCCGATTCGTTATCTCAAAGTGCTGCATTGTATGCGAATCATGAATTGATGAGAACTGTATATAAAGTTTCTGTTTCAGTACAAAGCTGATTTTATGCGATACACTGCTTAGATCGAAACGATGGAAACCATTGAATAGACCCGTAAAACATGAGGTCGACTAACCAAATTAAAATAAATCTTTTAAAGAGCATAACCGTTTGTTTTCCATTTTTGACAACCAAGAGACCTAGTGCTCAAGCTCACAGAAACCGGAAACGGTATCTTAATATTGTGGTTGAATTCCAGTTATCTTCTGGTCTTTCTGAATGCTCGTTGACCTTGCAGAATAAAAGTCATCGTTTTAGCCACCTATCCAAACGAATATCTATCCTCTTATGGTGGGCTTCTTTTTAGAAATATTGTTTAGAGTCATAGTGCCTGAGTCTAACCAGGTGACGATGTAATGTTGTACGTTACGCAGCCTGTCTCTTTTGGAACGCCTTTGCAGTGGGCGGTGGGGTTTGACTGCATTTTTGTCTGCATATGAGCCTTCACAGATCAAACGTATGTTATTGCGTAGTGAGTATGTGGTTGTTTTTACCGAACTGCAGATCCAAGTGCTGCACATCCACCGTGCAGCATGCTGCTTACAGACGCTTATTGGAACTCGCATTGCCAATTTCAGTGGATCTTGATTACATTTCCCAGCCGTGCGTGGGGTACGTCGAGCAGTCTGTGGGTTTATCTTTACTCTCCGACAAAATGGTCATTGACTACCAATGAAATGCATGACAAATTTGGTTGTTTTTCGCCCACTGTACTGATCCATTTCTAACAGATAACAGCATGCAGAATCTCGTTCTTGTCGAATTACATCAATTGCGGTCGAAATGCGAACGCCACGATGTAGGCAAAAACCTAAACTGTAGTATGATGCAAACAACAGTCGCAGCCATTACAGATTATGGACGATATGACTCGTTAAAACTTGCTTGTCACCGTCCGGTTTTTCATAAACACATTCTAGTTCTCTAGTTTTGATTTTTTGAGAAGCCTGGTGCGTTAAGTAGGCTTTCGTTGTACACCATATCGGGCTGGGGGGGGAACAGTCAGTCTAATAGCTTTACCACAAGAACACAAAGAGGGAAGTATTTGGGAGGTGGAAAGGGCTTATTTATCCACGAAAGAACTAAATAGAACGGAGCCAGACGGGTGGCCTTTCAAAATTCTGAAACAAAGTACTTAAGCCTTTGGTTACAGAGAGCATGCAGAGCAATCCTGTTCACGGTAACCTTCCGGCGTCGAGATTGAAATACGAAAATCGTGAATGAATTGTACAATTCATATGATCTGCATCAGCAAAAAATGGAAATTCAATTCTGATCCTATACAAATGCAGAAGCATTCACTTTACTTTGGATTATATACAATAAGAATGTAAAAATTTAGCCATTTTCACTTCTTTGCTGGACCCAGGTGCGGAGAGATTTATCCGATACTTTTTAACATGACAAATGTTACTCAACTTAATAAAGTTTACATGGTATTAATTTGAGTTATCTTCGCATATTTAAATCGTGAATGAATTTGAGGTAATAAATGCCGCAAAAAACTTTCGTTCCTTCAGTAATATTACAAAAAAGCACTCCCTTTTGATGTCTGGAAACTACCAAACCAGTAACACTTTCCCGTTGAATGGTGCAGACTTTTGCTGTTCGTATAAAACCGTGAATTTGTTAGTGATATTTTGGCATCGAAATCATGGCTTATACTGCTTCTGATCTAAATCTGAACGGAAACGATAAAATTCATTGAATTCGTGCACATTTAGCTTCCGTGGGTATACCCGTTTATGAGCCTGTGACTAAGCACGTGATCAAGTCAAAATGAGGACAGGTTAATGTCTGCCGAAATATGACCGTGCGCACACGTTTGTAAGTGTGTCGAATGGGTCGGTCTTATCTTACAGATTTCAGAAAGTCTGTCTACGGAGGAAGTTTGATAGTTGGATAATGCTGGTACGACTGGCTTTCACATCATGCCTTTATTTATACGACAATCTTAGTGTATTAGCTGTAACATGTTGTTCTGAAACAATGTGATACCTAGTTTATTGGTGGTCGAAAATATCTGGGAACATTTCCTGGTAAATCAAAAGTGAAAATCTAAAAAAAGAAAAAAATCAATGTATAACATGAAACCATAGATATGTAAATCAATCTGCGGTTCTGTCTTGATTCTGTCTCACTTTAATCGTCCGCTTCCTTTTTATTATTTATACTGCCATAGCCCAATTTTCGAGAAGGGTGCTGTGGCTGGTAAAAGATCCTCGTAATGAGGAAGTAGTGCAAACGATGGGAATAATTTAACACAAAACAGTGATGTTAAAAGGTTGCTTATTTCATCCGGTCAGACATCGTCGGCCTCAAGTCATGGCTATTCTGTCGTGACTGTCTTTGGCTAGCAAACAGAAGAATCGCACCTCAAGCACACTAGAGGTATAGCTGATGAGGTGTGATTATCTTCTAACACTAATTAGTTAAAATTTTTAACAGCATTGTCTTACGTTTAGCGGTTAACCTGAAGACCTTACCCGTTAACGAGAACTTATTATTCTGAGCTTCTTTACACTTGAGGCAATTCTTCTATAGTCAACAGTTTCAACTTGCCATTGCCTCTTCATAGTACTGGTAAAAATAGGGGGTTAGAATCATTGGCACTGTTCTACTTGGTTCAGTGGACACAAGGATGTTTTGCCTAAAACTCCAGAAACCTGTGGTAACCCCAAAGTCAGTCCAGGCAAATGGCATTAGTCAACAAATATAAGTTCGTCAAATTTTTATGAACATTTACTCAAAATTCGTTCTTCTTGAAGACATTCTTGCCTGAGTAGAAAAACTGTTTACGTATCGTATAGCAAACGTCTTCTTCATCGCAGTTTCATACGTTACAATTATTTATTTACTAAAAGCTTAAGAAGGAAATTCCGTTTCTATTGAAAAATTCTCGTATCCTTTAAGTAGTGTAAAATGCGAAAACATTCGACTGCTATCGCTGCTTTACATCATATGACAGTATTATAGCTATCGACTTCCGCCCTAAATACCATCGAAAACAACCGGAAGATTCATTGCGGTGGTAATTAGGACGGTTGACCCACATCTCTTTTGTTGTATATCGTTTGACCCGGCATTACCAGTTTCCTTTGGTAACTTTACTAATGTCCGAATGAAAGTCAGGGGAAAGTTTCGTGCACCTCAACGGTTCGTCAGACAGCTTTGCTGATATCAGGTTCAACATTTTGTTGCTCGAAATAATATCGATTAGTGTTCCAGACATTAAAACGAACTTGTCCTCAATTAGTTCTGCTTCACCAATAAAAGAATAACATTTAAAAATCTGCCTAAAATCGAAACATGAAAACAAATAGCTAACTAATGGACGCCATACAGAAATCGGAAGGGTGCAGTTACTTCCCTCGTATACAGTATACCTCTAAAACACTCAGTTTGCCAGCGGAAAATACTGAATATTTCAGACTTCAACTTGCAATAGTCACTACGAAGTTCCTGAATGATTTCTAGTAAATTCTCATGATAGAGTAATTGCTTTTCCATGCATTTTGGAATCCGTCCGTGTCTAATATGCTAGCCTTCATCTAGAAGATTTCTAGGACCGTGCCTAAAAGCCAGAAAAGTTCAAAGAATGTCTTTATACTGATTCTTGACCATGATATTCCAAATATAGCTTAATGAACTGATGATCACAACAATGACGACTCATGCTTAACAAAGATCAAACGAGATTTCCTGACAGATAACATACAAACTGTAGTCTATTCTGTAACGAACGGTGATGAGCAAATGCAGAATGTTCTGAACATAAAAAAGGAATATAAAGAGTGATCATGACTAAATCACGTTTGGCTATAATATAACCTCATGGTCCTTTACAGCTTTGGGCAAAATTCCGTGCGGGACATTGATAGTCTGTTCTGCGTCAGGCGTGAAGCCACTGTGATGCTGAGTAACCAGTTTATAAGTGTTTCTCAGTCACACAGAGTGATGTACTTTGTTGCTTTTACATAACAACAGTGAAAAGCTTGTGCAACATTGCTAAATTGATATTGAACTAGCTTGATAACAGTTTACTGCGACTGGAACGACCGGCAAACTACAGAAGAATGCTCTTAATATAAAACGTTCTGGTTTCAGCCGACAGATGTATAAGTCATGCATATTCAGTAGAAAATATTTAAACAGAGAAATGTTCGGTTCATTAGTGAAATTTAATCTGATGGTTTCTAACAAGGATGAAACAGATATACAGTGCTTCCATGGTTTCTTAATGGTGAGTTGAGCGATGATATCACATGATGAATTATTTCATGAAAATTTAGTCTGGTCAAGTGGTTAATTTATACAAATAACAAATTAAAGGGTGCTATCATTGGTTAAGCCTTCAGTATCATGGTATCTGGCTTTGGGTTTTTGCTGTTATGTTAACTGGGTTAAAGTGGACGAGATCCGCTACACTGAGCCTACTTATTGCATAAATGCTTCGTGATAAATAAATGGAAAAGTGCTAAAAGTGTTAAACTACTGATGCACTTAGCTGTCATCAGCAAGGGACACTATGTCACTTCGCCTAGCGATGATGGTCATATGGGCGCAGTGCCTAACTTAGCTTTGTTGTGAGGCCTTTGGTATCTTGATTTGGTAGCTTTGGAAACCGTCAGCTGAGTCAGCTTTGTTTTGGGTTGTTGGTTGGGCGGCTTTCTGGTTTGGACATGCACGGCATTTTACTCATCAGGTATAGACATCCATAATTGGCTATACGAGTTACAAGGAAAGGATGTTAACTACATTCTCTGCTGACGACTATACTGAAACCCAAGTATCCAAACCTTCCTTATCACTTAATAGTATGAAAGTTCTTTTCGCTGTTCGTATTTAACATTTTCCGTCAAAAAATATTCGAAGTTAGGAGAGTCAAAATTTGTCAGAGTGGACGATTCCGTTTGCGATTTTGATTACAAAATAAGCCAGTGCACCAAGTACGATAGTAGAAAGATACATGAGCATAATGAGAAATATCTCTTCGCCCAATTGGATCTCTTCAGAAACGGATTCGAAGAAATACCACATAGAAATGACGCACAGTAATTATTGAGATAAAATCGCAGGCACAAGGGAAGTGGATTTCACAAGAATGGTCCAATGTGCTACGTGCAACCTTGAATCGGGAGTTGCAAGTACTGCACTTCCACACCAAGATTAGTTTATCGTTTCTTGAATCTGTTTAGTGTTTCGTAGAATGCAAATTGAGCAGAACCATTCAGAAGTTCTTTTTACCAGCTGCATACTGCACCAATATAAATCTGCCACAGGATAGCCAGATTAGTAATCAAAGCATGGGTCGGTACGTTTTCCATTTCAACCAACAAACTATAAGGGATGGTTGACAGTAAATGTATCCTTCCTACAACACCTTCTATTGTATTTAAGAGTTTCCGGTTTCAGAAGGTTGCTAACCAAAACATATAATGCATCCCTGGAATTTATTTGGTCTAATTTATTGTTATTATTTAGGAAATTATAGCCAAACTGAACTCAGTAGTTTTGCTGTTTTATGGCAGTCGAATTTTGCAAAAGCAAAATAAATGAAGGCATCCGAAAATTTTATGGAAAAACAAATTACTGTCCCATAGATGGAGCACTTATTTCTTGTCTGACTAAGCTTGTGGGTGGTACTTTAAGTCTGAACTCGTAAGCCCATTAGCAATTCAACTCCCCATTTCTCTACTTTACTGGCGATTTTCTGGAGTTTTCAGAACCAGGAAGCGGCAATACTCTATAATGTGCATTTATTCCCAAGTAATATTTATAATTAGAGCGCTTACCCTTATCTCCTTTAACAGGCTGACGATAAAACAGCAATAACATAAAACATGGTAGTGCATTTTGGCCGTCACCATGAATGAAAACGATGTCCTCTAATTATGAAATCCTACTACTACTACTACTACTACTACTACTACTACTACTACTACTACTACTACTACTACTACTACTACTACTACTACTACTACTACTACTACTACTATTACTACTACTACTACTACTAGTACTGGTACTACTATTACTACTACTAATGTTATTGATAATAATGTTGAGTAATCACATGATTTGTTACCCGTTGGCTTTTTTCATGCAGACTAAAAAATTTTTGTCGACATTTTTCCCTCCTTCCTAGCTGCACTGTTGATCAGAATAGGTGTTATTCAGTAAATTTCACCAAAAGTATTCTACCTCCTGGAGCATGCTACACGTTCAATGGACTGACCACTGGTGAGTCTGAAAAATATAGCGGGAAACCGCTAGAGATTTTGGTCATGAGAATACTCTGATAGACAGCAACCATTGTGAAAGTTCAGTGGAAGTTCTAGAGCCTCAGAGTCATCCTTCGCCAAAGATCAAGGGATTACGAAGGGGGGGAATGCGTTGAGTGAGTACCGGCCTGCGGCTTACAAATAGAATCATCGACACTAACTATCATCAACAGCTCAAAAAATGACAGACAAATTCGGGTTGCCCAACAGTTAGGATAAACAAGATTAAGATATAAATTGAAACTGTTTGGGCTAGCCCAGCCAGAATAGCATATAGAACAAAGACCACGGAAACATTGGCAAAATGAAGGCGTTAATGAGACAAAGAAAAAGAAAGCTCCCTGGCACGTCTGTTCTGTTCAGATTCATGTGTACATTCCCAGTTTTCTAAAGATTAGTGCAAAGTTTGTTGAGTTAGTCTGTGATAATTAGCTTTTAGGGTAGAAAAATAAACTTAGGGGAGATAGGTTTGCTTTGTACGTGATGACCGACAATATTAAGAACGTAAAACAAAAAGCGGCTTCTCTCACTTGGTAGGTCTATAAGCCTAATTCGTTTTGAATAGGTTGGGACAAAGATAACTTCATTGCGTGAACGTTTGGAAGCAAAGAAAGGCACAACGATACAGGTTCGAAATAATACGCTGTAGACTGTTTCGAGCCGGATGCTCTGGTCTAAAAACAGAATAAATACCACGAATAGTCATCCCGTGCTGCGGACTGAAGCCAACAAATACGAAATCATGGCGAAAACCAAGGTGTCTTTCTCTTGAAAATGGTGATCCGGGGATCGTCTTTGTTTCCGCCTCGATGTTATTGGCAGAATCGGTGGAAAAAGATTCCGCGTTCTCGTTCGGAAGTCTTTCAGAGTATTTTTAATCCTGTCACATCGTGGGCTGTTAGATAGATGGAATGATGTGTTCAGCCACCGTTGGAAGTTTATCGACTCACTTGATTTCACATGGTAGCAATTAACAACATTATAAGGGGCAATTTTTGTTTACTCGAGAAATAAACCTATTGTTATGTTCCAACGGTAATGAGTGGACAAAAATTTCATTTTCGACATTTCCACGCCATCTCACACTAGCTAGCTGACTGAATCATTGACCGCCTAGTTGATTAAACCTGGACGAATTTGGAATTTAAAATTAGAAATTGGAACATGAAAATACATTGGGGAACCGGAAAAAAGTTTGCGAATTTGCTCAGGCAATTTGGGCTATCGGCTCAACTGATAGCTCCCTGAATGATTTTCATGAGATGAAAACAAAATGAAAAATCAATTGTCCAATATGAAACTGAATTGATTTTACCGTTTAACTGTACAGATTTCGACGAATTTCAACTGACACTGGATCCGCAAAGTTTTGACTATCTGATTCCAAATCAAGGATTTGTCGGATTCCGAGTTCTACTACACACTCGAGGTGATCCATTGTGGGCAATGATGCCAAGCGCGGTGTATGCCGGTCCCACCTTTCATACAATGTTACGTGTGGTGGGTTTGAAAAAGGTACTTTTCCATGTACTTTTGAAAGAAAAATTATTCAACTTTGGGATACGAAATAGGAAAGCAGCAATCTTGTTTGTGTGGCTCATTAGATTACTGGAAAATAATGCTTTTTCAGTGTTTTTTTCTTTTTTCTGCAGTACTGTGAAATTTTGAAACGGACTGGAGCCACGGTATGACGTACGCGGATATATATATACTGTATTTATATTGTATAAATTGGAGTGAAAGTAAAATGTCTTTGGACCATATTAAATGGACCAAACATACAGAGAGAAAGTGATCAGGAAATTCTTGTGGAGCTTAGGACAGATGTCTGCTCCTCCAAACTCATCATTCACGTCACTGATTGTTTAAGCACAATGCACGTTTACTTTACTGAACATCATTTTACCAAGCGGTCTTAAGAGAATTGGGATTTGCATTATAAGGAATGAAGAGGACAGTTGATCAAAGGAAGGCTTACACAATAGATTGAAAATTGATAACCATCATGCCAATTCATGCGCCTTCGAAACAATTCACATCACAGGCCAAACGTACTTACGGGAATTTCAGTAAAGACTGAATCCGAGGAATTAGCTTCTTTCCTTTTGCTGGACCATAGTTTTCTAACGGTAGACACGGGCTACTTAATGACTGGTTACAGTTATCACGTGAGAATGATGCCAGCGGAAGATTCCCAGGTTAGAATTCACCGCCCAGTGGACACTATTGTTGCCCGCCCCTGGTCGTCTATTTGGTGAGCATGATCTCATCTTCCTCCAGGATAAACAACATTACGGTGATCGTTCATTTATCAGTAAACTGAAAACTCCCTGAGCTGACGGAGCTTTCTCTTTGGTACCGTACTTTAGGTATTAGAAAACCCACCCTCTGTTTTAGTGCAGAATAAGATAGAAAACGTTGTTTAAATGAATGTTTGATTACAAATAATAGGAAATATTAATTGGTTTCACATAGATCCTCGTTGTCCATGCGATCTCAAACATTCCGCAAAAAGATTTGGATGAGGTTGAACACGATGGAAACACTAATTCTTTTATTTATCATAAGGTGTTGGTATTTAAATGGCAAGTGCCTGAGCACTGTGCAACGTGCATTGAGGCAGTTTTTAACCGACTGCATTATGATACTAATTGGAATGAATGTTATATTTCTGTGAATACTATTGCCGATTAATGTAACCGGATTGTACCCTTGTTCGACAGAAGTATTGAGCGACCCCGTATTTCTGCGGGTTTGTTAGCACGTTTCGGTGTAAATGAAATCTAAAAGTCTCCATTGAGTGGCTGAGAAAAGCTTTATTCAGTCTGGATTTTAGTATGTATCTTGTATTGCTTGTTTCCATTTTCCCACTTAAGCACTGCTGTACTCGCCATTGCAATACAATCATGAAATTACACTAGGATGTCGACTCCGGCACACTAGATCGCATTCTTATGAGCCTTGACGAATCTTAGCCGACCACTTTTGCCAGCATAGAGTTTAATACTACTTGGAGTAGGTACATGGTCAATTGGAAAACATGCCTATCTCTACACTACTTGCTTTCTTAATGGGAAATTTATGATAGAGGGAGGGTCCAGCAACCAGACATCAGTCAAATAAGGAGGTCAATAATATTTTCAGTAGCGAATACACTTGAAATCCAAGCAAGTTTATGGTCTTAATTAGAAACAGCAACAGTTGCTTAATGCCAGTGCTTTTTCCTGTCCTCGTGACCGAAAGCCGTATCCCACAGTATGAATTCTTCCAATAAACAAAAGGAGACAAGCTCTACTAGTCAGAATTCCGTTGAGTTTCTTCTAAATCACGCTGAGATCGCTGTTACAAAATACCGGTCATTTATGCCTAAGGGAAGGTTGCTCAACGAAAAACGCTGTCGGCAGGAGTGTGCACCACACTGTTCCGTTATCATTGTGGCTTCATTTTCGGTGCAAACCAAAACTTGTGGTTACGTTTGAGTAAAGGACACCAAACTGGTGGCTGCCTTTGTTTAGGGCAGCGACTGAAAAAAAGACAAGTAGCGGTATTGCTCGAAAAGTTAATTGGTTTGAATGCGATACATTTTGTCTTTATGATATATAAAGGACCGCGTATAATCCGGCAATGAGATGTGTTTCAGTAATAGTGACAGATTGCAGCGCACGCACTGAACGAGCGTTATTGTGGACCGTGATACTGACCTCATGCCCAAACATTTCCCAACCTTGTACGATGGCCTTACAAAGCGGGTTATCTGACCAGTGGTTCTATGTGGGTTGGCCTAAGAAAGCCTACTTTCGGATCAACAAATAAACCAAAATTTATGGTGAAAAATCGGTGGTATTTACTGTTCACCTCTGACAAGCAACTGTAAAAGTGTGCTCGACTGCGTGTTAGTAACAGCCTGGAACTTCCTCCATCGGAGCACAGAGGTAAGGGGGGGGCAAACAAATCATATTGGCATCCCATGTGAAAAAGGGCATAATGAGACTAATGAAATGATTGACATCACTAAGAATTCCACAATTTTCGGACTATACTCTAATTCAGCATATGAATAATCAATGACTGCAAGATATATGCGCGCACGAATGTTTGTTTTTTATGTATCGTTGACTGACTATTTGTGAAGTTATTTCTTGCTTCACTTGCAATACCAAAACAGTTCTGACCAAGGTGGGACATGTTGCAGATGCTCGTTCTGTGTGGAAATGAATACAGCTTTTTGACTTTTGTTGAGAAAAAGACACTACATGTGTGAATGTAAGCCATGATGCGCACAGTTTTCTACGTACTCTATCAAGATGGTATAAGTAAAGGGTTATTTGGATTAAAATTGCTGCCATTTTTCAAGCTTCAATAAGAAGTAGTTCACGTTAGCACTGACTCTGTCGTTATTTGATCTCTAGTGACAATGAAACTATGAGTGATAAGTTGAACATTCCCTTGACTTTTGTCTCACACTTTAGTTACCGATCTCTAGTACGTTTACAGCTTGTAGCCGGCCAGGTATATTCCAAAGGGTGACTGAAAATTCTTGCTTGAAACATGGGAAACTACAAGACCTAAAAATCCGGAAGCTACCATGTCAGACAGCAAGAAACATAGACTGTCAAGGTCCACAATACAATCTATGGCCCGCCCGTTACGATTATTAGTTAGGAATTGAGATTTCAGGCTTTTCACCCAATGTTACATTTATTTAGCGTGTGACTTTCTTGCGTCCATACTCATCCTTTTAATTTTAAGGAAGAATCTTCAGGTCCGTCTATGCAATCGTGAAGAGGATTCTTGATTGCAACTTGCAAGAATTTGATTGACTGCACTCGTTTCCTGACGTTTTCAGTTCATTACGCGGTTTGCCTTTGGTAAAGCTATGAATATGATTTGTTTGAATGAGTCGACGAATTGAATTACAGCAGGTGTACCATGGTTTTAGGATTATCCCCTCTTCGCATTAGTGGATTCAGAAACTTGAACCTCAGCAGTACCATAATAACGGTACTCCTGATCCAGTCGGAAGAATTAGTGAATCAAACTAGGATTACAAAACTATGGTAATGGTAATCTGCATTGTAACTTAACGGAATGATCCCTTGCAGAATTCTTCTCACGGGAAGCAACAATTTACTCTTTCTCCTTTCACGAAACTGATGCCGGTCTTGTTTGGGTTTCTTCGCTGTATTTTAAATTGCATCAGACTTGCATCGGTCGCGCTATATAAGCGTACCTGAGAACGTCTTTGCCCGGTATTTTGGATTTTAGATATTTTTTGATGTGCATAGATCATCCAACTATTACAGAGAAATGGATATTCAGAATAATGCGTTAACAGAGTAACCGGTAAATTCATAGCTTTGGTTATTAACTGAACACCACAAAAACCAGAAATAATCAGGATCGTGATTTATGATAAGCAAAATATCGAGAATTCTGTGAGTACGTATTGATATCTCTGAATCAATCAATACGTGAGATTTGACATCTCTTTCAACGGTGACCTACTGCCTTGAGCGTTTTACTTCATAGATTCTCATCTCATAAAAATATTTCAGTTGTTCACTTATGGTAGAGGTCTTAATCAGCGTCAACTAAACTTTTAAAAACAATCAGCAAACGAACATGATGAGATGATGCCGTTTTGTGCACCGTAAATCAGCCTGGTGGGTTATCTTGGTGTGCAATGTATGCTGAAACAAGCAGTGGCCCGATGCTGATAGATATTTCATTGGAAGTGCAACAAGTTGACTTGGCCGGGCGGAACCTCCTAAAAGAGGTTTGCATGACTTACTCATTTAGAGCATTTAGAATTTGGGAGCATCGGTGGGATATTCAGCAGACTGTCTGCTCAGAATCATACATTTTGTAATAGTATTATGCTAACTTTTCGCACTTTCTATTTTGTACAATTCCAATTTTGCCAAAACAGTCTGGAAATACAGTACCCAACAGCTGAGCACTGATCGTCCGAAAAGCCTGTCAGAGTTCGACGGACAATCAGCTGAGAATGCTGACATTGTCCGATAGCGCTTCTGTTCAAGCAAAATTGGTTATTAAACTGGTTGCAAGTCTTAATTATGACACTGTTCTCATTGGTACTGAATTGCTGAATTACACGAATGAATAGTATTCTATTTAATTTTTCACCAAATTTTTTTAACTTCAGTTGTTTGCTATACAAAAAATGTACAGTATTTATGGGCGATTATTGCCTTACACTTCGTGAACTATTCAGTTGTGGTGCTTGTTGACTGCAAGCCGAAAGCGCCCGGAACTGCACAACGAAAGCAGTTTTATTCCCGCTTTTTTCTTATCTCTAGTGAATTTCCTCAAGAAGTAAAGATATTATTTCAGTGAACACCCTTTTACAAAGACGGCTTTAGAATTGTTGCATAAGGGATGCTTGATTTCCGATTTACTCATGAAAATCACGTCATCAGCACAAACTGGACTTTTTTGTCCACATGCGTGATATTCCGACTATCCTAAACTTGTAATCCTCATTGGAAATCTCATCTGTTAACATGCAGAGGATCCGTCGAGTGCGGAAGTTGATAAAGATGATCACAAAGGTGACCGCCAACAGAACCATTTATTCAGGTCACATCAATCACGGGTTTACCGGTATCGTCAGCTTTGCGTGTGACTGCAGAGGCCAGGGGACCGTAATAGAGCATGTGTAACTTTGACTAGTCGGATAGTCCAAAACTGTTCCTCGTGCCTTGTTCCTTTTCGGTTTTGGTTCGTGACCGAGAAATGAACAGTTCGGTTTCCTATGGGAAAATGGTCATCAAAAGGAAACTACTCTATTGCAAAATCATGGCTCACAGAATTAACCCGTGGATATTCGTCACGTTCGCTAACTAAAGTCAGCAAAAGGACTTACACGAGAAATCCGTTTGTGTTTAGCTGACTAGTTTGCACTTAGAATAATCGAATCTCGTTTTTGATGAAATTTTCCGCTGAACTACTGACTAGAAAGCTTTACGCTGCACAACTCTCGCTGTCTTCGTAAACGGTTATCCTTCTGTTAGTTTGAGGCGTTTAAAAACCAGTTAACAGGTTGATACTGTATGCATATTTGCCTTCCGTTTCCTTTGAAAAATTTATTCAATAGTATAAAGTTGAGCTGAGAAACTCGTATTCTTTTATATCTCTCCTGATTTTCTATCTCAACCTGTCTGTCTGTCTGTCTGTCTGTCTGTCTGTCTGTCTATCTATCCGTCTACCTGTTTGTTTGTCTATTTGTCCACCCATCAGATTTACAAGCAGCAGTGCGTGACTCAAAGACAATGGGCACGTTGCATTCACCAGTGTATGCAGGATATGCTCCACAAACGTTGCCAGTGTCATTTATCAGGCAAGTGAGAATATCTGAGTCTACCGTCTTATCAGAGGTTCGATTCACTTTTAGTGATTTGGAAAATAAGATAACTAGTTTGAGCAAATAAAAATAATTTAACAATAAGAGCAATTATTAATTAACTAGTTTGGGATACAGAAAACGCGCCTCTTATGGAGTGACGAAATATAAATTTAGAGAATCTGTAAAAGTATTTGTTTCTCAAAGTCAGTCCAATTTACTGACTCAGTGGAAATTACTTAGACTTCCAGTTTAACGGAAAAATGCATAATTGTCTGATGATAACAAAAGTGGTTGCATTTATTCAGGTGTTGGATCGGAACAAGCCTAACTGCAGCGATTCACTGACTGTAGAACCAGTATCGTTGCAGGAATCCAATGCAAAGATGGACACGGTTTACTAAAATGAGGGGAGAAATCCATGCAAAAGCCAGAAGCTTTTCAGATGGCTAAAATGTTCAAATTGTGAGTTGCTAATAAGTAATCGAAACTTCTTTGTATGAGATACTTACGCTTATCTGTTTAGTCATCCAAAGTAGTGTCTTTGGACCAAGCTAAACAGGGACAGGGAAACAAGTCGCAGACATCTTGTGACTCTGAAAATTCACCTTTTCGGTTTGGTTTAACAGTAGCAAGATATGCCAGATTAGAAATCTGGTCAATACTGATGGTAAAAGAATATGTTGCACATGAAGTTATTTACGAAGCGGTCTTAATTATCGACTCACCGTGCGAATCCGTGACGGACAGACGTTACGTCATGCAGTAGAGTCTGATCGGCTAGCGCAATGGCCAAGGTCCTTGACTCTCAATTATTTGTACCGGGTTTGAATCCCCATTCGGCCGCGGTACATATAAACTGTTGAGGCGCACAAGATCACAGATAATTTCTCGAAGTGCGATTTACAGATAAAATCAACAAATGGCAAAGCCTTCCAGTTTTGCACATGAAATCTTTTCATAAGTGCAGGGTACCTTGAGTGCACTGTAGGTTTCGGCCACTTTGATTTTGGATATTGTGTACAAAAAACACCTTAAACAGAGAACATACTAATAACGGATATTCTCGCTTCTTTGTTTGTCACATAACAAATGTGAAACACTTCCGGGAAGGAAGCGGCCATGTAAAGTCTGCCCATTGGGAAGTGACTGGCAGCTGAAGCACTCGAATTCGCGAGCCCCACGTTCAAAGGCCACAACAGTGTGCATTCAACCACTCTCGATTGATAAACTGGACGGATTTTGATTGCTAACACCTCATGCACTATTCGAGAGTTTATTACAAAGCAAATTTTTGTGAACCCCAGTCATTGGGTAAACATGGTTGTCAAATGTGTTTAAAACTCATTTTCGTTGAATAGACGAGACAATGCAAGTCATGATTTTGTAGCTTCATAGATTAGAGGTCCCATTTGCCAAGTAGACCAGAATAGACTACGGAGCTGAAATTCGCGTGATCACTAGCTCTGTGCGTAGCATTGACGACCACCTGCAACTTTCAAACAACTTGACTACAATAAGAACCTCATGGTTTTCTCTCATGCGACGAAAAGCAACATATTTTTTGACATGGTAGATTTATATTTGTAATGAAGGGGGCAGTCCTCGCAGCCGCTAGGGCTCACTAAACTGAAGAGGGGAACCGAAAATACTTATCCTGAAACTTGGAGTGTCGTAGGACCCCTTGCTGTCCCAGTAGGTCAGGTGTGGTAACGAACACACTGCACTTCCCTGGCGGCCAACAAAAATAAATGACTATTTATTGGGAAAGCTTTACTCAGGTAACTAGCAAACCCGAACCTGGTTTCAGTAGTCGAATCATATGTATATATATTTTTTAGAGTTGAGAAGGCGTACACTTAGTTAATACGTTTATCGTGACGTTTCGATCCGAACTAGGATTCGTTGTCAAACATGAATGAGTGATTGAATGGGATCGCTAGTTCCGTTCGGTTTTGTGCACTGTCTGTCTGCATCCGGGTCTTGTTATGATGACGTAATGTTTGTCAATCTCGACATGCCGATTGAACGAGTTATTCGAGTGGAGGGCTTCAAGAATCAGTCGCTCCCCCTTTCTGTTTGCCCGGCTGACTACCTTTGCGTTGTTGATGTTGACCTCATGGCCTGTTTGTGCACAGTGGTTCCATATCTGCGAGTGTGGGTCTGCGCGTCGTAGGGCTAAGCTATGTTCGTGCAAGCGTGTGCGTAATTGTTTGCTTGTCTCACCGACATACTGTTTGTCACATCCGAGGCACGGAATGGCATAAACTACCCATGACTGGTCGTGCTGGACGACGCGATCTTTTCCGTTGAATAGAACAGGGTGCCGGTCGGTTTGTGGGCGATTGTGATATCTTGTGGACGTAGGATGCGTTCGACCGCTTCGGATACTCCCCGTTCTATCACTCAATTCAATCACTCATTCACGTTTGACAATGAGTCCTAGTTTGGATCGAAACGTCACGATAAACGTATTAGCTCAGTGTACGCTTTCTCAACTCTAAAAATATGCAACCTGAGCTGCAGATATTTTCACTCATATATATATATATATATATATATATATATATATATATATAGCAACGGAAATGCTCATAAGTGCTTGTTTTTGCGGAATCCCCAAATGGGTCGAAAATGCGATGTGTCGATAAAATTTATCGGTCAGTCATAGCGAACCTTAGTGTGATATGTTTATAGAGTACAAATTCAAGGTAGATTCAGTTCAGTACATTTCTGATGATCGCTGACGTTGTGCTGATATAGTCTGTTTCGGTTGGCACGCTGCAGTATTGGGTGCTTTGAAATGTAGTGAGTAGTGAACAAAAGGACTCATAACAATATGTGATAGACCTACAAATAAGGGAAGATTCTGGATGCAAGTAGATTACTGATTACAGAAAATGACCACTTCACCTAACGTCGTCAATCATCGGGCGGAGGGATTTCGTGGACATCAGCCAGGCTTTGTGACACTTTCCAATCAAAACAGTTGACCGTTGAAGGCTGCGTACCTTTTGAACATTGAGAATTGACCACCAGGACCCGCCTTTAAAAACACACGCGACTCGGAAAGCATCGTGCTTCACGGGGCTAGGTTTGGGGTTATAGAATATGTCTCAGTCCGATAAGTCTACTTGAATCTGGTCTTTGTTGTGATGACTGAGCTTTGCAGCCGATTGCTGTATGCCGAGAGTCATGGTTACCAACCGATTTTTTCATCTTATTCAAACACCACTATGAGGAAATCAGTGGTCGGGCCCCGACTTTCTTTGCGCGACCATTTTTCTAAGTTACTGCAAACGGTGTTGCTGAGACCAAGTTTGCAAGCTAACAGTGAACTTGTTCACCACACTTATTTCCGGTTTTTGTGGGTTAGTAGGCTTAACCAGTCACAGATTTTAAATTTTGCTACATTTTCTATTGTGCTATTACTTATGCGCATTTCTCAGGCTCCTGCTGATAGGTCGCCTGAAGAATTTGCGTATCAGGCTATTTGTGGCATTCGGATGAATGTATCCCCGGAAACCTAGCATAGCAAGTGCCACTGAAGCTTTCAATCATGCGTGAGGCTCAAATGGCTTTCAGTACTTCACGGAATCCGCCGCTGGATGTTGAACTGCCTCTTTATGTTGCTAATGTTAGCTAAAATCCTGGACATTTTGTGGTTATCATCTCGAAGCACTTGTGCAAGACGCTCGTCTTTCATGTTCGTTCGGACTGCGGATTAGGGGCAACTGGAAGCGGCAGTGGACCAACATGTGGCTTCACTCAACCTGCGTGTATCTAAATCATCGACAGTTTTTGACTGGCCTACATCATGGTTTACCAGTGGCATTGCGGCCAATCAGTGCTGTGAAGGCGGAAGGCGTCAACTAGGCCAAATTCTTTTTATGTCAAAAAATTATGCTTCCGGAAACAGTTTATGGTTGTAGCATATTTGGATCGAACGATGGCTATCGTCATTGTGACCAGTTTGGCAAAATACATGCCTCTAATGAGCCATTCTGCTTCTTCCAAACAGCCACAAGCCAGAAACGACTACGAATTCCGCTAAACGCACCCTTTAAGGTGTTCGAGACAAGTTCCGGCGTAATTCTTATCTAGATCTATGATAACTACAGAAGGCAGTTGCATACACAGATAAGACCAAAGAAACACGGCACTTCATTTGATTGCTTTACTGTGTACAGAGTCCACTAACTAAATTGCATTCAAACTACTGTTGATTGGCGCCCAGTCCAACAGTACACTCTTGTCTGTCGCTTTCAAAGTAATTCTAAGGCCTGAATGGCTGTGGGCACTGGAAACCGAGACACCGGCGCACCGAGAGTACAATAAGAGATCCAGATTACGTCTGGTCTACTATGATGGGATCTTTTATGCTTTTCAAAAGGCCGAACGAAATCCATTTTGGATTTGAAGGTCTGAAATAGCTAAATGAACATTTTGACTCACGTAAGATTTTCGACCTATGTACTCTCCTTTTAAAGATTTGTCTGTCAATCCGCGGGGTAGAGGCACCCTTGGGACTCTTCAGGAACCCTAAAACGGATGAAGAAAATAAGATTTTTCATGGAGATTCTGCTATAGCATTTTGGCAGGATGGTGTTGCGCTGTTGCCCGCACCGCAGAAGGGAACATTTTAGGACATCTCACTGAGGCCTTGAACTCAACAGATTGAACCTTAAGGCAGAGATGCGTTGTCCCAACGGGGGACATAGCCAAAGCACCCGTGAGGAAGCTTCTTCATCCTCTTTTCGCAATAGGTGACCGTCATTCGAGCGTTGTTTACTCTACCGCACACGCGGGGTAACTTTTAACCAAAACTTCAATTCCTTTGATTATTGCACAAGCAGAAATGGAAGGCATAGCACCGTTTTGGCTTTGGGCTATCCAAGGTGCCTAACGAAGTGCAGCTACTTCTCTTGCAGCTGATTACAGACTCAGGCACTCATGTTTTAAATCCCTTTGCAAATTTCTGCTCTCAATTTTATTCTTTCTTGAGAGGGGTGGGTAGGTATGTGATCACGCGGAACTAATTGTTGTCCAAACAAGTGGTCCTTTGAGAATGAACTCCGTTTGGTCTTTATCCCCTGACATAACAGAAAAGTAAAGTGATCGGAGGGTGAAAGTAACTAAACAGGAAATAAAAAGTACACCCACCTGACGCATGCCAGCAGTGGCGAAATGGGTCCTGGGTTTCCTGAGAAATTTTGTTCACTCTTTTAGATATTGCATATATATGTGCATTGTGTGTGTACATTTGAGTTGGCACCAGCATTTGCCGTAACGTAAGACATCAAGTTGCTCACGCCAACATAAAGTGCAGATTATTTTTGTGTTTTTATGGCTCCAATCAAAAGTTTTTTCCTTATCGATGCGGATAATGTCACCGCATAACCCTGATAATTACGTGAATTTGTTTTGAATTTGGGTGTTTTGGACGGAGAAAATATAGCAGAATATTCACTGTGCCACTGAAAGCTGCGCGATTCAGTTTGCTTGTTAGTGATTACGTGTCAAAAAAGCAACTACTTTGTGGATGTCTCTTAAAAGTTGCATGAATCTCATCGATCCAAAAGGGGTTTGAAATCACTGCTGCTCTAATTACCATTCCTCATTAAATTTCCTAACTTGTAACGCAGCAGCAAAAGACCGTAATCAATCTAGCTGAAGAACTCCGCATTCCAGTCTGATTGGTGTTGAACTGTTTTATAATTTATAGTACAAAATTTAGTTGATCTCGTCGGAATTTGAGCTTATGCATGGACGAAGCCCACGCCTTCAAACCTTATACACCTTACCACCTTCATTTTAAGGCCATACTGAAGGGTGGTCGGATATCGCTTAAACTGTGGAGTCGGCTGCCAGCGGATGGTACACACACGGCACAATTTCACGGACAGATACTATGAGAGTTATTTGAGCTGCCTTCCTTAAAGACAGCTTAGTTGCTTCCAACTTGTTCATTTCGCTGCACCCAACCGCATCACGTCTGTGTTAGGGTCCTATTGTTCCAGTCAGTTTAACTGCGCTACCCAAAAGCGCACTAGATGCGCACTAGGCGCGCACTCAATTGAAGTTTATTTTAGGAACATGGCTTTATGATAATATGGGACGACGAACAGTGCCAAAACTGAAACCTAACTGCACCTCGGGAACTCACATCTGTAATAGCGTGGAAAAGATGCATACATATTAGGGTGCTGTAAAGGAGGATGCGACCGCAATGGACGGAGAGCGTAACAGACCCAGTGACATAAACCAAAAGTAGTAGTTCAGGGGGTGCTTCCCGCCACAGACAAAAGCCACACTGTTAACAAACACGTGCAACTCAGGTGGGTAGCACAGTTCCACCACCTAAGAGCTGCAGTTCAAGTCGTCATCCAAGGGAATCGAACCAACATATCCGGAAGGATTGAAAGCGGGAGTGTTCAGAAATTTGCCAAATCGGACAGAAAATGATCAACTAGTCAAAATATGGATCTTGCATCAGCGCGGTTTGAAAAAGGACAGTAGATTAAGATCCGGGGAAGGCCAATTTTTCGTATTCCAACAAACGTATGAATCACTTGCAATATGGCTCATTCGAGCAATGAAACGGGCAGAAGGTTGGATATCTATCGGTCGATGTTACGACAGGTTGACCTTTTTTTTATTTTCGCCTTAGCTTTAAAATTCCGGGACATTGAGCAGAACGTACAGATTGCATTCTTGGTGTAGAATCCAGCCGTGGTCAGAGATGATTTTACTTTTGAGTCTAATAACATCTACTTTATCTTCGTCAATCCTCTTTGACCAGTGCTGATATGTGATAAGTGAATGTTTCTATTTAAATTCTTTTCGACAGCATGAGAAATTAGTGAAAGGCGACATTTTATCCGGAAAAGGAACAGGACCATGACTGAGGAAAAAATTAATTATTACCATCGTGCTCCATCAAAGGCATTGAAAACAGGGACAGTTTTATATATTGTGAAATTTCCTCGAAGGTACTTTATCGATCTGGTTCGAATATAAATAACAAAGCCTGATTATGAGAGAGTGAAACCGTCTTTTGACTTCACTGAAATACCAATTTTCCTGAATACCTCTCGTTGACTGATGACACATTCCGTTAATACAAATTCTTCGCAAAGCTGATAGAAAATCGTTCACACTTAATTATGATTGAAACCTGACTGTATCTTGTTTGTGTGTGTGTGCCTTTGTGCATTTGTGTTAGGAAACAGCACTGATAGGAATTTCAGGTGACCGAACCATTTTATCTCCGTTAATCTAGACGCTAAGTGCGGAAACGGGATAAAGAGAATTGCTAATCATCAGAATGATTAATTTTGTCTTGAATGGAACTTCTCTCTGCCAGATTTTTACTAGATGTCACTAATTTTCGAAAGCTAATACAGTGACTATCGGATGTCTTTATACTCGATAACCATCGTCGGTTTGATGATTATGGCACGTTACAAATAACTCTCCCAATCCTAGCTTCTAACCACTAAAGGGTTTGTTCCTACGTGACATTTGCCGAACCATATTTCCTCCAACACTGGCCTACTTATTGAAGCACAATCAAAGAAACCGAATAGAATGAATCAAGAGTAGGCAAGAATTCGGTGATCTTGACAATTGGAACAGTCAACATTGTGACCCATCCAAATGAGACGGCAAAGCTTGTGCGACTCCCACACGAGCACAAATCGGCATTCACTTGAGGTTTCGATACAGTTATTTTGTCTGTTTTGCCTAATGCAATTCCCCAAAAATTAACTTCCATATTTAGAATAAATGACTTCCTTGCTGAAGCAAATGCCTATCAGACCGTTTTAAGCGCTCGTTTTAATTGCCAACTGCGACAACTGGTACTTGTGCGTTAGCGGTTACAAAACTTTTGCCATCAATCAAAACGGTTCGCCGACTTTGTACGCCGTCCGAGAAAGACGGTCCGATTCAAGATATTACTTTTCGATTCTACACGCACGCTACTTTAGGCATTCATGCATGACTGAACAAGCTGTTTTGCTCAGTTATTTCCGAATTCGGGGCTCAGTGGACTCAGAGAAAGGGACCGTGTTCGATTTGGGCACTGAAGTTTACGGTTTGTGAACGGCAGGACTTTGATTTCTCATCGATTATGAAGTCTCCCCCTTACCCCTTCCGTTATCAAACGAGAAAAAGGGCGCAATAACACTGGCGTATTGTTTGATCATATCAAGTGAGGAATCGGTTCGAATGGTCCGGTTATTCGCTCAGTGCTGATTGATGGGGGCAAGCAGACCGAAATTCAGTCTCCAAAACTGACCCGTTTTAATAGTATCTGAGGAAAAGCTGGTCTCTCAAGAATGGTATCAGGATTTTCTAGACGGGAAAGTGCGTTGCTGATGAAATTTACCATGCACACATTTGACTAGTTTGGCTTGAGTGTTGGTCAAGAATGGAAATGATGTAAAACGGGATTTGGTCGTCATTAAGGCAGTTATGGAATCAAAAGGTTTATCGTCAAATTCGTGTTTGAAGCCTGGGCCTCTACAAATCGAAAGATGTACCCTGATTTGTTTTACCAGCAGACGATTCTCCGTATCACAAAAAAGTTCTGCTGGCTCCATTACTGTCATCATTCAAGATTACTGTCTCGATCGGCATTCGAAAGATTGAAAGCTGACGGACTAATCACTAGTTGGTTCACAACAGGAGACCAACATGTCGGTGACCTTGAGAAGTACCAGCCCAACAACGGTGCACCGACCGAGTGTTGTTTCCACCGACATATTTGTAAAAATATTTAGATGACAAAGAACATGAAAGGGCTAACATTCTGATTAGTTTGAGTAGCAATAAACGATACCCTGACTTAGTCAGAGTTGTTGAGATTCAACAAGCAGCCTGCCAAATTACAGTCATAAATAACTTTGAAATCACCGTAGAATTGTCCCCAGCGCATTTGAAGCAGCGGCTCTACAAAACTAATTGCACAGTATTTATAGCAGTGTGGATGTGGAGCAGCTTTTGAGTTGAGGAAATCAATGATATTTGCCTCTCAGAGAACTAGACGAATTAAAAACAATTTAACTTCGTTTTTTTCATAGTTAACAAACAAATACATCAGTACGAAAGTTTACGAGCATTGATCACTGCGGTCCAACGGAGTGCATATAATACGGACAAGGAGATATTTGACTTCTCAACAATACAATGAAAATTCTACCTAGGATGTCGAAAAATTGTCGGTTTTTTCCGTGAAGAGCTTAGCAAGTGAGCCAGCCAAAAAAGCAGTCATTCAAAAGGGTGGCAAAACATGGTCGATAGTTGCATTCACCTTAGCTTACCCGCACGTCTCTATCCATAACTGTTTGCTGTCGTTTTGGGCCCTTCCGGTCAGCTGACGTTTTATGGATTAACGCACTTTGTCGATTGTTGAATCTAAAGGAACGGATTCACAGGCAACTAACAGCAAATGAGATCGAAGATACCCGTCATTTCTGAGACCCGTAAGACTGTGATTTGCGGCATCTGTCGTTACATGCAAGCCGTTGCCAGTATGCTGCCAGCGTTTGCTTAGACACTGGACAATCGAAAGTGACTAAAACCATGTCCAACGACTCAACTCAAGTTCCTGGTGGTGTTTATCGTTTTGAATTAGCTCTACACGATGTGACGGACCCGTTTCGGCTCATTCTGGCTCGTGCCGACACAGAATCGTCGCACGAACTGTAGACAGTCCGCTGTTGACTAGCATGTATTGTAACAGTGCAACCTCGGCTGCCATGGTCCAAAACACTAGAAACTCGGTCATCTGACAGGCGAACTACAGCTCCATTTGATATTCGAAGGGTAATCACGGATTTCGGGTCTTATATTTACGTTTCAGGGTTCTTCGTTGCTCCATCTGGTGTAACATGTGAACGCTGAGGGCAGTCAAGTAAGATATTGCACTCAGCAGGCTTCCTGATCTCCCAATAATGTATTCATAAAATAATCCACTGTGCCGCAGTTTCTTCTGGTATCTTGTTTGGGGCATACGAGAGAAGAAAGAAATTTAGTAAAATTCTTCAGAGAATGAGTGCTGGAAGTGTTTGGGCAGACGATAATTTACGGTTTCTCACACTGCAGAAGTTGTTTTATTTGAGAACTTTACCCAGCACTTTTGATGTAACTGACTGATACACAAGACAGTGAAGCGTTAGGTTTGCATAAGTACTTGACCAAAGAACCAGTGAAGCAGCTTCTTCAGGTATGCTACTTATGGATAGGTAGAGGTGATAGGGAAAGGTGATTGTGGAGAGAAGAATAGACCTGAATTAAAAGGAGGAACTCTGATAACCCATTCTAATGAATGTATTGAGCAGATCGACCTTGATTACGTTGCACGACAACGTACTCAGCGTGGAATTCTTCGCAATTATACAAGTCACGGAATATGGTAAAAAGATACTGCTAAGGAGGGCGGTCGCTATGCGAGAGAGCGACTAGGGTTTTCAGTCAAAGCCTTCGGTTCCAAAAACAGTCTGTTACGGTTTGATTTACTAAAGAATAAATCCCACTTCATAGCCTAAAGTTATTTGGCTGAAAGCAAACGTCCTGTTTCACTTGCACAAAAATTCAACAATGAGACAGCTACTTTTTATGGTGGAAACAGTACGTGGAAACTTCTCATGTTTCAGAAAAAGGCGAGAAATTGATTATCATTCCTTAGAACAACAGACTGTACGACGAACACGTACCGAAAAATTCGTTTCTTCGCAGAGACATTCGTTCAAACAATAAAAGCAGGATTCTACATGATCTGCAAAACTGGAGGTCAACGAAATGTTGAAAAGCATTGTAAGATGTGGAATACCGGACAACCCAATGACTCACTTCATCACTTCAAAGGAGACAGTCATACTGTGGTTAAAAAACGAACCAAAGCACCATAACCATAGCATGCCTGTCAGACCCATTCTTTTAATGATGAATTCGCTATAATACGATCCTGTACTATGGCTAGCTGGAGTGGATCAGCAAGTAAATGACTCGGGCCATTCAGAGCCTGAATGATTCCTTTGATTCCGTTGGCTGTAACCCATCTGTTCATCTTGCCAAAATCTTGTTTATCTTGTTTATCAAGGTGATTTGTTCTTGTGATGAGCAGTCGTTTCTTGCTACCAAACCAGTGATGTAGACTATAAACATTATTTTCGTTTTGCAACCAGCCAATCACGCTGAAGTATTCATTTATATGCCGGTTGAAAACTGTTAACTTTGTGTACACTAGATATTCAATTTTCATCAGCAGGCAGCTGGATCATATGATTGTTCAGAGTACACAGAACCACAGAGTATGAAACACATCTTCAGTCTGTCAGAAAATGTTTTACACGCATTGTATCGATGACACTCACCGTTTGACACAATGTTGCTCACACTGAAGTTTTCTGCAGATGTAGGACGAAACGGATTCGTTCGTCTCTTAAGGTGTTCCGTCAGCTCACGGAGAAGGAGAATTTATCTCAAACGAAATTTGCCCCGTCATTATTCCAAATCAAGAGTTTCTCTTTGGCCTTCTAAAAAAGGAACTTGTCAGGTTTTCTTCGAAAGAACAAGAAATTTAGTAACTTCTGACAAGACAGGCGAAATGCTTCAAAATCTTCAGTATGTTTACTTAAAAAAACGGATATCCAAAGCGGCTTTTGGGGAAAATATTCGAAGCCTAACTTCGGCTGATTATATCCCGGGAGCGTTTCTTCACTTTCGAAAGGTAGAAATGTCTCTGTCACTGTTAAGCAACGTTAATCGTCCTTAATGAGACTGACGCTCAGCGCCGATAAGTCTGTTTTTCTTGAGGACCGCAGGTGTCCCGGTTACAACAGGTAAACGATCCCTTGGCACTTTTCGCCAAGTATTTCTAAATGCAGATAACGGGACGAAACCACAAGGTAGTTGGGTTTGCGTGCCATTGGACAAATTTCGAAATCGCTAGAATAGCGCTTCAAGGCTGTGCAAGGACTTTTGCAGCCATACATTTTAGCGAAATGGCTAATAAGGTCAATCTTGTGGAAGAGTTCGTCCCAGCACATCATTCCAAACCAGACAAAACCTTGCGTACAGCGTATTGCATTCCAAGCTAATTTCTGTTTTCTCTATTAAAGTTCATTTACTCTTGTTAGCTGGCTAGTAGTTTGTCTGATTTCATCATGCCGTTTGCACAAAAACTTAACCATCTCTTCCCATGACTCATTTTCACTTAATCATAGAATCATATCTGACTGCTTGGCGCTTTTTTGTCTTGCTCGTGATATAATAAATTGTAATATCATGAAATGCTGCAGTAGAGATGCAGTCGAAACGTCAGTGTACAACAAAACCTATGTGCTGGTGTTTTTTCAACACCTTTTTTCTGATTATCCACTTTAAATTGAATCAAAACCTCATTAATTTTATTGTACCATTTTATCATCGGAAGTTCGTACTTCATCATTTTCACACTGGGTTCATTTCGTCTGCTAAGAGCCAAATGCAGAAACACAATGAAATGGCCATAGTATAAACGTAATCGTTCTGTTTCGTTCTACTTTTTGGCCAGCGCTTGTCTCACAAACCAGGCTCATTGCATCTAGCCATTCAATTACTGATGCTTACAGTCTTGTGGTTTGACTGTTTAAACAGATTACTTTGGCCAATCCCAGATTAGGGGACTTCATTACTCAGATTCTTGCCAGTTCCCTCTTCCTTGTCGCACGTTATTTTATCTGTCCCAGTTTCCCGTCACGGAAATTATGGCTGCGGCATAAGTCCATGCTGCTAATGAACAACAAATCTATGGCTGTTCTTACATGTGTACTATCAGAGAACTAAAAAAATACTTGGTTTTTGTGGTGGTAATTTAGTTTGCGGGGATTGCAGCCCATTGCAGTTTTACAACCACCGAAGTTACGTCAAAGTGCTGAGGTTCTGAATGGTAGTTAAAACAGTCTACTCAGAGGATAAAAACAGGACCGAAAATATTGAAACACCAAATCCAAGACAGTCAATTTGAGAACTATATAGCAGAGGACGGATTGAGAGTGTACGAATATCATTAGCTTTATCATTGTCTCATATAACCTAATATCTCTGGCCATCGCTTGGGATAATTCCGCGGACTCCAACCCGGTAGCCTAACTCGATCTACAGAAGCCATTTTTCATGCCTTTTGCCCTATGATCAACTGATCATCCCGATTCACCTTCTTGCAACTAACTACATCGCAGAGCAGCTTATAGCGAGATCCAGATTTTTTAAATTAATGATTCACCTTTTTCTCTCTCTGCAGACTGCACGCTGTTTAACATGATGCAATGCGGAATTCGGATGACAAATTTGGTTGGTAAGCGCCATATATATTGTTTATCCAGATTAAGGTCAGTTCATCAAGCAATATCCGGAATAAATCTCCAAAATTCAGTAGTTAACAATGAAGTAGATAGACCATTTTCAACTCTGATTTCCTATGAACTGCTTGATTGAGTAATATTAGTACTCGACAGAATCGTTGCTGTTAACGGAGTGCCTTGGGTTCCGAGATCTCAGCCTCGAATGATTTCAACATGCTTCCTACTGATGTTGCATCTTAAACAGCCCTCGACGAGGAGGCCTTATTGCTCAATGAATCTGAAACAAATAAATTTGGGTTTTTGTTAAAAAAAACGGTGCTTGTTGTGATATGTTGTGAACATTTCTTTGGAAGTCGATAGTTGTTGGTACTGCTGTTTGTAGTGAGTTTAACCGGGCAGTCTTTTGATTTCCATAGACAACTTTCCAATTCAGTGTTTCTCGGTGGTTGTTTTAGGCCAGCTGGTATTGCTCCTTATTGACAACGATGATACTATGGTAAATGGTAAGTTTTTGATTCCAAAACGCTCGAGGAGGCTGTTAGTAAGATAATCACTGACATCTGAGACTGAAGGGTTCATTGAATGCGCAGTTTTCTGATCTAATTTACGGTTAGTCTGAAGAGAGCTATGCGTAATCAGCCCCTAGAAAATTATCGCACAAATGGTGTTGCTGCCCTCTAAGTTGGATATTTTTGTCAGAGGTTTGGAGTAGGATTTCCTCAGCTAACCCCAAACTCCAGTGCGAGCAGTCGAATAATGTCAGGCCCACAGAGGAACCATGGATGGCGATGAATAACGGATTAAATGTAAGTTACGAGAGAGCTAACAAACTTTAGAAGACTTTATTTCCTCTAGATTTCTCATTTCTCTTAACTGATCTCACTCTACCCTAGCTTTAGCAGCACAGTCCTTACGAAAATCATCTTTATGTATACATCTCTATGCATCAGCCAACTAAATGCTACGAATAGAAACCAAGGAAGTACTGTGCATCTATTTCCTCGTTGGAAGTTTATAACCATCGCACCAAAATAAGGACGCGAACCCAGAACGAAATTTTGTAAATCGATTGTTTTAGCAACTAAGCTAACTGCGTCCTTTCTCAACCATTTATTGAACACTAAACGACAGAACACCGCATTATCGTCGGAGGACCACTGATCGCTTCTCACAACAGTTGAATCCCCCGAAGATGATGTCTGTGAAAGAGGCCCTAGTACAACATAGACATCAAACTTAATCTGCGGGGCCGCGTTGCCTGACATGTTTCAGTTTCGGTTTACACCCGTCCGTCCTGGATTCGGGTAGCAGCACTTCTTTTAAGGGGGATCAGGAGACAGCTGGACGGTGCTTCCATGCTTCTGTATATGCACTGAATAATGGGCTTGAATCCGCATTCCTCGTTCCCATGTCTGTTTTGACTATTATTTTGATAAAACAAAAAATTTCCATTACGATATTATCGAAACAGACCCAGTGTTAATCGTTTTTCGCTTTTTGCTTCAGACGTAAATTTAGCCTTTCTTAATGATGTTTTCTCTTCGGGCCCTCGATTATTCTGGAGTAAACTGTCATAGTCATTATAAAGATATTTCCAAGTTTGGTTACCTTCTCTTCTGCTCCATCGTCGTTGCTATTGTCCGAGACCGTCTTATGTGCATCTTTCTTGCTAGTAGTATATATTTTAGCAAAAGCAATAAATAGTTGGAAGAACAAAAGTTATGGACTGCTGATTAGGATTATATCATCTCTTCAGTTCCCTTAGTGTTGCGGCGGAACACCTGCTTTTGCGCATTATCTCAAAACGACTTCCTTGTTGTACGCTGTTCTGCATGGGCGATGGCTGGAAAATGGATCGAGGTGACTAGTCAGTTAACTGGACAACATTAACCGGTGGAGTGAGGGATACAGGAACAGTTAAACTGCCGTGGGTTGGGCTCCATCATCTCCCCACAAGCTATAGCTTGAATCTGCAGGCGATTTTGCTCAGTGCGGCAGTCAGTGGTATTCTTGTTCCAGAATTTTCAGCCACCTTAGTCTATCCACATTCACTGCCTCTTCTGAAGGCTGAACCCTAGTAACCAGTACCTTAAGACAAACCGCTGGATTAACAGCGGGCTATCAACATATTCTAATAACCTACGAAGATAACGATGCCAAACACCGAAAGCCTTTGTCTCTCTTTTGCTGGTAAATGCCATGCTTCTGACTAATCTAGCAGGTCCGCCTTTACCCCATTGTTTACACCCGACCGTTGATCCATGACCGGAGGTCAGGAAGCGACGACAAATGTCTATGACTGATGAACCTTACATCAAGTCATCTCTGTGTCTGAAAGTATTTCGTCCTATATATGATCAACTGGTGAGATACAGCTGGCAAAGTAACTATATTTATCTACTTCACCCAATTTCCCCCTAAAAGAACAAGCTTCGACATTCCAATTGTGTAACAGTTTCACTTATCGAAGGTACGAAGCGCAACTCAAACCTACTCACACTACCTTGCTACTTACTTTCGTCTTTACTCAGTAGCACAACATTGTTAGATAGTTTCCTGTCTGAGCAAATGATAACACACTATTCTCGCATGAGGTTAGAGCTACCTGCATGGATATATCACCGATAAATTTGAAAAGAAACGATGAAATAGGACAACGCAGACTAATACCATCGATTTTAATCAACTCGATCGAAAGACTCACATGAGCACGAATCCAGTTTTGGTTATTTCAATGTAAACGTTGGAAAATTGGAAGGAATATCTTTGGCACACACTTCAATAATAGCCAACGGCAAAGAACTGCGCGATGGACTGATTAGAGTGTTGCTTGCAGTTCCTGGTAAGAAGAATTCACTTGCATCCCGATTTTTAAGAAAACCCGTCATTCTTTACGTCTGTTTAGGCACTTAACGATGTGCTTTACTTTTGATCCTACATGCTCGCTTTGCTAAGCTGTCCCGACGGTTATTGCGCCTTACCTGCCGCAGACTGAGTAATTTTGCTTAAGTATTCACAAAAATGGTTTTATTGCGTGCATACCTTTCCACGACTTGCAAACTACATGACACTCATTGAAAAGTGCAACAGAGGTCATCATGACTTTAATTCACTTCACTCCTTACTAGCTAAGCTGTCTGAAGTTCATCGGAAAGCCTGATGCTGTAATACTTTTGCGTGATGCCGTTCTCCCAAAACTGTGCGGTTGGCTCTTAAAAGAGAGAGGAATAATCATCACAATGCCTGACTCAGAAGTGTAACATCAGTCGTATCCAGCCCTTGAGGATCGAGATTCCGAATACATTTGTAAATTTCTGATGTAAAGAAAGCTTAAATCTGTATACAAATGCTTTTCCTGATATTAAATTTGTTACAAATTGGAGTTTATAATGGGTAATCCCAAGTGAAGCAGAACAGTTGGTGGCATCATTTCGCAAAATAATTGCTGAATTCAGTGCAAAAGACTTGCTCATTCAAGGGGCACATTCATGTAGTCGGTCTTCCTGCGCTTCCCACTTCTGTAAATCTTTAAACCCAATATTATTCAAAAGTTCCATACGAAAGACGATAAAGTTAATCACAAAATGATACAACAAAGAAAATAACGCGTTGCTCGAATCCCGCAAGAAAACCATGTTGCTAATTCGTTGATCACTTCCGAAAGGAAAAAATACCTCTGTTCAGTGATGTAAAATTAATGACCATCATTCCATTGCGAAATCTGTGTTGATGTCTACTAATTTCTTGCTCAAAATAGCTAGCATGCTCACTTGATTAACCAGTTAACTGTCAACTTTTTGAATTTTTTCCGACTACGCAAAGACGGATGGAGTTCGAACTATGTTTATGACAAGTTTTCCTTCTCTTCATCCGGATTGGTTACTTTGAGGGGCTCCTTAAACCAGGACCAACTTATTTTTTTTCTCCGCACCTAACAAACGCCCACTGTAAAACAGCATTGTACATCACAAGTGACGGTGATCAAATATTCCCTCTTTGTTCCCAGAAATTTTGCCACCAAGTCAGTGCAATTGTCAGAATCCATGTGAACAAATCACCTATTCGATAGAATCTATCACACAGGCTTTGAAGGCGCCGTTATTTGCACAACCTGCGGGTATCTTCTCCACGTCCGAAGATTCGACAGATCATTTGTGGCAAGGTAGAAGCAAAAGCCTCATTTCCGGACTTGCAAACAACCGAGGGGATCCACTTACGGAACACGGAAGTCAAGCGTCTGATTTTCATTCTTCCGCCAGAGGGTTGGAGGATCACAAGAGAGACGTTGGGGTAATTTTGTTTTCTTCACACCAATTTAACACGTGATCTTTTGTCAGTCTTGCTAGACACGTTTTAATTGGATAGTTGATTTGAAGACGACGTAAACCTAGCCATTGTGTTTTACCAGTTGTTTACCGGACTCGTCTTTTAGAAAATATGTAGTTGTGAATGAATAAGTGAAGCTGGCAATTTTATGTTCCATTCAAAAAATGGGTGACTTTTAATTAGTTGAGAGATCTATTCAAAAAGTCAGTGCATCTACGTATACATATTATATATTTATATGTATATGTAGCATAAGTCGTCAAAGCCATGGACGAAAAGAAAGTATTCATTGAAATAACATCAAATTACTTCCTCAAAGGTTTCAGCAAACAGTCATTCTTTTCTCCCGTTTTGATAGACAGCCATCACTCACTGTCCAGGAGCATGAGGCTAGGCACTCGCTGTTCAGTACAGTTCAATACCATTAATTTCAGCACCTTGCGGAACCGAATAAACGTGAAAGGAAAACCATAAATCCACGAGTTAAAAAGATGTCTTTCAGAACCATAAACCTTTCTAATTCATGAAGGTCATTGACTTTGACAATAAACCATAATCCCTAAGGTCTCCAACCATCGTCCTAGATGATCTCGTGGATCCGAACCAGGTTATCTAAACTGGCGTTTTCTGCACATCATGTACTACCCACGTTGACACACCTTGTCATTAATTGCCTCCGAGCATAATGGATAGTAAGACTGTGGATTTTCGGGTATATGTACCAAATGACCCAATCAGCCTAGTTTAATCCAAGTTCCTCTTTATTTTACTACCTACCCCTGCGTGTAGGTAGTAAAAAGATATTTCTGTTCAAAAATCTACAATTTTCGTACGTTTGTGCTCAACCGCCATGTTTCTGATCCGTTAAGCAGAAGCCAGGCTACTAGCCCCGGTTACACCCAACCTTTTATGATCGACCTTAACATTCTTCGGGATTTTCATCATGGTCTTTAGCCGAGTTTGGTTCTTCTTCTATTAATATGCACAGCGACGAGAGGGAGACTAATTCCCTTTGGCCGTATTTAATGTTGAAACAGTCTTATCAAATCGAACTGACACTAAAGGACTCTTGTGACAGTTTATAACAAGCGATCTAGGCAGATAAATATTTGCCAAGTCAAAGGCACTGCTGGTTTTCTGGGGACATTTATTAAGTTAACATACGGTCACCTTAATCACAGATAACCATAAGGATGGCGGCTTCTTCTCTGTCTACGGAATAAGAGGATAAAGTGGCAAATAAAATTACTAATTTCTCAAAATTCGTGTGATTTTACCGCGTGTCTGTAAAAATTCAAAAGAATACCACGCAATCAGTGATCCAATTGCACTGAAATACATCTAGAGTAAAATAATGATTCTTCTGTCATCGCAATCACTATTCGATAGGGAAGAAAACTACAAACAGCGCTCAGTCCATACATTTTGGAATTCAGGTTAAAGTGAACCTTCTGTTGAATCAGAGAATACTCTTGAGGGAAATTGGGCGATTCTATCGAAAACCCGTTCACTAGAAAACTGTGATAGAAGTCCCGGATGTCAGAAAATTCCAGTTTATAAACAGTATTGTTTGATTTATGCCATCCGTTTAAAAATAACATGCGCACTTCGTTGGTGCACGTGACTGAATCACAAATATATTTGTTTGTGTTGGGACACATGTACTGATGAATTCCGTGTAGGTATGGTGTACTTAAACCCAACACGCGGTCTTGATAGGTTCATTATGAAACTAGTTGTACAATTCTGAGTCCGATAAAAATTACTTTATCTAATACATTTTTGTTCGCACCCGTTTTAGTATACGCATAAACTACTGATGATTATTTGGCACTAAGAGAGATAAAAAAAGGAAGTGAAATGCAGCTGGATCATAGTATTTTAATTTTCCGCTGACATTTGCTACTTCCGTGGATTTAGAGAAAAAAAGATCTAATCATCAGCCAAAATGTCAACTGGCTGAGAAAATTTAGTGTTTTTGAAGTAAAAATAATTGTCTGTTTTTGACAATTTATCTTTTGGATCACCTGTTCCAATGTTCAAGGGTTTCGAGAAAACAGTGAAGGGGTATTTGTCAGTAGATGCAATATGCACATGGGTGTTATGCATTTCAAACTCAGGCTATTTACTTGGAAATATACCGGAATACATGTGATTTTTGTTTATGTATTCGACAAACCCGAAAGTATTCGAAACTGGGCCGCGGGACATGCGTGATGCAAATAATGCTTCAGACTACGGCTTTGTGCGTGGATATCCCAAGTAAATAATCAGTGAATCATTTACTTTGCACTGCTTTAAATGGGAGTTTTGTTAATTGAATTTTGACTAGTCGTAGTTTTTTTCGCTTTGAACCAGGGGTGTAAACATATGGCTGTTCTCGGTAAAGCTCATTGTTGTTCAGTTAATTATGGCTGATAGTGTCATGTTCCTTCACAATCATTCCCTCCATCCAAATCTAGTATGGCACTCTGATTCAAACGTGGGCATTTTTACGGGAAGCTAATCGAACCGCGTTTGAACACCTGCGTCAACTATCCCGCCTACTTCAAAGCTTGCATATGGATCTTCAAACTGTGGAACGGGCAGTCACCTCTGTACAACTGAAGCAAACACTAATAACCAGCCAGTCGATTCGCGGACAGACCTATGATTGGCAATCTGCCTACGACAAATCTCAAAATAACGATCACGATCACATTAATACTAACATTAATAACTTGATGAGATCTGATTCCAGCAGTGGTCTGTGCATGGACGCCGAGGAGCACGAGCGTATCCTGTCTCGAGTACGTAATCTGGGAGAGGAATTCGTGCGGTTGTTTCGGCAAAGTGTTCTCTTCCGTGATGTGTCACAAATGCCTGGTCACGATCTACACGTGCATCTGGTGCGCTTATTCTTTCTCCGTGTTGTTCCCGAGTTCGACAGGTTGTCTAATCAACTGCAACACAACGACCTCTTTTCTGACGTAACAATGTTGGATTTGCAACGAAAAGCGAATCAGTGCAAACAGTCGACCAGCAGCCAAGCACCAGGATCCAAACGTGGGACAGATACAGCCACATCAACGACAAATGGAACGGGGCGATTAATTTCAAGCCATGCAGATCGGATCCAGTTGGAACAGGCTTCGGGAGATATTGCCAGTTTGCAGGCTGTTCTGCTTGCCACGGATTCCCAATTCAAACAACTGCGTTCTAGTTTTACTAAACTTACCCAAGACAACGAAGAACTGATTGAAGCCATCTCTTTGGACCAACTGAAATTGGGGTCCGTGGCTCATCCAGGAAACAGGTTTGTTCTGCATGCAATTATATATGATTGATATGCAGATGTTTGTCGTCATGCCCTACGAAAGATGAAATCTTTTTGAATATGAAGAGAAACAGCCTATTTAAACTTATTTCCTTCAGTCATATGGGTAAATCATCGTAAAATATACGTCAATAACATTTCGAGTGAAAAAGCGTAATTAGTATCTGAATCAGCAGGTTTAGAGCTTGTTCATGCATTAAGTTGAGTAAATATGCGGGCAAACATAATTGGTTATATAAACCAGTTGAAAGTGATGTATAAAGTAAGTAAAGAGAGCGGAACTTCGGATAATACTGTATCACCGACCACTGCTGCAACAGCGGAAAATGTGTACCGGATGTCACTTGTGCACCATGTTACTGATACTCAGTTATTACTTATTGATTCCAGAAAAATTCAGTAGACGCTGTTGACGCACTCTCTTCATGGTTCCGAATGAAATATCATAATACTGCGCTTGAACTACGCCCAGCGGTGGTTGGTCGGTTAGTATTGTAGCACATGAACGTGGAGGTCGCGCGTCAGATGTCCCATAGCCGGATACTTTACCAATCGATAGCCAACTAGGGACCTCGGCCATCTTCCTGATGCACCGCACTTTCGTTTCTTTAAGAGAAAATATTTTTGTTGATTTTGGTATTGCCATTTTTATTGCCATTTATTGTACTTTTTGACTAATTTTCACCCTGATGACGTTAGATCCGAGGAATTTACCCACACGCTATTTTATAACGAAATCCATTTTTCTGTATCATATACCTCTATTGCACAGGAATTAAAAATGCCCAGTTTTGTACTTCGCTGGAGAAATAGCACTAAAACAGGACATATTTCCTTTCCTAACTTATTTTTGGCAAAAATGGGCCTCTGATTTTCACACAGGAACGAAGCTGATAAATAGTTCAAAGAGCAGTAGCTCCGCAATGACTTCGGATTACCTAGCGTTCTACAATTTGTTTCAAATTTCAGTCAGAATTTTTCAGTCAACCCCTCATTTATGATAGATCTGAAACATGACTCACTTTACACGGGAGCATTTATCTGTTCAGACTAGAAGATGTACTGATTGCCGTCACCTGCGAACAGTCATGCGGTTTCCGCCTGTGCTACAGCAAAATACTCCCGAACGTTGAATTTTCGGTCCATTGCATTGGCATTTGTATTTTGCTCGCAAGTTTGCTTGACTCATACCGATACCCCGACAATAAACGACCAGTTATCTCTTCTCCAAGTCTGACAAAATATTTCAGCCCTGTTTATCACTTTACTGAACCAGATAGGTCGCGGTAGTGTACGTATCTCATGAAGAGGCGTGTTGTTATTAACTACATGGGTTCTACTCCGCCGACTCCACGTTTGTTGGTTTGTTTCACTGAAACCTGTGGCCGGATTGAATGACAGAGGCACGAACAAGCCACTTTTTCCTGCTTTATGGTTTATTTAAGTAATACACTTATGGTCACAAATAAACGTTAACTGGAGGAAATTGTGGACTACAGAGCCTGAGGCGAATTAAAGTGGGGAGGGAATGATGAAAGAGGACAATAATTTTGTTTTTGCTGACTGGTCTGTGTTCATTCGTTTTTTTTGATAAACGTAGATCGCATCGTTCAAGGTTGATGCTAACGTACTCAGTTCTTGAGGCTTGTACGTTATCATTTTTACGTTAATCAACTACGAGTTTCCAGTTTAGGTCTTGTAAAGTTTACTCACCTGAGCATTGCAAAATTTATTTCGTCAATTTTTTACCGTTTATAGTACAATTTCTGCATCTAACGAACCGCCGAAAATCATGGAAACACACAGTACAGCCGACTACAATTCAATCATCAACAGAGTTCACCCGTAGCTTCGAACTGGGAGCAAAGTTATAAGAGGAAATCATGAAAGTTAGATTCACCGGGCTGCAGTCTTTGGTTTATTGGACCTTAACATCACGTGATATTACAGTGATCTGTTACAGTAATCAGATCCTAAAAAGATGAATTTCATCTGGCTAGCCTGGGTACAGTATTAGCAAAACTGTTCTTATCGGAGTGATGCGAAGATTCCATCAGGTGTTGGATAGGGAAATGGCTTGTGATGTATTATTTCACCCATAGCATTTGCCGAAATTCCGAAGCCCTATCCAATAAGCAAGTACTTTCCTGAATTCAAACTGGTAAATACTACTTGGTAAGTAAGGAAATAATACTTATAGAAACGAAATTATCATGCAGTGCATTTTTTGGAATTTGTTGACCCACCTTAGGCGGGTAATAAATAATCCCCTGGTTACATATCTAAGTCCTTTGCCTTGATCTCTTGACTCAATAAGATCTGTTGTTAAGCATGTGTTGCGTTCTCGAGAGGAGTCCGACATCAATCACGTGCCTATCTTAAGACAGGTACACCAGCTAGAACAGTTTGGTATAGTAAAACTATCTTGATGGAAAGCCGTTAACCCCATTAGTTCGGAGGAGAGGTTAGTGAAGTAGGACTCAAGGTTGACTAAAAACAGCAGGCGGTGGATTATTTGAATGGTGAGAGATCACTAAACTTATTTCACAAAATGAGTGTGCAGCGCACAAGATAGGTTTAAAATAAAAATTACAAAGGGGCTGTTATATGTGAAGCCGCTGTTAAACATAGTGGAGATTGAATTTGACCCTAAAATGGCACTATAAGTTCTATTTGAATTATCAGTCTGAGATATCGCATATAACATAATTCAAAACTACTTAAATGGACATGAAACCATGTAAAGTCTTGCGAAAATTCAGCTGAGATTGGGTTAACTGCAAAGGTCTTGCTAGGTCCGAATTTTAACAAAATCTACCGACTAGAGGGCCATCATTAAAGGTAGATATGCATTACCCTCTCAGCTGCTTTTGCTAATACAACAGACATGCCTGTCTACATAGTATGTTAAGAAAAATCTAATTTTATTGGTTAGGAGGAAAATAGTACAACACGTTTATCTTTCTTATTACGTGCCGTTTTTACTGCAGGAATTTTGTTCTAAACTCTAAACTAGAGACCGTTGGAGATTGCAAATAATAAACAAATACGAAAAACCACAATAAATCTCCCAAAACTGATTCTCGTTGTCAAAGGAAATCACTGAACAGTTTTGTTGATTCTGATTGTGTGATCTATTGATTCATTTGTTTTTATCCCATACGCAGACGGTACACTCCCAAAATGATAAGAAGTAGAACGGAAAGACCCTACGACTCTTCAGGCAGTAGCGGTGCGGGTAACTTTCCGCTCATCAAGTAGACGGTCTGACAACTGAACAGATGTGGACATTGTCCTTGACGAGAAATGCATTGGTGACAATCTTGTAGAGGTTCGAAAACGCAACCCACCCTCGAGGGGCATGCCACTGATACCGGAATTGTGGGAGAATTGGCACAACAGGCGGAAGATCCAAGGTCCTCTTGAGGCTACCAGCATTGATATTCCGATGTGTGGCATTTTGTGTGCATGACGTCACTTGTTACCCAAACAAATCCGATCACATTCATACTGAAATACCTTGTATCTCCCAACTACTGGGTTGCTTGTGGTTATTTATTAAAAGTAGACAGACTATGCACCTGACGTCACTCTTTGGAGAAAGAAATTGATTTATCTGTTTGCTGAAACGGGAATAAGATGAATTTGTCTGATCAGAAATTAGGCTTCATTAGTCTCTATGATTATGCGTAACAGTACCCGTTGAACTTAACGTGTGTGACAGATAAAAGCGAGAAACTGTTAAAAGCCAGTAATTTTCAAATAAGTGTTCTCACCTACGTCATATTGCGCCTCCATGTGCAAGTTCCGGCATGAGTTTATCTAATTTGCGTTAGCCTGTTCATATTTCAGGAAGTAAATTATAGTATAGACGACCGAACTTTGTGCACCGAAGGCTTATTAGAAATCGTAAGTTCGCCGTTCTGAACTCACGCAATTTGCTTCCTTTATAACTGACCTACAAGAAAGTTATTTCCTTCCGGCTTCTGAATATCCATATCAAATATGCGTGTTGCTTACTTGCTACCAGGTGCAACGGTGAGTTTTGATCTCCAATCTGCCGTACATCAGACTAAATTATGAGACCGTATCAATTATTACTTGAAGTCCACGAAGACCTGGAGAAAGTGTCTTACAATCCTAATATTTATTGCATAAGCAATATGTATTGAATGTCAATATATATATATATATGTATATATTATGCCGTGGTAAATGTTCAGTCAACCGTATTCAAATGCTGGTTGGCTGACCCTCTCAAATAAGACTAAAAACAATAGGTAAACACGTCATAGGTGTTCTCATAATCGGACGCACATTGATCGAATAAAAACACTATTTAGACAAAAGGCCGGAGTGGTTTGCGACGGGGAATCGGAAAACTCCGATCAACTCGGTCAAATCAATCCTAATCAATAGAGTATACTAGATAAATGGCCTGCCTTCCCATATGACCTACATAGTACGCGCGAGCATGAAAATGCAGCCTTCCACTGCCATTTTCATCAGGTTTTTGTGGCATTTGTTTTGTTTTTATCATAAAAGGACTATCCCTTTTATTCCGAGAAAACTGGACTATCACAGTATCTCTTTGATCGTCTTAGATTCTGATAATGAATTTTTTCAAGGTGTATTAGAAATGTTTTAGGGCATCGCATTCCAGACGAGGCGTTTATCCAGCTTTACTCTTTTAAAACCGTTTAGATCATTCGTTCAAGACATCTGAATGATTCCGGGTTTCATGATCAGTACACAGACATTTAAAACATACATTAGATAAAAAATTTAATATCAGATACAGCTGTAATAATCCCAAAATGACTTCGGAATTTGATTAGGTTTCAGTCCCACGATTGAACTGAATGAGGACTTAAAAACGGAGATAAGTCCAGGCCCCGTGACTTCGTGAACTTAATCCTGAACGGTGACATCGCTCGTCTGAAGAAAAGGGAAAACAATCGGTCAGTTGTGACGGTATGATTAGGAATTTATTGCACAGGAAACTGGAACATAATTTCATTAATACTTAAAACGTTATGTATGCCACTACTTTTGTGATTGCACATGAGTATGATAAGACGTCACCAGTTTTACCCCTTCAAATGTATAATCCAGGCAGACGATATCACATGACATTAGAAAGGCATCGTACATATGAAAGCTATAAATTTTATTGTTACCAACTGAAATTCCCAAAACAAGAAATTATCAATCATATTATTGATCAAGTGTGCCATGATAAGCATGACGTCGACAAAGTGCAAATTCCGCCCAAAAAATTAGGGTTTGGGTACTTTGATATGTAGCTTAGTGCCAAAAAACGTATCCTAAGTGAAAAATACTGTCATAACGACCATTCTTCCCGGAGCTGGACGCAACAAAAGCCCATTTTTATGATAATTAAAGGCGTTTTGGGAGATTTTAATTCTCGCCTCCGTTTATTGGAAAGTGGCATTAACATGGAGTGTGGAAACGTTTGAAGCATTCGTTCTTAATGGCGGCTGAGTGGACGAGGTCGTGGTTAGTGAACGCAACCATTTTACGTTCGAATCTTCCAAACGCCAGTAAACTTCTCCACCAGGTATCCGTCTTCAGATAGCCTCCCTTCTTCAAAATGTTCACTGCTGTTCCATCAGTAAAAAAGATAATAAGGTGAAATAAAAAGTGGAAAGTAAAAGACTAAAAATACGATTTATGACTTCGGTGCATTATTTACTTCTGCGTGGAATCGGTGTTTAAATTGCTCAGAGAATGAGACTAAATAACTCTAAAATAAAATTTACGAACGAACCTTTGTTTTTAGTGAATATGTTAGTTACATTTGGGTATTGTGGGAAAATCTGTTGGACTAAACTGAAAAGTAACTCCATGAATGATAGTATAATAATGGCGTCGTAGCATTTGATTCATATAAGATTCATTGAGTAGATATTTTCGAAGGTGTTTAGATGTCTCATCCGTGCAAATCTTACCCGGTTTCACCACTTGCCAGCTTTGTGACAATGACCATACAACTAACTCGAGACAAAAATCGACTGGTACGACTGGAGTCCGTTCAAACCATTTACAATCCATTTAGTAAGTGTATGTCCCTTGCATTTGTTTTCATCTAGCATGTTTATTTCTAGCTAAGCGGAAGACGAATATTAATCAGTGGAACAGTGCTAAGGAAAGCAATGAGGTTAGATATTTAAAAAATCGGAGCAGTCAGCAAAATGGCACTTAAAATACTTTAGTTTTTGCGTAATTGGCGATTGACGACGGTGGCCAGGCGGATAGGTTCATGGCATTTGAATGTGAAAGTCGCTGGTGCTTTCGCCGATTTACATCAAACTGGAAGAAAACTGCAGTTGTAAGCATAATAGATGCACCATATTCTGTTAGAGTGGAACACGTGTATTCTTTCTCAGACCCTGTCGTTTATTTATACTGTCCGCTTCTTTACAATCATAGGGATATCTCTGTCATTATAACGACAATTTCTGCTGTCCACAATACATTTTCTCTCTACCTGCTTGCAAAGCGTCGCTCATTTTTCTTGAGTGATATTGGACAACTTAGAGGGCAGTAATAACACAGGCAAACGATTTTTGAATGAATTCCTTCTAGAAGTGTCCATTTTGTATGTTTTCTACAGGCTATCACACATTGCGCTTCTAGCAATAAAATTAAATGGTCCCCATATTAAAGCGCTTAGCATTTTCCACTATTGCTCAGGATAATTGATTTCTGTGCTTTATTACGCGATTAATCCATACTCCATATCTTCATGAGCTGAAAGCGTTTAAATATCATTCAAGTCTAACCGGATCGTAATGCGTGAAGCACCGGTAAAAATCGGAGACACGGTTAGAGAAAAGAACTTCCGTCGTAAAATTATAACATGAACTTTATTATCCCTATGGTCACCTTCGGATGTGATTGGGTTCCTCTTTGAAAGACCAACTCTTGATATCATTTGTTTGATCACTATGATGTAAATGGAGGGATTGTTTAGCTTAAATCACTAGAAAAGCTTAAATCCAAAAGTTAATCCAGGTTTTTTAATAGCTTACTATCGCATGCATTGTGGTATCAAAATATTTTTGTTTCTCTTTCGCTGTTTAACTACCACATTAAAAATGTAAAGAATCAACACAGTACACTTAAATGACCTTGATTTAGGGTCAAGTCTGGTGTAAATGGAGCTTCAAAAACGAAGATGTTTCTACTCCTGATCAACCATAATCGCTAGACCTCAGTTAAGGCAAAATACCCCAGTTATCAAATAATTTTCTTTGACCTATGAATACATGCGTAATCGTGGGCAGAATACTCTATGATATAGGACGTTTCTGTTGGACAAGCCGGTTTATTATCACTAATGCATGCCGACTAGGATAAACCCTAAGACTCTTTCGGAAACGTTTAGGGAATTTTCATAATCCAGTAGGATTTCTTTTTTCATGTTCAAAAACGTCTAACTAGAAAACTGAAATCACTAATGTAAAACTGGGCACATTAAAGTAAGCGAACAGATATAAAATGTGCAGCCCGTAAATAAATTCATAACGTTTGTTGATGCTTTTTTATGGTTCGAATGTACTAGGAATGTGAAAATAATAACAAAAAGGCTTCGCAATGCGTCACAATCGGCGTGCTTGTACATATGCGTTTACATATGCATATATATATATATGACATACCAAAATTTCCACAACCTGGCCGATGTTCGGCAAAACAGACTAGATTTGTTCAAATGCTTGATAGTAACTACTCTGGTTGACTGGAAACGGTCAGGCTAAAAAAGGGAACTAGTCTGTTTAGTGCAATTTTTCTGTCATCAATGCGTCATAGATTTTCACGATAAAGCGCTGGGGGCGTGGCCAGTAACCGGTTTGTTTAAATTCATTAAATAATGCGTTTTGGAGTCAGTGGGAATGCTATTTCTAATACAAAGATAATTAAATTAGATACAGATTGACCAAAGGCCTACGATAGTTGCGCCATTTGATTAGAAATAGCTGTGTTAATCCATGTGATGCGGTTTTATAAACGACAAAGTAAAGGTAATAAGTAATTGCGTTTAGTGTCTTTAAATCAAAAAATATATGGCATTACTTTTTCTCACTATGAAGTCATTTCTTCTTGGGGAGTGGAAAAAGGTTTCTTGTTAGGGATACTTGGCACAATCAAGCAATTTTCAGCAGTTATTTACTAGTAAAACTTGCTGCCATTCTGCTCAGTTTGAATGTCGAAGAAATGCCCTTGTTATTCCAAGAATAAACCAAACGGACAATTACCTTCGACATTTTCTAGCTGGTCACTACAGTTTGCAAGAATATATAGACAAGAGATAGAAAATTATTAGTGCCATCTCACTCTTATGCGTATTATATAACAATAGGTGGTATGAGATGGATCTGGTGACTATTCCGTCTCTTTGGTAATTGAGATAAGATGATAAGGTCATGAACGTCACTCGGGCCGTGTCGCGAGTGTGCCAATCAAACTGATGTTTTCGCCTGATGTAGCGTGACTCACACAAATGGACCCCTTTCAATGGAAGGAAGGTCCCAGGATTGAACGATCGGCAGGATGGAAATCCATTTTAAAGCCACGGTAGACATAAGTCAAGGATCTGGAGAGTGCATCTCTGCTGTTGAATCTGCTCTGTGGAAAATAGGTGGTCAACACAAACATGACTACTTCCAAGATCAGCTTTAATTTTCTCTCGCGTGTTCGTCACGGATACTAGATATTCGGTAGATGACAACTCCGGCAGGCAGCTTGAATGCAAAGCCTACCAAACTCATCCAGGAATTTCAAAGTAGGACCTATCATCTATCACGTAAGTCCTTACAATGGCTCATGCACAACAAACCTTGGGTATTCCCCACATTTTGCAGGCCGAACCCAAGAGTTAAAAAAACGCCATCCCGAAACATGGATAAAGATAGCTGAACAGGTTCAACTATTCTGTCTACTCAGAGAGCCTTTCTTCCAGATAACCTCCCATTCTATTGAAGGACTGGCACCTACTACATTTTTTCAATCACAACTGCAAGTAAGAGGCTCTTTTGGTCAATAATAGCTTTACTCAGGGCTGTAGACGACAGTTCAGATGGTTAGTCAGTGAGCCGCAGGATTCCTTAATCACCTCATTTATAACTACTTTCCGTGAACCAGTGTTCGTGATCAGTCGGTTAAGGTTTCCCTCATTATCAATAGCTGGAAGATTCTCCACTTCGCACTATCTATTCGTCTTTACTAGTGATAGTTTCTGACCAACTAACGTACCCTGGAAGGACGGATCTGCGGGCAAGTAACAGGCAGCTGAGGCCAAGGAGATCTATCCCTTCGGAGATCGGCATAACGCAAAAACATGCGCGACGTTTGTCTTTACATACCTTCGATGTTTGCTTTGATATTCGACGTTTAGTCGTGGTGATGACCACGTTGAAAGTTCCGAATACAGGTCATGTCGGTGCTTGTCGTCCACAGGCAGCTTTGCATGACGGAAGGCTTTCCTGCTGGTGCGACCAAAGGGTAAGAGCAAATAAAAGCAAGCACAGGCCAAGGTTTCATCTAGGACCACCAGTGTGGACGGTCTTCCGTTGGTTCACTCCACCTGTGACCATGAACGATGTTGGCAGTCTGTGAAGGGATCCGATTTAGCAAGTGTTGGTTTTATGAGAGGAAATTATACTCTCGAATGCAATCCCTGGTCGAAGCGAGTTCTGATTAGGAAATCGCTGTTGTCGGGTTGACTAAATGGAATGGCAAATTAAATTAAAATATATATTTTCCATAACTGCGAACTTGCGCAGTGAAGTCACCAGCAGCAACCACAACGTCCTCTGAACGTACGGTTTATAAGGACGAATGAGCTTCTACATTTTGGCTGACTCCAATTGACACAAGAGGATCGTCAGATTGACATGCAGTCAAATTACCGTTGACTGGGGTCCAGTCTAATAGTACACATTCACATTTCTTGTTCCAAACGATCCCGAAGTCAGTATGATCAAGAACGATAGAAACTCCACCAAATGACAGACGCAGAGTAAATTGATGGACAGAGGTTGAACCTCGGATCCGAAGAGCAGCGGCGCAATTAGGATCTCGCATTCATGTTTCGGGGACACAACATGTATTTGTTTTAAATATTCTGCGAATTTTTTCTAGGGAAGCATTTCTGATCTATCTAGTACGGTGTAGGAACACTGAAAGCATCAGATTGAAGCAATATGCTTAGTTTGTTTCTCAAGCTTCCACTAGTGGTACCAGCAGGTAAATCTGCCAAGCCAGAATTTGTGTCACCCTGTACGGGGCTTACAATAGAAGAACGAAAGTTAGTAAGACTACTCAGAGACAGAGTGCTTGAAGTGCTTTGCAGACTATATTTCACGACCACCTATGCCACAGAAGAGCAAAGTGCTCAGTATCCACAAAAAATGATATTTTCGAAATAGTTGCCTAATGAACTTTAGGATAACCGAGCTGAAATTGGTTTTGGCACAATTTATCAGTGTTTTTGAGTAATCAACAAAAAAGTTCCATTTATTCGTGTTTCAGTCGGTTCATCTGATTCTCGAAATTCCCTTGTTATACGCTGTAACAATATATCTATTATGTTTTCTGAAAAAACCATGTTTGCTTCCATGGAGGTCCAGATTGACATAAAAATTGCAGTGTCGGAGTTGCGGTTGAATAGTCATTTGCAGATTCACTCTCCCGCTCACTCGATGATGGTTGTGAAGAACAAAATTTGATCTTTGGATGCTGTCAGCAGTGACACACGAATCGAGAAAGCATACCAGCTTGCCTTATTCCGTAACTTTGTCAAACAACGTGGTTGTTGTTGTTGTTGTTGTTGTTGTTGTTGTCAGCTCTTCACATCAATGGTTCTTCATTCAGGGTAGTGAGTGGGCACCAGTCACTAGAATGCTACCGTGTTGGTGAGTGCAGCAAAATATACAAGCGATAAGCTTTCAAATAACTAACTTAGTTACCTGACGAATCATTCGATACATTCTTGTTCACTCTGAGATAATTTGTACTATACTGCAGTACCTGCAATCTCCTGGAGGAAGGCTCATTGAGTGACTGAAGTATGTCAGGTTTGCGTTACGCGGTCGCCATAGAGAGCCGTTGAAGTTTCCTGAATTTGCGATGCAACGGTGCTCTGACAGTTGCCGGAGCGAGAACGCTGTTAAGAAACGCATGGAAATCTTGGAAATCGGAAGCATCGGAATCACTTGGTCTGTCCTGGATAACATCTGAGAAACACCAGGAGTGCAAGACAGAATGCCGATTTTTTGGGAAACTACAAGTCACGGGGAGTGAATATTGTGCTGCTTGAGGAAAAGCGTGTGATATTTGCTGGAAGCGCAGTTAGTCCTCGTCAAAATGTCTCTCCAGAACAATGATCACAAGCCAAAACGTACAAAACGGAATTGATTTCGATTTAGTGTAATGGGAACTTCTGCAATGATGCTCTCTTCTAGAATGCTGCTGAACAGAAAAGAAATCATTTTCTAGAGAGGTATCGGTGAGCATCATACTTGTAAATACTCTATCGAACATGTCATGTAGGCCGACAGAGATAACACACAATGGGGAACGGTGCCAAGGTAACTGCGAAAGGAGAAGCGAGTCTCCTAGTCACCAATCTCGAGAACAATAATCTTCTGCCACAAAATTCGTGACGATCGACCAGGGAAGTATCATTATCCTCAGTCGTGAGTATATGGTAAACGCGAATTTTTTTCTTTTCACTAAGATTCGCTTAGTCGCCATAATTCTCATAACAAGAACATTACCCAGAAAAGTTTGTCTCCGTATTTGATGAGAAGCCAGGAATGCTTCCAGGAATAGTTACATTAAACGTCGAAAAACTGCCGATACCGTGATACTACCAATGAAGCGTTTCTAGGAAACGATTTGGACGGGAGTTGGGAATTATCATAGAAATTTACATGGGAAAGTCGGTGAGCCTACAGACTGAGGCAGTCACCAAAACTTTCAAGAAATTACACACCTGTATTAACCCTAAACCACTAAACAAAGCACTGCGACGACGCCACTTTGCGTGAACTGTTTTGTTGACATTTTGCTTGAGTTTTAGAACGTGATATTTCAAAAAGGCTGACCTGACCATATCAGTTTGGCACTTCGAGTTGCATAAAGCCTCGATTTATTCCACGATGCCTGACACAGCTTGTTGCTGTTACCCTGGGAACCGACTACGGTTTGGCCTAAAAGGTATACATTGAGATTTTTCAGATTTCCCAAACCATGGACGACTTCCCCGGGGTGCTTCATATGGCAAATGACACTGATATTCAGGAGAATAAGGGAAAGTTTGATTTTTCCTTGCAAGGACTCATCCTAGATGGAATTAAACAAACGCGAAACAAGTTGACATTTTATAAAACCGCTCATCGACGCGGGTACCGGATGGGATTTAGAAGCCGTAGGTGTCGTCGTAGATATGCCTACACCAAACAATACGAAGTGTGTCTCGTTTTAGAATTCGGTTATCGCTGTCACCAACTCTAGGAGCTTTAGTCATTTGCCGCCCCGCTCAATCAAACGAGAACGATTAAGATAGCCTCTAGCCGGTAGCTGCGACTACTTTCTTTAATTTATCATAATCTAACAGTTTGCAGAAGTCCACACTGGGTAGAGTTCATTGGTCGATTGCTCCTCGTTTCTCGGGGTCAGTGTCTCATTTTGGCCGTCATTTCGTACGCCGTCCCCTTTCATCTCTGAGCTTGTCAGAAAATCAAGCCAGTCTATCTTTGTTCCATAATTAGGGCGAATGGTTGAGTCCCTAAAGTGTCTCCTGATTTGCAGCCGCTCACACCTTAAGTTCGTGCGTCACTCACCCGAGTGTGATTGGGCTTGTGGGACAGTGCTTTTTCCTAGACATGGTCCGTCCTCCCGGTCGCGCAGCTGATAAAACCAAAGTTGCCTTGCTCTACTGACAAGATCCCAGAGCCCCAACTTACAGCATCAGCAGATTCTTAGCGGACTTAACGCAGTTGATGAAACCCAGCCTCTGAATAACACCCAAAGCAGAAAAATGGATATTGGAAGACCAGTCAGCCTTTGATTGTATAAAACAGTTTATTGTTAAGATCCCCGTATACCTATATTTTTATCTATCTTTGCTGTCTATTTTGCAGTATAATAACAGTTATTATGGGTTATTTGTTCTCTTACAAAACAGTTATCCTATTGGTTATCGCAAAGTTTGGCACGATGTCATTGGAAATGTGCACAATGCCAGAGGTAGCTTATGGCAATCCTATACACTTTTGAAAAGCTCGATGATTATACCTTTGGCAAATGGTACACATTTCATAATACATTGACCACGATCGTGTATAAGCCACTGCTGATTCGCAACACGGGAAAGGGAAGAAGACGTCAGCTCACATCGTCCGTAAATCTTCAAATGATTCTATCTCCCTACCGCTATCGCCATTTTCCATTAACCCTGGTGATAAAAGCCAGGTCAAGCAAACAAAGTTCGTTTACTACCCAAAATCGAATCGTTAATATTAATTTTCCGTGATCAACACTCACTGACCAATTTTTCTTTCAGCTAAACTGACCGGTCGTGTGGTGTTTTCCCTCAGATTATCGACTCGTGTATTCAACACGATCTCACTGCAATTGTGTTGATCTCTGACTACAGAGGTAGCTATGAGTAAATACCCACTACCTTCACAATTACATCGACTACCGAAAATGCTGGTGGTCAGTAGTAATAAGTCTGGAAAGGTGTAGTCAAGAGCAACACTATCAACAAGATAAGCAAGCATTCGTAATTGATGCGCCGTCATTGGTTGCGAGAACGCCCATTAAAACTAAACAAAAGGCATTAAGCTGGATGTAACGGGATCTGTATTATTGTATTGACGGATTGACATGGTTGGAGATCTATATTTACATCCCCTGAAAAATGTTATCACTCAAGGTTGGCCAGTAGATAAAGAATTCCGTCAGTAGAAGTTCTATCACGTTTAAATCTCACAAAGAACTAACGTCAAAAGATAAACTGATTATTCAAGATGATTGTTTAGTGGCCCCAAAGGCAGTTCGAAAACGGGCTTTGCTTTTATTACATTTTTCATCTGCAGGTATGGATAACTGTATTGGATGGGATGGTAAGACATACTACTGGCAGGGCACAATAAAGCAAATTAAGTAAATGGAAGCAAGCTCTGTTGCATAGAGGACATGTGACCAGCGAAAAACCAGAAGACGAACGGAAATACGACCAGTACCTGATCGGCTTTGGCAGATATGTTTTACCACGAAAATGAATCATATGGTGACCGTGGATTACTACAGTGACTTCTTCGAAATCTATCTGCTGAGGGCGGGAACCACTTCAGCGCTGATCAAATAACTGCCATTTAGCTAAGCTCGAAGAACAATTTCGATTCGATTTTTGACGGTACCTTCCAGTTTCGTAGGATAAGTTGCGGCAGTTCTCAGATACATGCCGCTCTGGAATCCCACCGGTCCTTGCCACAATCAATCCAACGGTAAATCAGACAGGACAGTTAAACAAGCAAAAACCGTAAAATAGGGAGTAATGATTTATGCGTCTCTCATTACATTTTGTAATACAGCATCAACAGCCATGATAATGACTCAGGTGAGGCACCTGTTCAGAAGAGAGACGAGAACGAATCCACCTGAATGTGTCTGACTACTAGGCCCAGAGGTCTTATCTCATTCATTTGATTAAACCAAGGCGGAATCATACTATGGGGTCGCAAAACGATTTTGCGATCGGAGTAGCAAATTGCAAGGTGACACAGACTGAATTCAAACACTGGAACTGGCGAGAAAATTGTGAACAAATAGATAAGTGACACCACGTGCAACAGAATATCGTGCCTGTTACTGTGCAGCGGTCGTCTTGTAAGAAATAATAGTTTGCTTAAAAAATTAAAGAGAATATGTCCACGACGAACAAAGAAGAAGGGAAGCCAAAGTGCGAGGCAGGAGACCAAAGCTGGTTCTCAAGAACCTGAGGTGGATAACAAAATACAAGTATAAGTAGAAGAAATGCACTCTCCATCAGGAAATTAAAATGGACAGACCAATCAGATGGCATTAAAATAAACAATGCCTTGAAAACTGGAAAACCTTTTGGGATTTGATTCTGCTTATCAACGTCAAAGTCGTTTTACAAGTGGGTCATAAATGGCTAAGGTTTGGCGTTCGTTAAACAAGTCATCCAACTGTCACATCAGACTTTAAATCACTTTTTGTTTAACAGTGATCGAAATTTATTCTAGCACATTGTAACAAAGCGCCGACTGAGTTTCGTGATCAGCGGAAGTTTGAGACATAGGATGGATCATGTGTTGTGCCGAATTAGAAAACTCAAGCGCATTTTCCAAATCTTTAAATCAGGCTCAAGTAGACTCCATTGTAGTATCCTCTTACTCCCATAATTTGCGTTCTTGAGCCTTGTGTTCACAGTATTTGCATGACGAGGGCGGTGTCACAAGCTTCGTCCTGGGTCGTGGTACATTAGCATGGATACAAATAACAGAAATTCATTTGATCCACAAATTTTGGAAAGAGTTCGTGTTTTTGATATTGACAGTGGTGGTATATAAGCAACGTATACCATAACTTTGTTAATAAGCCCTGTTCTGCAATATCCATATTCCTTTTTTTGTCACAACAGCAGAACTGGTCGACTTGATTGTCTCAGGCTTAGTGATGGCATTTTTGGCCGTTTTTTTACTCGACATATGCACAAGCCACCATTCAGTCAGTCGGGGTCTGATTTGTTGTACTGACCCGACAATTAGTGCAATAGAGGAAACCTCGCCGGACAAACCGTCCCTAATTGTTCATAGCGGATGTGAGCCACTGACAGATTGTGCGGAATCCACCATCTGCCCACCACCGGGACCGTCTTTTCACTCATCAACGGAGTTCTGCAAGACAGCACGACCGATGGTGATGATGATGGATCATCCCAATACAGTGACCAATTATTCCCGCTTCTGCACACTTTGCTCAACTCGTACCTCAACAGAATGGCCAGTGCTTTCACCAACTAAAGTGATTAAACAGGTAAATCAAACAGCATCAACTACCTTTTTTGTCATATCCATCTTGCTGTACCCATCAAAGGTAAGGCTCGCGAACGCAGCTTTATATGGGTTTGTGGTGACGAAGTAGACTGATGGAAATATCTTTCTTATAAGTTCATATTTTTTGTAAAAGTGGGTGAATTCATTTTCGAAACATGTTAAATCTCTCATAAGTTCTGTTAGAAGTTTTTGAATAAAATTTTCTTCAGTATCTTTTGCCATAGGTAGTCCAACATGCCAGCTAATGTGCCCATAACACTGCGGCAGTCATTTATACATCTGACTTACAGATAAACGGAACAAAGCGGCAGGTACCTATTTCTGCGTAGCCATCGGTTTGGATGACATCTGAGGTTTTCTTAATATAATTTGAAATTAAATAACTGATTTATGCAGGTTACACTAGCTATAAGTAGGTATTTATGAGAGGAAATCTCGGAACCCCCACTTGTGATTCCATATATACTACTGTACGAATCACTGCGCTCATCGCACGGTTCCATTCATTATTATTTTGCATTACAGTGCTGTGATGTCTTACGGTTGGCTGGAGCTTCCATAGAGACGAGATTGGGCCTTGAATTACGGGCTCTATTGTTCTTTCTCTAGATCGTGCTTTATGATCCCGTCAAAGAACCGCAGGTGGTCCCCGAATTCCCCTCATCAGTTATCAAAACCAGTTAAACTAGTGTTCATCCCAGTTAGATAATTTTTACACCCATTAAGTTGAAGCGTTATATTAGGAAACAGCAAACACAAGTACGCCCTGTGCCTTGTTAAGTCAGAGGATTTGACACATGAGTGTGATTTCTGCAGCCCCAGGATTTTATCACATCTAGTGAATTTATATTTACGTATAAATCTACAGTAGGTGAAACCCTGAATGATAACCGTATTTTGATCTTAGCGAGATTTAGATTAAAGCATTTGATGACATTCATGTTATTTTTGTTTTCAAAGCTTAGTTCAAACAAGTTACTGAATTGTGATTGCTTGTCAAAAAGATGCACTTGTAAAACTTTAGGTGTGCTTTCTCAGCTTGGCTAAACAGAAAACGTGATATCCTTATGCACAAGTGAGACTTGCATGTGTCTGACGAATACCGGTGAAGATAAACAGCTAACAACGGTCAACCAGATTGTATTTCCAACCTATGAACAGCTAAACATATTGAGTGGCATATTGGTCACATACGATGCATCAAAGGAAACTTAGTGAAATACCGCAACAAGCAATCGAGCGCTGTCCTTGCTGATATTCATGTAGCGTCATATAACAATAAAAACAAATCATTACTTAACTAGCTTATTGCTTGAAAGAATGTAGTCGTCGTCATCGATGAATCACTCTGACCGCTGACTTGCTCATTGATCATGCGTTACTGTAGAAAGTCTGGATAGGCACTGTCGGTGGTAGTGAGATTGCACAAATTCATATTCATCCAATCATTCAGACACAAAGATAGTCAATGCTTAGGATTCACTGCCATATCATTCAGTATTGAAGGTTCTGTTAGACCTCAATCACGTAGACGTGAGATACCTAATTTAGCAGAGTTTCACTGTATATTTCTCGGGTTTTGTCTATGCTCGTGCTCACCTATGATCCTACCTTCCGTATTCAAGCAGCTGCTCAGATGAGTGAAGGAATCGACCGCTGGTATTATCCGGTGAAGAATTCGGAGCCACCGAAACCCCGTCCTGTAAGAGCACTTCACACTATGGATTTGCAAAACATGCCGAATGGTGCTGCAGTTTTACCAGTCTGTCTGGAGCATACTGGGCGCATTTTGCAGGCTCGACAGCACACAAGATTTCCTAAAGACTGTGGATCACACAGCACTTCATCATTTGCCATTTTAAAGTCTCCATCCACAAAAGCTCCTAAGTCAACCTCTAGTATCTTGTCGATGATTAGGTTAAACAAAACTGCCGGACACAATTAGTCATTTCGAATGGACCTCATGGTTCAGCGTTCGCATTGAAGCTGCCACAGCTCTCGTAGCAGATTCGCTGACTTCTGGAATACTTTTCAGGCCAAGGGCACCAAATAATGCTGTTCATTTGAACGTGCCTTCCAGGTTGAGAAAAGTCATGATTATCGAGCGCATTTGTGTACGGCGCATTTCAGGTAAATTACGAAGGGTGAAAATTTGATTCAGTATCGACCCGAGAGAAAATCGGGAAGTGACGCGCAGTATTTATCGAACCCTCAGTTTAACTGATCAGAACTAAAAGGCAAAGTTGGATATGTGAGTTAGGATGTTTTATTCTAACAAAAAAGGATATATATAGAAATCTGTAAGTAAGGTTACCGCTTGAGAGTCGTCCTGTCAACGGATGTTTCGTACCCCTTTTGTGGAAAGGCAATCGTCTGGCTGTTATTTGCACACCTCCAAAAGCTTCATCCTTAAGATTTTATTCAATTCGATCGACAGAACGCATAGCGGTACTATTCGTTGATAAAAAGTGAGTACCGGGGAAGACTATAGAGAGCAACATCACCATGCACTAGGCCCGATTCTAAAATACAGTCGGCTAAAACAGTATTTTGAGTTCATCTACTGTTATGTCTCGGTATGACGGATGACGAATCTGATTTGACGGTCTGTTATTAGCGGCTAATGGGTATTGTAGGAATCAGCCTGTAGTATGCTCGGCTGAAACCGACAAACATGAAGCGATGTATTACAGTATCGCACGGCGGTAGGCACTCTCATACGGCAAGCGGGTGTAGTCGGACTTGTGTTCCATGAGGGGAACGGTAATTGTGTACCTTTTCAACAAGGTGGGTGAGTGAGCATGAAAATTAAAGATCAGTAGCCCATATGTGGTGACACCTGAGTGAGAACTGAGTACAACGTTGTTCATGATTGTGTGTGTACATGTGCGTATTTATGACTGTATGTGCAAGTGAGCGTCCATGGGTGTGAGTGTTGGACAGGCCACATGCGCGCAAACATAAATGTGTTTAGTACCGCTGAAGAACAGAGCAATTCCCTATAATTTGTAAGTTTTCTAAATTAAAATTATATTTAGGTTGACATCAAGCTAAGTATTACCAACCACAGTTCAACACCGTCGGGGCGGATGCATATTTCTTAGATAGTTAACTATCAAGCACTTGGTACCTGAGAGCACCTGGAAATATCTTTACAAAATAATCCTTCATACACATTCCGTATAAACCACGTACTCGAAAGAGATTTCTGTTATGGGAGGCTCGTTTGCCAGGTTTTCTGTGATTACAAGCGTCCTTTTCCAAACGTCTATCAATGGGACAGAAGAAACGCAATCTATTTGTTCTTTCGTCATTTCTGTTTTCTACAACTACAGCTTTTTCTAACAAGGGCTTGAAGATTTTAATTGAGTGAGGCCTGAGTAAGAAAAGTTGGAACCCGATTGCCCTGGTCCTTTATGTTGCGAACTATTAGGTTGCAACCATTTACAAGAGAAAAAGTGTTCCACTTCATTTTCGAGCCATATGTCATCCTAGATATAAACAAACAATTCACTGTAAATCGAAAAAACAACATCAAAAAGTTTTGTGAAAAAGTAATCGTTCAGAGAAGTATTTGAATGATTAAACCTATTGCCAGTTAGCGAGCATAATCATGATGAGTGGTGCAATTTATCGACGAAATTTTTCTCTTATCCTCTATTTCTGATCGAGAAACAGGGCTAACCGTATCAAAAAGTGGAATTTCCCTCAGTTCAAAATAATCACGGATTCAAACAATAATTCATGCCCATTAAGAAATGTATTTTTGTCTCTTCAGTTAATTCAACAAATGTATTCGAATATGAACTACATTTAACGATAGCAGTTACTGCTGTTCCATCTATTCTAGTCAACCTCTACTTGCGCAGTGCAAAATAAATCAAACGGCGAATGCTACACACATCAAACCCAGGCATTGTGCGAACAGTCAAGGGTGGACTGTGTTTCTGCCTTGGATACTGACTCCGGGAAACCATCATCCGCAGCAACACATCCATCTTCTTCATTAGAATCCGGTTCGATGAACAAATGGGAGCAACCTAGTACCTCGACGAGCCACGCTAGTACGTTGAAATGCGGCCTATACCTTGAAAGTCCAACCTACTTGGTCCCGTCACGGCTGCCACCCGCGCCATCGCGTGACCAATGCCCAAGTCGGTCCAACGCCTGCCAACCCGTTAGAGGTAAGATTTCGTTCAAGATTACCGAGATCAATCTTGTTCTTGCATAAAACGTAGTCGACTGTAATCTGTCTAAAGCCGTTGTTTTACCATCAGTAAAATTACTTCCGATTGTGAACCGGTTGTCATATATAATTAGCAAAAGCGGTGGGAAAACGTGGATGTAAAATTTGTACAAACACTTGACGTTTCTCGAATGCCCTTAAAAAATGGGCTTACTCCAAAAAACAGTGTAGTTCATTGTCAACGTGGACGTGCACCATCTGATTTGTAGGTATGTTATAATTTTTTTCTAGCATTGATACGGGGTAAACGATCGATTTCCCGTTTTCTGTTCAAGTCGTTTTATTTCTCTTGCCATACATTTGTTACAGCTGAACGTAAGAACTAGTATCTATTTGATATTAAAACTTTTACCATCCAGTATAAACTGAAACTGAAGCTTACACTCAAAAACAAACAGATGACAAGAAATTACTCTAGGTTTGTATTAAACATCTAATCTTCCCAATATCTTCAAATACGTTAAGCTAACCAAAAGCAATCTATCTAGTCCTAAAAGCCGTCAGGGAGTTACAACAACATTTCCAGTAATAGTACGTGATATTTTATAAATATTCTGATAACCAGATGATTCGCGGTTCTCCCCATTCTATACATATCACGGTTTTTGATGAACCAATTTATTTAACAAAGTTACTATCTATTTTATTGGTTGTCATTTTATCCGTGTATTTCACACACAGTCCGCAAATGCCGCCCCATTTGTACCAAAAGTAATAAATCACAGGTACCCGAGAAACCGTGTCAACAAACCAGTGTTAAGTTTCCACCACATTAGTACAGCCAAAGCAGGGGGAACTTCATAACTTTAAGTAGGCGAATATGTGTTGGCCTTGACAAACGGGCGAAAACCGGTCGGTAAAATCCTTCCGTGATCCTTAGTGGTACTTATCATACGTGTATACGCCCAATCATTCAAATAAAATGGTTTTGGCAAATGTTACATCATATGTTGAGTTTTCTTAAGACTCTAACAGCAGTTATTGAGAAGAGAAGTATGCTAGAACTAAATCACTCTGCTCAACTATAATATCTGCAGCAGAACTTTTGATGGTTTAAATTAAACTAAGATACTGCGGTTTGCACGGACTAAGACCACACAATAAAAATTTTATGGTTGCAATAATCACGGGTTGCTTGAAATGATTACGCCACGGTAATTAGGCGCATTTTAATGCGGATGAGTTCAGTGTAGTATGAATCAGGAAAGACATCCCTCGAAGATACCACCTATTAAAGGAAGAATCAGGAATGCGGTACTAGACATCCCTTCATCCGTCTAGTTCTTGATTAGGGGTTGCATGTGGCATGGCTCCTGGACACGCGGTCTGTGTGGGACCAGTCAGCCATCCAATCGTCAGAAATAGGTTGCATACAGACTAAATCGAGTACTGCTGTCTAATTCACCTTGCTTATTTACTATGAACGATGAATCAGTAAATCAGATAACAGGTACGCGCTTGAAAATTAATTTCTGTTTGTGCAGTCGTCCTGGATATCATGAGTCATTGGCATGACGAGCTGCTCATACTACATAGCAACTTTTTGCTATGAGAATAAGCATCATGGGAATGGAAATGGAAATTAATAACAAAACTGCGGTTAAGAAATGTGACGGTAATGTTCTCCTCCAATCAGTTTTGTCCCATGGATGGTGAGTTTTAGGTTACGTTTAGTAGCATTTCTAGTTTGAATATCACTCGAAACATCTCCGAAGCTGTTTGTACATCCTGACTAATTTTATTCAAAAGCAGACTACAGTTTGATCCAAATCACTCGTACTAGATGACCCAAAATATCTCAGGCACAAACCAGCAAATATGCATTGAACAGGAAATTGGCAGGAGTGGATGAACCATTAGACTAAATCATGAACATGCGTGGATTGCAGTTGCTTAGTGAGCAGCTAAGGCATTCGCGCTTATGCTAAAGGCCGAGGTAGGATAGTTGTGTGTAAAAGAAAAACAAATGAGATAATGCTTTTGTCCTGTCAGAAGTGTTTGTAAACGAGATGAATTATCTGCCCGTAACTAACACAATGAGTCACCACCAACATGCTATTAGGGTGCTGGAGTGGGTGTGTTCCGAACTTTCTAAAACACCTAATAATAATTCACCCTTGACAGCGCGTCAGAATTACGCGAGTCGCGTAATCCATAAATAACGGTAAACGTTTCCTCATGAAATGATTGTTTACCGGAAAAAGAAGCCAGAAAGATGGATTTCTGTGTAAAAGAGATGTTGACTTATTGTTTCAGGTGTGCCACCTCAGATGCAATCATTTGTGAACCTGTCAGATACAATACCTGAAGGATTGTTAGCGAGTCAAGAGACCGTACGAAAACGAAGTGACAACTGTCCCATTTCCGCCATCCCAGCAGAAATAAACGGATCGATATTTCTCCCGTCCATCCGCACCATGGCTGACCCCATGAATGGATCTTACGATGGCGACTGTTCTTCTACCGTTAGTCCCCGCAGTGTGATTGGTGGTGTTGAACCATACGGAAGTGTACAAGTATCCCCAAACTGCTGTGGAACGCCTTGCGATCATGACGGATTAGCTGGCGATGTTGGACACAGTGCAACTGCCTTGGGATCATTCTTTTTAAATTCATCGGATGCATCTCGGCACTAACAATAATACTGCTGATGACGTGTGTAACTCAGGACGTTAAATTGCGTTAAGTAACTGCCTATACAAGCTATGATCTATAGCTTTCACTCGTAAGTGTGTTGATGTTGAAAAACGAATGCCATAGATTCGGAAAATCTTTCGATTCTTTATGTATTAACATCCCTGAAACTGTTTGAAAAGTTGATTGCCCAAATAACAACAACTCTTTGAGAATTCAAAATCTGCTGCGGATTCATCACCCTTTGCACCCCGCAAATGCTTGTTTTCCATGATTTTGCTTATCACATAGATTGGATGATATCGGTTTAAAATAAAAACTTGGCATACTGGACGGTAATTGAAAACGATTTTAGGATTGTAATAACAAGGACTCTAGTTTAAATTATTGAAAGATACACAACACCAGCATTATATGAAATATTCATGCAATCATTTCTCGTTAGGAAGCATCATTGCGCTGAAATAATGGGGTTTTCATTGAACTAGACGTGACAGATTGCAGTTGTTAGACAAATTAAAAGTTCATGCATGCAACGGAAGGAAGAGGTTTGGGAAAACAAAATCCAGTGGCAACCGGGCGTTTGTGCATTAAAACTCCCCATTAACAAATAGTGTCAAACATGAATTTTCAATGCCAACTAACGCGTACACAAGTTCCATTTTGAAGGGAATCTGAATTGTTTTCCATTAGGCCTTAGGAGTGTTTATGAAGTTCCGCATGTTTCGTTTGAGCGTGCAACTCTTGGTTAAACAACGAAGAATGTATCAATTTATACTGAATGCTTGTACTAGTTGTTTTCTCTTCCTTCACATTATTACATCTTTTGAACAAAAAAGTTGTTGATATTAAATAAGAACAATGATTGACGCATCTGAAATACGGACGCCTAGATCACGAACGACACCTTATAATCCAATTTGTTAATTTATTCTACATTCATTTGTTCACACACAGTCATGCAAAAAAATAGTTTCCTTTGATGATTCAAGAAGAGATACATGTTTATCAAAGCATTAGAATCGAGAAAAACGGTAATCACCCGACATTCCGCTCTATCAAAGAGAACTTTTTTAAGATCGTTTTTCAGTCGAATCACTCAGGACTGGCATGTAACCAAACAGATTGCCAGTGTTTCTGTCTGTGAGTTTGCCTTTGGCCGGTCTATGAACGATGAACGAGGTGTTTACGCGTTTGCCGCTTACTGATGTCAGTACTGTTCAAGTGCATGAGATATCTGCCCCATCAGTTCGATTTTACACTCATAGAGGCCGCTAATGTCCAAGAACTCCGCCTGCATGCGCTGGTGTTTGGAAGCCCAGTTGGAGTACATCCGTATTCTCAAAGTCTAAATTGATTCATTCGACAATAGCATAAATACCTGTTGGTCGACCCTCGTTAGAGCTTTGTCAATACCAACTTGTCAGTCAGTGGGGATCTGTCTTCATCTTTGGATACAGGCCAATCCCTGCATTTATCTTGTAAATAGAATTGATTTGTTCCTGCTTTTGAACGGTATTCGGCATTGTTATTATTAGTATTATTCTTATTGTTATCACTTCCACCGGCAACGCTGTTTTTGAATAAATATTTAGTTTGCTAAAACAGATCACATGACGCAAAATTTCTCTGGTCACTCCATAAGTAATTCATATGGGTTTGTAAATTATTCATTTTGTATAGCGAACTACTCTGACCTGGAATGTTAGTCATACTCTGGTGAAAAACCCGCTGGTTACTTTCCGTCAACAAAACTTCACTCATGTACTTACTGATTTTCCGGTTACTTCTTTTCTGAATGACAATTATATTTCTAAGAGCTAACTTGACGAAAGTAGATTATGTAAAATAGATTCGTAACAGCAGTGTTAGAGTTCGACTCTGTTATATTCTAGTCTTTCGTATTATTTCACATATAAATTCCCTTCTTGAATGTCTGCAGCAAATATCATCAAATTGTTACCGTAAGTTAATTAATGGTTCGGTTCCACTAAAATATTCTTTCCTATTTTTTATATCCTAAAGAAAACGTAATAAATTGCCTGAAACCATTTTATTTCTTCTTGGTTTCAGATGTGAATTCAATCCCGGATCTTGTGACGCCTTAACCTATCTTGCTCTCTCGAGGCATTTTGTTTTCAAAGTAATCCCGATTGCAAAAGAATAACTGAATCTTAACTAAGAAGTGTATGTAACTTGCACCAACTGATTGGGTAAATCACGCTATTTCCGATAATTGTGTCATTGCGATCATTCAGACTCACACACACAAACAAACAAGCAAACACAGGAGAACAAACATGCGCACACGCTGATTTATTCCCCTATCGAAATTCCCATAACAACTGAATTTTCTTTACTTCTACGATCCACATTTCAATATGAGTAACTTTTTCAAGTACGAAATGAATGCGATTTACACTGTACACTAAAATAAGCCATCCCATTTCATTAAGTATTCACTGCTTCATGAAGAAGTCAACCATGATATTAAAAATTGGTACCGTTTAAAGCCATTCAATATCCTCTCACCTCAGATTGGATAAAAATTTGAACAAAAACGGATTTTGGGATACACCGTCAAAACGATTCTCCATGGTTGGATGCAAACATGCGGGTTTAGATCACAGGAAAATGTGAAATACTTGATCATCATTGATCAATCGAGCGATGTTACGGGTCAGAAGAGGTAGCTAGCCCTAATTTGCAGATATCTGCTTGGAGAACAAAGTAGATCGAAACAGGCGTTTCATAGCCAAGGACAGCATAAGAGTCACGAAACTTAGTCATCTTAGATTCAGTGCCTTGCTACTTAGTAAATTACGCCTTACCTCCGAGTTATTGAGAGCACTCTACCGTCATCTTTCGCAAATACCACAAAGGCAGCGGTATTCGAGCACGGAAAGTCTGCCCTGATCTACCTGCAAAGGCTTTACTTTGGGTTTGTATAGCAGCATCGATCTCACTGCTGTTGTGTAAACTTGACCGCCAATCGATAACCGGATGTCAAGCCAACGCGACAGATGCCACAAATTTGTGAGACCTTGTCGGGACTTCTGGATCCAGGAAGGCATTTCATCCGGCATATGACCACCTGGTAGGATACAATTATTCAAATAAGTAGATTTACCTACTTCCCCAATTCCTTCACTGCTAGCATAAGGCTTGACCTCCAACCAGTCCATTGGTGTAAAAGAATTTTAGATTTCTAAAGTGCGAAAAGTATCCCAAACGTATTGACACTATCATTTAGACGGTTGAGAATTATTTGGGCAGAACATAGTTCTTATGTTCCTCGACAGGCAGTTTCCTGCTTAAACAAATGTGAATATTACCATTCCCACATGCCGATAGAAATATATTCGTGATAATCTCAGTGACAAAGTTTAAAATTAAAGGAGAAAGAGAGCGGCCCTGACGAACTCCTATTCTCGTTGTTAACTGGGGTAAAGGATCTCACTGTGCACAAACTCGACTTCGTCTGTTAGCATCCAATGATCATAAAAGTGAAATGAATATCTCTGACAAACCATTCAGTGAGAGGAAGTGCCACAGAATTACACAGTTGACGGAGTCGAATGTTGGTTTCGAACCAAGGGTTGCAAACACTTAGGGCCTGCAAGAGGTGTGCATGCATTCTAAAGCTTGTCCCACATCGAGTAGTTGGTCAGTACGATCTCATTCCATAGTTCTCACTTTAGAGAATGTTTACGGTATGGGCAAATTCGGGTACTTCTGCAGGCGTCCCAGTTTGTGGCGGTAGGAATAGCACGTTGCCACACGTAAGAGGTTTATTAGTCAGGACATGTGTGGCGAACAGTGCCCAAAGCTGTGTGATATTATTCGAGAAACAAGAGTTGTAAAAACAGCAAATCATCTATGCATCCAATAAATAGATTTTCCTGGAAAAATGGAATTTCCGTAGGGAAATAATAAAATCCGTGGTGATACGGTACCGCGCAGTATATTAGTGGTAAAAAAAGACAAAGGAAAAGCTTTTGACATTAGAGTGGGTGAGTTGCTAAAGTCTACGGTGTTTGGTCACCGGGGAGGTTAGGTGAGGTTCAAAACCAAAGGGGCGAAATGGAGCAGCTCGATCCAATGGGCACAAGTGGGACTTCACAATACGAATCCTCTTAAACTGAACAAACTCTAGCCTACACATCTGTCAAAATTGGTTCGCCCGTAAATCAGATTCACTATGCTCATAGAAACCGGATTAAATACTGTGGACTAGATTCTTACTTATCTGCAGGTTGTAACCTCCACTTTTAATTGCTAAACTCTATCGAAACAAATATTCATTGTTCCAAAAAAACAAATTCTAAGGCCAAATTCATTTATTCTGGCTTGTAAATTCATATTCTGCTGATATCTGGAAATATCCATTGACGAACATCGGTAAGGAGTCATGAAGATAAAACGCTGTAGAATGGACACAGATGAATTTCAAGGTATGTCCTTTTCAAAGATGCAGTGTCAGTCACATGTTGGAAAAAATGTTCGCAATTCGCTGTCATCCGAGCTCATTTTGCCGTCCGGTCTGAAACTGCCTATCGGCTAAAGTGCTTTTCGGCTCACCTTACCGATGAAACAATATCGGAGTGAAAAAAGAGGCTATTTTGGGTCATTTGGAAGACGGAAAATTGAATTGACATTGGCTATATCAACACAACCCCAAAAGATATCACTTTCCAAACATAAAGGCTTGATAGCTAAAATCAGCATTCGGATTTCAGGCGTCATATCACCGATCAAGTTGGCATTATCAGTGAATGCTAACTAAGCTCAGTGATCAAAATCCGAAGGGAATAAGCTACCTGAGCTACCTCAATTTGTGTGATTGTCTCGGATCCATTTACGAAGAAGAGAATTACGACACTTGTTTTTTCAGCGCAGACAGACTGTGATATTAACAATGGTCCTGGTGGAAGGCAATTCGCTATCGTCCGGCTGGCTACCACGGCTGGCCTAACCAGAACCTATACGGTTCTGTGCCACTCAACTTTCGAGGTCATGGTTTCCCATTTCTCCTTTTCCCCCACCTGTAGCGGGCCCTAGGGCTATGGGACATGCCCCGTCAGCTTCACTCGTGCACTCGTCCCATAAAATACGTGCAAATAAACCTAAAGTGAATAAAAAACATGTAGCATGACGATTTTTTTCTTTTTTTGCATTCATCACAACAAACGGCTGATTCAGACTTCTAAGACTGGTTTGAAAATGTGTTTGGATAAACGGCTGGATGGAACACAGGTGGGGATTGGTTAACCGTTGCTGTAAATCTTAGACAGTTCCGGTTAGAATTTCCTGTATTTAATAAAAGTCTAAAGTTTAGTCCGGTTTAGGGTAAACCGTTTGATTAATTCAGTGAATTCATTTCTTTTTTGAACAGTTTTGGTAACAGAAAAAACAGTAAAGAAACGAAACAAGTTACAGGAAGATATTTTCTTCGGGTGATTCTGCGGTGAGTACTTGAGTATTGCGTGAACAGTGATATACACGGGGCATTTTGAAAAACGCAAAATAGATTTCGTGCTACCGATTCCTGCTAAACAGCGGTAAGAATTGATCATGTCGAAAAACAAACCATTAGCCTTGCTCAGCTTCCCTGCATTTACATTTCATCAACCTGTCACTTTTTGTTCTCCCAAAGATCACATCAGATTTCGCGTACAACAGATATGTGAACATCGCAATAACCTTTTTCGGTCCACAGAAAGCGGAAGATAGCCAAGACATTTGACGCAACACATTGCCGTCTAATCTATGATAACGACCGAAAAGAATCGATAGACTCAGTCCGGAAATCATCTTTGAGAAGTAATGACTTGTCTCTGGTCAGCTGGATGTGAATGTTCATTAGTTTTTATGCCACCGGTTATCGAGACATGCCGTAATCACATATTTGCCAAGGAGAGTCATAATCGAACATTTTTTGGATTGACTACCTTCTCACAGATGTCATGTTTAGATTAAAAATGATACATAACGAAGCGTCAGAGCTGTGCTTGTCATCCTGGTATGTGGGACACTTTTTGCGAACCTATTTGCGGATGATTTCCACCAGTCATTTGAAGGACGTTGAGTGACGTTGTGTGACATGGACAGTACACTGTCAACAGGTTGCACAATTTTTACCAAAAGAGAAACTAGTTGATCATAATTAAATACACTTCCGCCATTCCAACGCTTTTCAACTGTTCTGAGAATAAAAAAGTGCAACAACAACAACAATAAAAGAAACTGAAACTAACCCTTTGTAAGCAACGAAGAAGATACACCATTGTTATCAAGCCAGATTTAACGCATTCTTGTTTCCTTGAAACCAGCAATGTAACCCGGGATTGTGAGTATTGCGATAAAACAATTCCAGTGAACGTTGGATTCACTGGTTAGACTAACTGTTTGGCCGATAGCAGCTTAAATAACCAACTGACTGACTATCTTTTTCGGCGTTTGCATCGGTCCAAACCATGTGACTAGGATGAATCGAAGTGTTTCGCTAAGGATACTCAGCGGGCAGAAGAACTGAGCTAAAGAACAAATAAATCCATAAAAGTGTTAGAGTATTCTAACTGTCCACCGATACTTCATAGTCTGATTTGATGACACGGACATTCTTCTATAATAGTGACGTCTAATCGAGTTTAGCCGAGAAACAGTTATCGATCGAGATGACAAACACTTTTTGAATAATAAATGTAAACTTTCGGGTCTATTTGTTAGCGCATTTACGAGACAGTGAAACATCAAGACTTTCGTTACAAATACATTCATTTTTTTGGGTCTGGGCTTGACTAGAAATGTGGTGTCAACAATCTGCTCCCATCTGATCGACATCTGTTCACAGTGATACCCGGCACACTATCCACTATAGAAGAAGGAAAATGGGAGGATATTGTACATTTCTTTTCACATCCACCAGAAAATAAACAAAGTGACAGTAGCGAGATCTATTTCACAGTGAAATTCAAACTATCCCATCTACTAACCACCAGTAAGGTCTGTTTCTACCAAGTTTTAAAGAGCTGCCGGATTGCCATGGACATCAGTAACGGAGGAAGAAAAACAACCAATCAACCAAGCTCTATGCTGCCAAATACTCAAAACAGGTTTCACTGACCATTATTCCCTGATATTATTCGGAGGCGTAAAGCACCAAAACAGCCACTCTGTTCGTTCACGTAAGTGGAGCTTCTGTAAGAACCTGGCAAGTCTCAAGATCGGTAGATATCGAACCGGATTATTACTAATACGATCTAAGTGATTGATGTAAAGCGTAAGTAAGTAATGATTATGCAACAAAAAGTAATCACATCAATTGTCGACTAATACGGTTGATTTTACTCACGTTTTTTGTCACACAGTCTGTGGCTAGTTTCGATATCCGTGTTTAACCTAGCCTACTATATCAAGTGAATCGACTATGTCAACGAGGATCGTATAGGTGGATAATGAGTCTGTTCGCAGTTCGAACAACATGAGAAGGAAGCAGTTTCACAATCTTGGCGCTTAGGCTACAAAAAATTTCGACTGAATTCGAATTTTAGGAATACTGTGAAAAGAGGCGTGCCCGTGGTTATGTGCATTCTGAAGTGGGTCAAGGATCAGTCAGCGAAGGCCTGACTTTTACAAGCACTGAAACTGTTCAGCGAACAACCGACTAATATAGGCAGGATTCAAAAGCAAAGAAACACGACTGATTTGACAAAGAGAGAATCTCGTTCTGTTGAAGCACTACGGGGTTCACTAGTCTGGCCAATGCCGGTTGATTCAAGTCAACTTATACGGAAATTTCGTAAGATCCCCGAATCCATTGTGGCCTGAGTTAGTCAGCCTATATCTGGTGGGAAACGACACTTATAAACCACCGTAGTTTTTGCGCGGAATTATTTGTTATTCTCGTCTTGGATTTGTCCTCCTTAGTCTGTTACGTAAAACATACCCATTTTAAAAATAGTTCAAATTTTTGGGTAATTGCTGACCCCAGTTTCAATCATCATAAGTAACTGGTATTTTGTTCATTTTGGATTAGTAAATCACAATAGTGCTCCACACTGTTATAGAGAGTACTAGTCACAATTTCACCTGCAAGAACGGTTTCTTCATTAATATTTCATCCCTGCTTCAATCACGGCCGTCGGTTTTGTCATACATTTAGGAAGTACGCTGAAGTTTATTTTAATTATGTATGAATAGAGTGACGACCAGCGAGCATTACGTCCTTAGATATTGGTGTGACCTTGGATTCTTTCATTGGAAACGCTTGAGTGGGCGGTTCTTTGAACGACAGTAGACCAATCTCTCCAGAGAATGGTTTAATTATGATTCAGAGTAAACGAAGACTTCCATTAATGACTATTATTGTAAGTTGCGAAATAAACTTACACTAACTCACCTGTGAGACAAAACATGTGCTTCCTAATGAATCGCTTCATCTGCCATTCGATGCGGCTCAATTTATTCCACGGAAGGGAATGTTTGGCTGATAATCCACATAAAATGCACTACTTCGCTAGTCGCAGGAATCTTAGGATAGTCATATAGGGGCCCAGAATCCTAGATTTGCTAGCTTAAAGAACTTTACAATAGTAAGATGAGACTATTCAATTACCAAGTAGATTTAAACACCTCCTCAGCTCAGTTTCTTCTGATTGTGTTGTTACCGAGACAAGTGAAGCGCTAAATATCTACGGGCAAACTGTAATAGCTAAGGAGTTGCGATGACTTTTAAACCCACTTTACGGGAATGGCATGCTCCTGTACAGTCGGATGAGTTTAGCATTAAGAATGATAAACTCGTCCAATGAAAATCGAAATTCTCACTTTTGACCGCTGATTTGCCCGATTCAAATTCCAGTAAGGTAGGAATATGAAGTAATTAACGATGAGGTTGTTTGCAAAGGTTTGGTTTTTTCAGCTGATCTTTGCGATCTTCGATGATTCGCAATTGTGTTCTGTACAAGTATGAGTTGTTTATCTGTAATAAAACACAAAGTCGAATTACCGCCATGTATCGGATTCAGGTTGACCCCAAGATAAGTGAAGGAATTAGGAGGAAGTCAGTGACTGGAGATCTCATTCAGGCTTGTTAATAACTTATTCGTACTATGTATAACTCGTATATTAATCATGTTAAAATATCCTCTGTAGAATGAACTCAGACTAGTGTCAGTTGCTGAATTTTTCCTCCCTAAATCCTGGGCTGCCATGCTTCTGATGGACTAGCTGGTCATTGCAAGCGACTGCCTCACATAACTAGCACATGGACTCACTACAGCCTTTCTTCTTCAAAAGTTCCTCACCACTATGATAGTTTTCCTACCTCTTCACTTTCTTTATTAATGAAATAACAATGTGGATCAGTTTTCCGAAAGAGGGCCGCGTCCAGCAGAGGGCTGCCAAGCGGGGAAGTTGACCGGTGGTGAGAGGGTTCAAACCCGCTACCCTATCCGCCTGACCACCGCCGGCTAATGAATGTTTCGACAGAGGTTCTGTGGCCGGTACGTCCACTGCCGAATCCTCTGGGTTTTTAGTCTCCGATTGGTTATCATCCAAATGAAAACTCACGTTTCTAAAGTGCATTTAGCTAAAGTGTACCCCGCAAACGGTAGCGCCGTTCAGATTAGTTATCTCATTAATATGTTGACGTAGTATACACAGCATCTGTCAAAGAAAACTTCGTCTTTAACAATCAATTTTGAATGTCCGACTAATTCCTGGATGACAACTGTTGGAAACCGTGTCCTAAATGGTCGACTCAGTGAGTGGTCAGACCGATGCTTGTTTAACTCTGAACTTCTCTTAGCAAACTCCTTGTCTGTCTGAGCTAGTACCGTAAAAATCTGTCCACTGGAATGCCTTTCATGAACCTCGTCATTATTTTTGTTCCACCCATCTTTTTCGCGATCACTAGTGCTCTGCTTGCTGAAGGTTTAAATGTTTGAAACGGTATAGGTGACTACATTTGAAGTTATTTCTCTCTCTCTCTCTCGGTTTCACTCCCTAGTACTCGATAATCACGTTACTTCAAGTTTTCGACTGAATTTTAAATGATTTACCTCTTGCGCTAGTCCCTTGTCCTGAACTGCAATCTAAGAGGACAATTTGGCTTTGTTTACTGGTAATTCGATCCTTTTTCTATTTATGAGAATACCAGACAGTTTTTATAAAGTATGCGGTACGATACACAGTACAACCTTACTTCAAGTTGATACAACAAAAATCAAATTTTGCGGCAGACAGAACACGATCATGGGCGTTCGATAGCTGAGTTTGGTAGTTAGATAGGAGACGCTTCGGCACCAGTGGGACTGGAGATAAAAGTTTGCCATCCAAAAGCCAAGCTCATTGGTCGGGAGCCCATGAGATTCAACAACCCAGCTATAAACAAGGCATACCTTTAAAATGTGAAGTTATATACTTGTGCATGCAATAGGGGATCAATGTGCGAGCACAGATAGCGTCGCAAAATGCCTCTCCCCATCAACATGCTTCAGTGCTGTCATTCTTGCTGCATATGCCCCTGTCGTATCATGTCATTTTGGAAGTTGGTCTCGACGTTAGAGACAAGAGAGCCAGGTTTTGACCAAGTGGTCGGGTCACGTGAGAGCCATGTGCCACGAAAGGGCTTTGCTGCTGAGGTGAGGCCTGGCGGGTTAATGAGAATTAGCAGTTGACGGACCCCTTCTCTGTGTACTTTTGGCTAAAAGACGACCCGGACTAGCAACAATGGAGCCGTTGCCGCTCCGAAATGCCTGCTTTAAAAGGGAAAGCATTTGGCATTTAATCATTTTATCAATGAAGGTTAACCGGATTTCTAGAATACGGATGCATCGGTACGAGAACGGCAGAAATTGCGAACACTACACGGGGCGCGCAGTTACAGCAGAACATCCATAATAAGAGACTTAATCACTGGACAACACCGCCTATATCCCCACAAGACTCGAGAACATATCCATAGCCGCGAATATTCTCTGTTTTGAGCCCAGCCAAAAGCGTAAGGGGTTACTTTAATAAAAAATTGTTCCATTGAAAACTTTTAACCTCATCTGTTTCGAAAAACCCTTCAGTCAGGAAGGGATCAGCCGTTGACCGGCTTTTAACCACTATACCAAGAAAATTTGAATTTCGTGCCGCCATTGGCAACGTTCATATAAAGTTCTGACTTACATGCTATTGATTTTCTCAACATAAATTGTGGTTCATGTTCTTCCTACTATCCTTGTGAAAAACATGCTAATGGGTGTGCCTAGTGTTAACATAAGAATAAAACACTTTAGGAGCTAGTATAGATACTATTTTATGTTCACAGGGACATCGATTTATAGGGTAATATTGAAAAAGAAAAACGATTAGTAACAAAATATATTAAAATTAAGGATACACAAATCACTGTGCTTTAGTTCTTTTGCTGTTGGCAGTTTCAGACTCTTTTTCCTTCTTAGCTTATCAGTGGGGCTACAAATACCACTGTCAGTTCATCTAAAACTGTTGCCAGGCGATTTTGAAACTTTGAAGACTATATATTTTCTCACCAGCTAAATCTTTGTTTTGAAATCACCAGCGGATTTTTGCAACTGTAAATCTTGCGCCAAACTGTTCTGGCTAGTAGTTCCATGAAGACCTAGGCAACCGTTGAAGAGTCGCTATCTGGTTGGCATGCCGTTAGTTATTCTTGCTCTATGGTGACATTAGCTGTTGTCTAAGAAGATCGGTGGTATGAATTAATGATTCTCATAAATATTTTAACTTTCATTTCGCAAGTTTTTTCGTCACTCAATCGCCTCAGAAGAAGATACTTACTTTTCATTGTGTTCCTAGAACTGGGTCCCTGCTCTCAAACTTCTTCTGTCGACCTGTAGTATTTTGACTGTAGATCACGCGGATATTAATATTTTGCGCATTTCATTGACCTGTCCGATGCTATTTAAGCAGACTGTTTCTGAACTCTTGCAATCTTTTGTTAATGGATTTAGATTGTCCTTCATTCCAGAGCATGCATGTGAACAAGCGGCATACTCGATGCCATCTGCCCAAACTTCACAGCTCGTAATGCCTGTTGTGCGGTTACTGGGCATTACCGAACCGTCAGTGTGACGCAGACAGCAACGCGCACAGATCACGTAAAAAGGAACAACGAAAGCCACTTCTGAGCACATGTAGCCAAATCTACCGGGCTCCGGTAATCTGTTGGGGCAGGACAGTTTTACACTGTGCATATGACACCCAAGATGAACATGATGTTTTCTGTTGTGACGAGAGAACAGCCTATTCTGTCAGAAACCTAATTTGAAAATCAATCCGAAAGCCATGGAATACTGGAATCAACTACAGGTCACATCATGAAAAATATTGGTAATGATTAAAAAATAAAAGGAGTACTGTTTGTACATGTTTGAAGTTATCCAAAATGTGAAAGTCCTGACCCATCATTGGTACAATTTATGTAGGAGCAGCATTCATTTGCTGAGTTTCGTTTTACCTATTCGGCTGCTAAATGACTTTGATAACGATCTGACAAGAGCAGGTCAGTGGTTCCCAATTGATGTGACCCCCAAAGTACGAGGGAATAACACATGACTTGCCGCATCGGTTCGAACTGATACAGATTGTAAAGCTTTTGTTTATTTCTCAACAGAATTTACAATATCCTCAAGAAACCATACTGAATTATTTATTCGAACCGTTAGATCATGGAGACAGAAAATGGGAACAGACTTATGCAAACCAGTTTTTTACGTTGCATTCACCGTATTGAACATGATGCAAACAGTTAAAAGGCAACCTAAGGATGTACATAAGTGGAAGGTAAGCTAGTAGGGATGAAAATGATCTTTGATGAATGCGTTGCCCATGAAGAAGAACACATCTAAGGGGTCAAAGACGACAGATATATGATGGCTATAATGGAACGGATTTGCGATTCCACTCATGCTTAGTTGGTGTATTCTGCTATTTGAGAAATCACTGCTGATTTGAGCCTACTCGCTGCGAATTCAATTAACCTGTATGGATTTGGAATATCACAAAGTACAACAGCTTTGACGACCCTGGTCGCATTAGTTCAGCCACACGCAAAACCTTCCTAGTGGCAGGTCAACAGGAGACCGTTGTCAAGATGGAATGATCTAAGGCTTTGCAAAAAAAATGACTTGATATGAACAAATTAAAAATTCAGGTACGTTTACAAGTTGTGTTTGGCGAAATGCTCATACTAGTGTTCGTGTAATATCTGCTTGAGTAAGTCAAGCAATCGACTACTGAGGGATGAAAAAATTATCAATCTCAAAACAAGGAACAATAATAAAAACAGTATCTTTTGCTACGAGAGTTTTTCTGCTGTCGCAAAACTAGATGCTTAGGCAGAAGATCATGGATATCTGTGATGCATTGCACATTTGATTATTTACTTTTGAAAAAGAATTTGCTTCTGACAACCCATTCACTAACTAAATAAATTTAGGCAGTCCGAGATATTTTTAGCACTGAAATATTATTATCAATTCGTTGTCCTTCATTTATTATTGACTGCATAATTTTATCCGAACCGAACATTTGGGAATTTTAACTGTATACCATTTTATCACCTTATTTTTGAATGCCGGATTTCTGGTGCCTTGGAAAACGGATTGCAAACATTCTCTCACCCTTGGATTGTAACATGGCGCACGACCTTCTATATGTAGTAGTGCAGACAAACCAAAAGGAAAACAACATAAGAGAGGCTCATTTCTGTCAAGAATGGAAGAATATTTAACATAACAGATAATACGACAGCTGCGCAATAGGTATCGCGTGATTATTTTTTTCAAATTAATCAATGTAACAAGCCTGCGCATATCGATCTCCTACCACGAAGCAGTACACTTGCCGCCCGTTTGAACCAACCCTTCAACAACATGGTCACAACGTTATGCCGAAATATTGTGTCGAATTCATAGCTGATGTTTGCACGCTCCCTTCACAAGACGATTCAGACTGCACAGACTCTCGGGACCAACAGCCGTTCACTGTGAATCCTTTATCAGAACCTGATTGGGATATTCGTTTGACACCGTTTATTGTACCAGACCCAAACAAAGTTGTACCATCGCCTCGTAATATACATCTAGATAATTGGCCTAATCCCGAACCATCGTTACAGAAAACAATCCATTCGTATACTGGGGATCCGAGAAAAGCAAGTTGCAACCCAGAGAAGACTGTTCATCAGGGCTCCCATGTAACTCCCATGGGGAATACAGTGTGCTGTGTGCCCAATAGGAAAAATTTTGTCTGGGACGAGGCCGACCACCGCCCGTCGTCCACAGTCAACCGTTATGCCTGTGACACTGTTCCGGTTCATCGCACCTTCGTAATATCTCGTGCTGTTCAGTGTGGCAACTGGCCAACAACAGAGCAAACGATGTACAACAATCATAGCTATCATGATACACAACTATCTTATGAAGTATCCAAGGGTGGCGATTGCCAAAATTGTCCATTCGCTATGGGCAAAACAACTGCAAGCTCGCGCAATCCAAAACGTCTGAGCTTTGCATCCCACGTCAACGGCGACCTAGATATGAAGGTGGATGAACTAAAACAGAACACTCCCAAGATGATGTCCTTGCGCTCGAATTCCGAAATGTCTGTTGATGTCAGCTCACTGTCTGCACAAAGATGTTCCAGTGTGACTCCACCGATTAAAAATAATGTGGACTATCCATCCGAGGCCGATCGAGAGGTAATGCGAGCGAATGCCGTGCTACTCGAGGATGACATTGACAGTCTCTCTGCTACAATGTCTGTCGGCTCAAATTCCAATTTCCGGGAGACAATAAGACGACATCGTCAGCGACCATCACCTTATACTCGACCCAAATCAAAACACTCCAGTCACTGCGAGACTGCCCGACGTTTAAATAACACCTTTAATTTGGATCTCTTTGAGCATACGCAAAAGGGGCCCAGAAGACGTCAATCGAGTCTTTATCCTATGCTTGCTGTGTCCGCCTTTGGTGACAGTGCCATCCGGAAATCTTCACGCTCATTCTTTGACAGGGCATCTCTCGATGGCGCAAAAGAGAGACATCATGGCGGTTCAATTCAAGAATCTCATATGCAAAAACACAAAAGAAATTTAAGGGATGATCAAGGTACTACGGTAAATAATGTTCGATTCAAACAACAACGTTCGGATCCTGATGATTCAGCGAGTACTTTAGATGAAACTTTGTCGGTAAGCTCGCTTGAACATCCGCAGTCTGCCAGAATCACTGCTTCTACTTCGGAACACCCCAATCCAAACCCTGATTGTGGGAAACAACCAGACGCCAATCTGCAACCTCATAAGGAGTGTCCTCAGCAGCATGAAGTCCGTAATATAAACGGGATGATTGATTCATCTGCACAAAAACTTTCGACAGAGGAAACGTATACCCCGTCCGAAGTACCCAATAGGCCTGGTGAAAGTACCAATGCGATTGCGGTCAACAATAATTGTGGTTCAAACAAAACAGCTGGCAAAATAGCTATCACTCGCTCAATTCCCGAATTAAATAAACATACTACTGTAAAAAGTGCCCTACCCAGACTGAATAGGCTTCCAGTGAATTCGTCTATGTCTAATCGATCCGATTTGAAGCCACTTGTGGACACTAAAATACTAGAAACAAATGTTACCCCAATTCGTTTAAAAACACGTTCCCTCAGCGAGTCGCGAATTCCGACCAATCATCGACGTTATCTGCCATCGCCCCGAGCACAGGGAACTTCCTTCAGGGATGAAACCCAAAATGAAAATAAAGCAGTAAAACTAAAACAAGAATCTGCTGGCAGTAGTCCGACGAAATCGCAACCGGAACAAATCAGTGAGAATCCAACGGCTAGAGTGAATAAAGATGCAACAGAAAAACCAACTAAGTTGGATAATTCGGCGACGCAAGCAACCAGCAATAAAGACCCATCTTCGGCGTGTACGACTGTCAAACAAGATTCCGCTTGTACGACTGTAGTTAATGAAAAACGCCCAAATCTCCGACTGAGTCGGTCATTAGACCGTGCTTCCACGACTGATTTTGTGGATTACCACGAACTTACGAAATCACCCAGACGAAGAGAATCATTCTCTGCAACATTAACTACGAGAAAAGGTGAAAATTTGTTTGTACCGCTTAAAGCACAATTGGGTGCCCAAGAAAAATTACGATTATCTAAGGATATGGACCTCAGACCTGCTTGGGGCCATAAACCAACACAGTCTGAACCGGTGTCCAGTGTAGCCTCGTGCATGGAATTACAACAGGCAGTACCATCTCCATCTCTGCTACGAGCCAGGCGTCATTTGTTGATGAAGAAACGTAATTCGGCCCCAGTATCCCTCAAACTACCTCAATCTATACAACCCACTAAAATAACATCAAAAACAACTCCGATTACCTTGCCCGCAGTCACTCCATTGACTGTGACGCGACGTCGCTCGAATGAGAGCGTACTTTCTGCACCGTTACATATCTACACACCACACAGTCGTGGTCGTGGTAAGCTGGTCCGACATAAATTTTTCATACCTGAAAGTGCTAATATTGAAGCTATTCTGGCCGATCCAGATGATAGACGAATAAAAGCAATCTGTGAACGATACAAATGTGATATGGAAATTTACTCAAAATTACCATGGTGTGGGTTTTTACAATATATCATTGTTTTGGCCGCCAGAGATGCGGCCACTCTAAGACGATGCGCTCGAACTTTGGATTGTCGACTGAACTGGTGTCTGGATGCACAAATTCGTTAGGCACCTTTTGGGAACTCTTGATCACCATGACTCGGTTGTAACAGGTAAACTCATTTGTCCAGTGCTACTACACCTATACACTCAATGGAATGATGAATCGATTTTGACACAATAAAAAGTGAATTCGACTAATAATCCGGATGTTTTTGTTGTCTGCACCCACGTGTTTGTCATTAGTGTCATTCAAGTCATCATAACCATCATACTCATCATAAGCATCACCACCACTATCGTAGGCATCTGAAGCAGAGTAATGCGATATTCATTCCCATCTGAGACCGTCAAATACAGAACAGACAGAAAGAAAGAAATTTAAAAAGTTAAAGAGAATTTCAAAACTCACTAAGTCATGTTCAATAATCTACCTAACTGCCGGGGAGAAGGATTTTTGTAATCCTCGTCTCCAGTCTCTCTCCGGTTTCTTTTAGTTCATGTCATTTTACAGACTGACCATTATCCAACCGCGGACAGAAACAAAAGTTTATACCAAAGGATTCTAATGACGATAGTGTTCACCACCCATCACTAATTCTGTTTAAGTAAACAATTTCCAGAGCATCAGATCTTGGGATTTTATTTTCCATCTCTATTCACTACGACCGCGCATGTTTTGAGTTATGAAGCTAAAAAAATAAGATTATATTAAAGTAAAATGTAATGACTGTAAACAGTGAAATGCATAAAATATCATGGGATTGCTTGCAGCAGTGTTACTCAGCTTGCAATATTTTCAACCGTGATTCGTCACAGACTTCCAACTGTTTGATAACTTCTTTTCCGCCGTGCTGTCTTGTAGATTAGGTCATCCGTCCAAAGATTTAAGCTACGGCCCCTCAAGACCGCCACCTAGTTTTGCTTTGACAGCTGACCAGTGCTTGCACCATAGGTGATTCATGAATCGCGGTGGACAACTAGTGATATGGAGGTTACAGACTGCCTGAAATGTGTTTGGTAAAATGTACATACTCGCTTCTATTTCCTCCGTGCTGGTTTTTATTATTTGTCTCCGATAGTACATAGGTTATACACGGAAAAGGCCGCGGCTCTTGACGAAAGTCGCAGCCTATTCTGCCTGGTTAGGATGATTAATCCACAGAAGCCAACCGTAAGTGAATTGATTAAAAAAAATAGCAGCGTTGCCTGCAGTGCTAGGCAAACCACTTAAGGGAGCAGTTGAGTTGGTTCACCGATGTATATGTCTGCAAACGAGCCAGTGTAGGTGGACACCAGCCTTTCAATCTAAAATGGGGTTGGCAGAAAGATAGGAAATCTTAAAAAGGTATAAGAAAGCTGAACCAAATGGACTGTAACCGTCTTTCTTCAACGATGGCGACGAATTGTTAACGTCACAGTTAACAAAAGTCTTAAAAACCGACGTGTACCAGTAACTGTGCCGATTTACAGGGGTAATAGATCCTCAAGTGAAAAACCAGGATGGAATAAGTAAGTTAAGTATCGCACCTAAACTGCTCGTCAGCATTATGCTGCACCACGTAACTAGTAAGCACGAAAAGTGTATGCGTGAGAGCCAATCCAGTTTTCGTTCCCTTCGGAGCTGTATTACGCAAGCATTCATTTCGCAACAAATCTTAGAACAAGCCAACATAATCCGCAGAGCCATGATTTCAGTCTTTCTTGAATTGAAAGCCGCATTTCATGCAGTCTATCGTGCAATTTTGTGCTGATGTCTCATAATAAAAGTGTGCCAGAGAGTTATTTCACCTAACGAACCTCTGCATTGGAACTTCGTGCTTATGGCGATAACCAGTCCAAATTCACCACGAGAAGTGGTGTTCGTCAAGATTACCCCTATCAACTTTTTCTTCAGTTTTGTCATTGAGTTAGTCATGGACATAGCCGTTTACTCTAGTGAGAATAGTTTCATTAGTAATTGCTCAGACAAAAACCTGTTTACGTTATAATATGCGGATGCTGTGCGCTAAGTGACGATCAAATTGAGCTGCAAGTATTTCTCGACCGTATGTACGATTGCCCAGGTAAGTTTGAGATCCACTTTTATTTTCAAAGTGCAGTGCTGTTGCAGGACTGGATCAGCTCAAAGCCAAAACATGCAAAACGAGGTAAATAATGGATGAGATGTTTGCACCTCGTTATTTGCATAGCAGCATCTCACTTGGTGGTCGTATAGTAAGTGTAATGTCTTCAAGCATACAGATGACTTGATTAGCACTCAAAAACTGAGGCATCTGTGGCAACGACCTGATATTTGGTTATCAATTAAGGGTCCATTATTCGCAGCAACAATGAGGTCGGTACTGTTGCACGGCTCCGAAATATGGCCGTTGAGAGTAGAAGATACAGGATGACCTTCGGCATCGGAGTGCCGCTGGTAAAATATGATGGGAGAATTTCGTAAATAACTTAGAGTTAAGAAGTAGGATACTAAGTCTTAGGGTTTCACCTGTTCTCCAAGATAGTGGCCAGCCGTTGACATGGGAAAAACAAAGCAGGTTTAATCACTGGATGGCTAGTGCAGGTATAGCTAGACTACCTGGTTGGAGTTCACGAGATCTCACGGAATGATGGTTGGATACGGCGTGCGATTAGACTGTGTGCAGCACTCAGGGAGACCGTGCATTCGAAAACTTTCTTCTGTATAGTTCCTCAGCCTGCTATTTTGCAGTAGATCTTTCATTATTCCTCGTTCTTTTCTAAATTAGTGGACAGTGCTGTGGGGTAGCAACCAAAACTAGATCTCATTGGTGTATGATCAGTGGTTGTACAGATTAAGCTAAACTGAACAATCACCTATTATATATATGTAGGCATATGCTCAGCAATAATCTGACTGGCAATACCTCAAACCATTTTAAACAAATGAACGCATTATTCCAATGAATGAAATGGCCCTGGTTGATCCCGTTCCGAACATCATCTCTTTCAATCTGCATGTATCCGACAGACTGCATTCTTGGCACTGCAACTATTTTTAATGAGCGTTTCTATTATCGAAGTTTAGAAATAATTTCGCCAAAAGGCTTTATTTGATCTCATACTTACAGTCGACCTAGAGACTAAATTTTGAAAGAAGGAAATATTAAACTATCGTCACCATTTCACGTTCGACCTTCAAACAAGTTCAGTTGCAGAACTGGTCTAAGATTCTCTTTGTTATCAATAAAAGTGTACTTTTTCCTGCGGTACATTACCGTTTCCTAACTCCGTCTGATACTTTTGATTCTATAGTCACTTGTGTTTTAAAATGCTCAAGTGAACGGGCAACTGCATCGCCTAGTGAGTGTGAAAGATCCCAGATTGGTTCATAACTTTACTAGCTCTTGTCGACGTCAGTGACTGTTATTTTTCTTACCCGTCTCGCTTATTGTTTATGTGCCATGTAATCTGCCTAGAACACGTTTTCTTAATAAGCCTACGTATTGAGCAGGTTTTCATAAAGCAATTTCTGCAATCGGCAAGTGGATCGATCTTATCTAGCCCACTTTACTGTTTCAGTTTCCGTTATTTGCTGTTTGTGAACTCTGTTGTTGTCACGTGCGCCTTGGATAGTACCCGTTACGGCTTGACCGCTCAAAATGACAGACCATTAAAAGGGGTTTTGTTCAAAAGAATCCTGAAAACATCTTTTCATTATTTTCGTGTTACGTTGGTCAGTTGTCACAGATTCTTTAATCTTAACCTGGTTTAACTGCAGCCTTGCTTACTTTCTCTTTTTTGTGACTAACTGGAAAAAAACCACCGACTATTATTTGTCTGCATCTTATCCCATATTTTCAATAGCTTTTAGACTAAACTTTACTCGAAAACTCGAATATTGTCTTTGTATGTGAGTAGAAGCCGTTATTCCAAGGACGGACATTCCAGCCACTTGATTTAATTTAAAATATCGGTCAATTTTATCAGCCATTTGAGCTACCACAGTTGGGTAAGACATCTCATCCGGTCGAAATGTTCGTTATTCCATTCCAAGACAGTTTTGATCATTTCGCTCGTGTAAGTGCGCGTTGACTTCCCGCAATCATCAGAATGCAGCTAGTTTTCTCATCTAAAGGCTCCAAGAACGTTCGATTCGGGTAGTGTTTTTAGTCCAAGGTCGGTGTCCCTTATTTAGCTGTGAAAATACGGAGCTACCAATAGTTGTAGTCCGTTGTCGTTCTAATGACTAAAGTGCGAAAATAAAACGAAACCTGCACCGTTTTCTGATAGTAATAATAATTAGTAAAATGACTGAATCAGTCGAATTTCACACTTCTTGACGGATGTGCTAAGTAGAAAGCTGGAGGATGTGGAAAGATATGCCATGTTTTTAGAAGAGTATGGTCCAGCGCCGGGAGTTGCTTCCCATTGCATCGACAGGTGTCTGATATTTGCCTGCCGTGGATGAAAAAACTAGTTATTTTGTCAACCATCAACCACAACGCTGTGTTCCAGCTCCTACTCTAGTAGGAAAGTAGTAAATAATGCTTTCGGAACGACAAGATCCACTCTAAAGGGTTCACTTTTTGCAAGGCCATTGGGCAAGTCAGTTGATTGTCAATCTTTTGCAGTCTTTGTGCAGTTAGCCAAGGAGTCGATCCTTATTTTCCTGAAAGCCCTGCATTACCAAATAAGGCAAATATCGGTCGTGTTTCAGAAATGGGCACGTATTCAACATAATCACAAACAAACTTGTCAGCATACGCAGTGTACCATACTGAGTTGTCGGGTATGGATAAGTGACGCACAAACTGGGTGGTGGCACTAAGGTCCATAGTTAGATAAAATTAAAAACCTCCGTCTACGTAAACTTTAGTCACTTTAAACGGATAAGTATGAAGGCGCTTAATGGTGCAGTAGAACAATCCCTTGGAAGACTAATTCGTGTCAGATCATTAATTATTAGGGGTGATTCTTAATTTCATATTTGATGTAGTTGGTTGTCAACCCAGGACCCGTTATGAATAGCGCATCAGTCTAGAGAAACGAATGCGATTAGGTCGGCAGCTGAGAATACTCGAAACGTATTTGACAGTGGCCCGTATTGTGGGACTCGGCAAGCAAGTATAAATCAATTTCAGTAGTACCAAATTTCATTTGTCAATTAAATGGTCCATTGTCTTACAGTGTACACCTCCGAATGACAAACAAGAAAATGAATTAGTCTTTTCTACTTCCTAGAAATCCTGAGCACTACAGGCCCATCACACCGGAGCTGATTCGGGAACCGGGAACGAACTATTTAGGGTTGAACAACAATTTCGCCAGCGTTCCATCATCTCTTCTCACTTCGGGCCAGATAGTTGTGCTCTAGTGATTATTCCCAAAAGCGGCTACGTACAACATCCATGGATTCTTTATGGTGGAATGAGCGCTAACGTCGTGAATAGAAGAAATTTTTGTACGTTTCAATATGGCACTCGTTGCATTGATGACCAAGTGTTTGATAATTCACGTTGTGCTTGCTGTCTTTCGTTTTTGCCCTAGTCAAGAAGGTCGGTCCTCCTTAATGCATTCACATAATATTCTACTCGTTAGACCTACTTCAGCGGCACTGCACGTGCACTCGAACTAGGCGACGATTACAGATTATTTTACGAGCCTCTGCAGTTATTGCTGGAATTAGTTGTTGAATGGGATGGGTCAGACGGATTGAATTTTGGGATCTACTTTGGTCGCTTAATTGCATGCTTGCACACTTACTGCCACAAACTTCCAAGGATAAGCACACAGTGAACTAATGCAATCGTTAGAGTACTAAGCTCATATGAATCATGTTTAGCGTTCCGGCGCGGTAGCCTTAAAAAATCTGTGTTGATTGTACTATTGATATTTCGAAAAGTTTAACACTTTGTTCGTCTGTCGTGTTCATTAGCAGAACTGCTGTCAACTCACTCAGCATAAGATTTACACAACCCAGCCAGTTTGACGACGTGTGCATGCAACCTAGGAGCATGTTGGCTGGACGACTGGCTTTCTCAGAGAACTGAAGAATCCAACTTACGTTAGTTCAGAAACACAATGTCATAACCGATCAGCCGTCCGAGTTCTGGACACCTGGTAGATAGAAGTCGGCGAATTGCCATGGTACCGATTTCATGAACATTTGATTAAACTCCTCTAACCACGCAGAACACCCTGAGTCTTGACCGTCAGTCTGAGTAAATCTAAAGCTTTCAAACAGAGCATACCAATCCAGTTGATTCAGCTAGCACATCCCGAGTTACATCATCGACCATTTGTCCAAACGCATGGTGCCCCAGGATAAAATGATCAAATTCGGATCCGAATCCTCGCGCGCTCTTCTTCATTCGACTGAACATCATTAAGCACACCCGCTGCTTTGTGGCTTCATTATTACGATAATGAAAATGATACGAAAAGGAGTTATTGGTAGACACCGTGAAACTGGTCAATAGTTGGCAAAAAAGACCAAAATTAGTAATCGACGTTCGGACTGATTGTATGCACGATGCCAAACTGCTTTGCGAATTTCTACTGCATGAAAAAGTTTGGCGTTTACTGCGTCTGTCTTCAAGTAGGAAAGTGATTTCCTGTCACGAAAATGAATTATCTCACCAAACGTTGCTCGAAGAACATGGTTCAGCTTCTTACAACAATTACCTTGGTCTGATTGACAGTTGGAAAGTCTCTGGTCTCTTACTTTTGCTTGCTTCGTAAATACTACGAGGAATAATTGACTGATCAGAACTAATGGCACGGCTTGAGCTTACAAAACACCACGATTAAGTCAGCTCGTCAAGGTTTTGTATAAGCTCCACGAGAATATTTAGTTGTCGACAGCGAGATTAAAATATACTTTCAAGGTCTACAGAAAATATCTTGTCTGCAAATAAAGGCAGGACATTCATTAAAGCTTGCCGGGCATTATTGTAAGCAAATCAATAGTTAACGAAAAAAATTACACATGCAAATATCTTTCAACTAAGTTGTAAATACATATGGTTTGGTTTACAACTTTCAGTGAATTCCCTGTCCCACTTTCATTTGGGAAACTCGTGTACATTACCTAGGTTGTGTGGGGCTCGAAACCCGGAGGTGAATAATGGCAGAAGAACATGGTGTTTGGAACTGCGAAGTGGACCCGAGAGGTTTCTTGCAAGTGATGCACACTGCCTTGATTTGTCAGCAATGAATGAAGGTACTCCTAGGCTTGTCTGACTAACTGTCTAAAATCGTAGTTCGTTATCGTCTTAAACAACACAACTAGTCATTCGACACTCCGGTGAGCACTAAACATCGTTCAGATGATATGGACTTCAAGCCAACTAAAAAAAGATAAATGAATATAAACAAGTAGTAGAGAGCAGTAATAACTATAGCCATGTTTCCATGATACTTACTAATGAGGCTGTTGCGAAATATTTTCCACGGTGCATGTGTTTTCCGTCAAACATGCATGGATTTCAATCGTGTATTTTTCATGGCTTACAATTATTTCATCCAGATTATTGCCCGTCAATGTCTAATCAAAAGATAGATGAGATCTTTCTAAGTACGAGTTTGAACGGTGCTGCTATCATTACATCCGTTAATCTTGTTGTATGGAAACGAAGTCCTATGATTGCTTCACAAACTATAAAAATCTGTAAGATAAGCCACCCGAGCCTCACCATGGAAGTCGAGCTCACTGACCTCCGTCATGTGTATTCATCCTGAACTCTTACCTAACTAACCTCTCTCCCAACAAACTTGGGGGTTGTATCGCCCACAGAACCTCATTTTTAATGCTGATATTGTGTTCTTCTAGCAAATCATGGTTTCCCATGGACAAAAGGCATCTAACAATCCCTCCGACAACCTGAAAAAATGTTGGAACTAGTACAACGGTGGACTGTAGAGGTACTATGTCAACAGGACGAAAGATTATCTGATAATTATTAGTTATTCATGCTTAATGCCGTGATATTTTATCTGCCGTTTATTCTCCCCACCGTCGGGCAACTCCTGCTTCTAGATAGCAAACCAAATTAGAGCGCATTTATTCAAGGTTGCTATTTGTGATAACTCGACTAAAAGAATCTCAGATGTGAAGTAAAATGACAGCAGTTACACGGCAAAATCTCCCTTGGTCACATATAAGTGTAATAATTATGACCATCTTCATTTTTTTAGTTATTATTCGGAAGAACCAATAGTACAAGTTCAAATCGATTACGAAGATACCAATTCGTTAGCATTGCCTCTTTAATCTTTCAGCTGTGACTTATGCCACCTGATGTGCTTAGGACACCAGAGTATTCGCAAGACCAATTCTGGAAAACTGGCAACCACTATTGTTCAGCTTACTTAAATCCACTCTTGATGGCTTGTTTATTAATCCAACGATCGAATGGGTAACTGAGCTTACACCGATCGGCCCTTCAGTCGGACTATCGGTAACCCACTCATTCTCGTCTCACTTACAAAGTATGGTACAAAGTACGTGTAACCTCCTTTTTCTTCGACGGACTAGAAACATTAATTCGGTTCGCCCATGAACCTGGACAATACATTCGTAAGGCAATGCGCGCGAATGATCTTTAACAAACCAATGAAATACCTAGACCTATAAGATAACCCACCTGATAGACCCAGTAAAAATGTCGAAAAATACAATTGCGGTTTTTGGGAAATTCCGTAGAAATGACAAGACAAACAGATGGATTTGAAATGCCACGGATCACATTGTGCGTTCTATCCCGGATGAGTTTATTTGCAGTCACCTGTTAACATGCAAAATACAAATAAAATCAAACGGTACGTAATTCAAATTTTTCCATTTGTATAACACTAACGTTTTACACAGTGTGTGGCGACGGCCTCTTCAATAATCCCTCGGTGCTAGCTAAAAGATGGTCTTATATGTTGTTTCGTTTTTGTCTTCTCTTGGATCAGAGTAACAGCATCGACGGGAATTTGTTCTCTGCGCTGGTAGCTACGTGAATAGATTCACTTGTACACGAGCACCTTTTTGTTCGATTCTATGGTTTGTCGGCAAATTCAATTAGCAATAATGAGATAATGTTAGGGAAGTCGTTTATAAGATCTCAGTTGTCGTTTGATCCTGAAGCACCGTAGATCGCAGTGACATGATGAAAGATAGCAGTGACCAGACATGGTTTGGCCAGAATGAACGGATTTTCGTAATCATGTTCTTTGTTTTGCATTCGCAAATATTTGTTCAGCTCTTTCGTAGGTGATTTAACAATGATCGGAGAAATAGTTGGAAAATAGGTCCGTTTGTTTATTCGGGATTCTTTACTCAGTCAGATGATAGGTTTGGACAGATCTGAAGGTCAACTGTCTTCCATTCATTATTGCGCAAAATGAGACAAAAATCCTTTATCTAATTTCCGTCAAATGAAAATTCAGCTTGTTAGCTAAACTAATAATTTCGTTGCGACGAGTCCCAAACCGTTGATGAAAATTGCCAAATTACCCTTCACTTGGTTCATTGTTGCATCGGGTCACGCAAAATATATGAACATCTTCTGAATGATTATACCGAACAAAAGTGAAGCACATGAATGGTATTGTTTTCGTTGCTCCTAAAGTTGGTTGGAATTTTGGCATTGCATGACGAAAACGGTGAGAAACGTAAAGCTTGACAGTCCATGTTATCCTGGATTGACAATTGTGTACCCAGTATAATGAGTGCAACCGAGACACAACTGAAAAAGAAATGTTAAGGAAACATCACATCCCTTGCACTATGGGGCTTGTTACTACCTATTCTTCATCCATTTCACACCTTCCTTGACTCTGGATTCCCTTTCATACACGGGCCACGGACATGATTCTGGTGGCCTTCCACTAGAATTCACTACAATCACCAATTTTCATGGCATATGAATATCGTCGTTCAGAGTGTCAGGAGCAAGTAAGTATTTGGAGTCAGCACAGTATGAGACAGTGGATGAAATATGGTTTGTAACGTAATTCGGGTAAGAAGAAATGCAGTCAGGTTTTCAGGCGTAACCTTCAATTGGCAACTGGTTCCAAAGTAAGAAATTTTTCCCGACAGCAGCAAATACAATGAGTAGTATGTAAAACGGCGGCAAATTAGAACGAAGGATTCTGTTAAACTTGCGGAGTAACTGATTCGAGCGGTCTATGTGTAGACTATTCTAATACTTTGTTGCACGTTTCTTGCTGCTCTACTGGATACACATTAGCATGATTTGTACGATAACTTTCACCAATTACCGATTAAATAAAACGAAACAACAAGTTCGAATCGCTTAAAAACCAGCAAACACCGCACCATGCGAGTTAAAACAACCATCTTCCCAAAACCTAATCTAAGTTGCCGTGTAAATAAGAAACAACGTCTTTATCATAATGCGTCCAATCCAACCTCAGAGTTGTATGTTTGATTATTGAGCTATACATAAGCAATACAGAAAACGTTGTCAGTTCTCCAAACCCGACAGCAGTTGCATAAACTCCACTTGTCACGACAACTTTCCTGAGCCTCTTAGTGAAAGCGATTTATTGGCTTTGGATGAGTGAATACAATGCCAGAGCTGCAAATAAAACAGACTAGTGACACTGATTGACTTTGCGTTTATCCGGACGGGACCTCATTTGTTATTCGAACACAGACCAGCGTCGTTTAAACTTTTAGTTGTAAAGGGCCTAACAGGTCGTGTAAAATCTACCCTCCCTGTCAATTGCCTTGGTTTTAGACAACCTTTCTAGGCTTCCGGTAATGGTCCACAATAGACATGACGTACCGCCTTAAAACGCGGCTACATTACGTCCGTTTTTCGTCAACACTAGCACCCTGCTTTCTGACTTTGGAATGCACGCGACGGCGGTGTCATGATGGAAACGTTTCTTCCTCTGTTTTGCACCAAACTTGTTTACGTTTCTGACCACGCAACAGATATTGTCCCGGTTGAGCGCATTTCCAAGTTAAAGCACACTCGGTGAATACAATGATTTTTCTCTACTTGAAAACTGCTTACAAAAAGAAATCACAGACACTAAGAAGACTTTTTGTGGCTGCTTTGATTTCAACTGCTGTTGGAACAATGGAAACCAAAGCAACGTCTGCGTCGGCACTACTAGGAAGCGAATGATTTCCTAATGTAAAATAAAACCTATATCCGGCCAAAGACCCCGTTCAAATGAGCTATGGCGGCCACAACGTCGTATTATGATTAGGTTGTTCATTTAACACCAGATGGCAAACAATTTTCATTGGTTTGAGAAAGGTTTGTCTGCTCAGCTGCAAATGTCGTTTCGAATAAGTTGAGTTCATTCATCTGTTCCGTCAACCTTAAAAGCTACTCTAGGGTTAATGACAGGTCAGAAAACCCGAGCCACTTGTTTTGACGACATTCTACAGGTCACAAAAATTGGAAGTTGCTTTCTTCGTTGGAATCGGAACATCTGAATAGACGTAAAAGTCATAGTGGATGGAACGAAACGAATGATTTATTTTTCCGAAGCTGAACCCACTTTCTTCCCCACTGTAGATGCACTGTGTTCCCGTAACTGCAATTGCCTGGATGTGTGATGGAACTCTGGTCACTGTGTCCTTTACTGAAATAAGAAGGTAGACAAAAGAAGGAGAAAGCTCAGTTTGATGCTATCTTTTGCAGCTTCATTTCAGTTTAACCGCACTGAAACTTGGTTACCGTGGTTACCAGGACGCACCTCACCAGCCGGTGAACATTATAGAAATGCGTAAAGTGAAGTTGGCGTCGAAGACGACGATGTCGATTAAGGGCTTGTCGAGCTGTCCGGTTTTTGCTGATTTGATTCTCCTGCTGGCTGCCTGATCTAGGCTAACCTGTTAAAGTGTGGACAAAGATCACTTTGACGATATCTGTGATCGTTGATAACAGAATGTTAGAGACATAAATCACGCGACAATGCCACGCCGTTTTTAATAAGTTTTATTAAAAACTCGATTGAAATCGGTTTTATGTGCATTATCCAAGGTGTTGACTTGTTATCTCTACCAAAATCACTTTTTGTGCAATAAAATGCTATATGTCTACCAAATTGTTTCAGAAATCCATAATACAATACTCAAAACTCGAGTGATTCGGCATAATGTGGATCTGGTAGTGTTTGCAAGAAAATTCGTGAGAATGGTACACTTTCGTTACTTGAATATAGGGGATCTTTTCCAGATAAGCCCCGCCAAAATATTAACCCCGGCCACCTAAAACAAATTAGAAAACGGAGGATATGAAACGTGTACCTTTAGTTTTTATTGACGAGGGTGAAATTGGGACATGTCATTGATAATTTGCATGAAAAAGTTAGTTTTTCGGTACCTTAGCCTCCAAACTCACTCACTCAAGTAGCTTTCCACAAAAGAACGGCTTGTGCCGCATTGGCTTTTATTCTGCATCTTGTAGACGTGCCAAAGTGATTCGATGGTTTGTGTGTGAGCTCCAGTCGTTGGATCCACAATGTGTTCGGTATGATTAACCGTTTCATGAGTATAATTCATGTCAACAGTCGATTCAAATCCTTGGTATGATGCCCACATATCGGAGATGATGATTGAGCCGGGAGCGATGTAGGCCTGGCCGCAGTTCGATCTGCCACTGCATACATGAACACTACTTCCCAGCAGATCCCTCCGAAAATCCACTGCTGGGAAAGGCTCGTCCTGCGTGGTTTTTAAGGCGAAATCTTAGTGTTTCATCGATCTCGACGTGTAGACCTGGGCCGCCGATAACTGTTGGAGTCTGCAAAAGCCGCCAGGCACAAAATTCGTGTCATCTGGTGGCCATTGTTGCATAAACGTTGCTGATGGATCACTCCGTGGCTTTGCCAAAAATGTATTGCCGTCTACTTGTCATGAACGAAAGTTGAAAGGGTTAGAAAGTTCATTTAAGGTTTTACGTCCAGACGGAGAGAATTTTTGCACAAAATGAGCCTAGATGCGGATAAGGAATTGTTTTCATCAAAAATAGGTCAAGGTTATGTGCGTCCATTAAATTGGAGCTGGCAAAAAGTGGCGGGGCTTAACTTTTCGCATATCCACTTTTTGCATTAGTGGCGGGGCTTATCTGGAAAAGATTCAAATATAGGTAAGTCGTGGGAGGATTTTCGAACCCATATAGTTGAGATTTGTTAAAATAATCAGTTTGAGTGAAGCTAAGTAGTAGTTTAGTATTCCGCTGTCTGTACCGCGTATAAAAAATCGGAACAACCAAACAAGTACCAACGAAGTTTGGAGGGAAAAAGCAAATTAAAGCACAAGCAAATGGGCCTCGCTCAACTAGGATTATACCGTTCAACAAGCCGAATGCTTGTTATTCGATTGCTCCTACCAGTCTGACTGTTAAGTTAGAGATTTTTTTCACTTATTAGTTTGTCATATCAAGTTCCATAAGTGAGTTGTTAGCATTCTTCAGCCAATAAGACGATTCACTCATCTCGTCTTGTTACAAGACTTGCGAGGTAACGGAGAACTGCAATTTAGAATCTATGCGACTGCTGTCTTACTAACCCCATCTTCTGCTCTAAACAAGTGTGAATATGTGGTCAGGATCATAGAAGCGCAACGAGCAAGTTGTAAGCTGCCATAATGATTTTTGTTGTGTAGGTACGCTTACTGATCTTCGGTTCACTCTGGTTTTCTATTTGTGCTGTCCCTTCCAGATTGTGGCATGTGTGAACCTCATCGAATAGCGCTGTCCTGCCGCTTACCGATAGGCATAATGCGAAAATAATGGGAAGTTTGGAGCAATCTAATCCCGAAATGCTACATGCAGCAATGCGCGTGCAGGGTACATTAATGGAGAAATTGGGCTATCCAACGGAGAAGTACGAAAGTTCCAGACCGTCCTTCGTCGCACACAAACATAGTGCTAAAGTTCACGGGTTACTCTGAGTTTCTTTATCTTGCACAAAATGACCGAGGCTCAGTTTGCTCAACAAAGTGGATTGATGCACAATCTGGTTGGTTCTGACACACGACGATCTCAATTTTCACCTGACCAGGTCGACTACCTAACCTGAGGTTTATCCAATGGGACCTTGATACTAACGGGACTAGTAACCAATGGCGTACTATGTATAAAGTATTTCCCACGTTCAGGGTTTGTGGAAGCACGAAGAGACTGGAGCGCAAGCGATATTCTTCTACTGAATACTTTTTTGGTAATTTGACCCGTCATTACATCTTCGTGCAGTATTTTTATTTTTTTGCTTCCTTTGTTTAATGAATCGAAAGAGCACATCATTTTTCAGGAAGGGGGCCGCGGCCAACCGAGGGTTGCCATGGTGGGAGGATTCGAACCCTCGACCCATATGTCCGAAAGCCACTATCTTATCGGTTTGACCACTGCGGGTCAAAGCTCATTTGGACCATTTTAACGGATCCGATCGTAGCCTACAATCTGTGACTCCATCTTTTGGTGGACGTGAACGAAGCATTCCTTGAACGCATTGCGGGGAGAACGCATTCGTAACTAATCAAATTAGGGAGATTAGTGAAGAGTACTCAATCGGGCCAGAGAACAAACTGGCGTACAGCACAATAAAGAACAGACTACATGATACCAGACTATGGTAGACTTCACAGTCAATGTGAATCTGTCTGTGAATCACGAGGGTGTATGGGTATTTCTTTTGCTTCACGTGCAAATTATCTTCTGTGGCTGTCCGGATGCTAAAGTACGAATGTGCTATTCAAAAGAGGATAAACCGTTTACAAATAAGCTACAGTTAGACAAAATACCAAGTTGATTTTGCAGCGAAATAGTAAGATCTCACCAAAATTCCCTACCCATTTGTGATGTAATATTACAGTTCGGAAGCGGATGTACATGGACACTTTTTGACACAGTGCTGCCAATACAGAAGACGAAATTTATGCAAATCACGGATGCGGTTCGTCTGGCTTGATAATTCGTTTTAGAAATCTATATCGTTACCGAGTAACTCCAAAACTACATTTATCTTACCTCGCTTGACTTGATCGGCATCGAAACGTTTCCTGTTCTCGGAAAATAACCATCGTATTTAGCCGCGTTCGGGAACAACCACCAGTTTGACTTTCCGAAGGTAACCTGCTGGAGTATGGTGATGTTAAATTTCATGAAGTCCAAACAGCATGTATCCTTGACTTTGTTACGTAAATTAGTTTGTCCATAGTCTAATGTCTGCCGAGTCTTGAACATTTATGTTTGCCCGAATCTTTTCGGTCGTTCCAGTGCACTGTTCACAATGAATGCCTGCGATGTCCTTTATTGTAACACCATGTTCCAGCCATGCAAATCACGGCATATCAGTGTGGAGGTTACAAATTCGAGTTCTCTCGTTAACAGAATACCTTGGCAATTTCTTCGATTACGGTATCTTAGAGTCATCAAGCAAACTGAAAAATAGATAAAAGGCAATCAACTATACTTTCCCAAGTTTTCTTAACAGAGGGACTTAATATGAGGTGTTATCGCTTTAATGGATATAAGTATTTGTCAAAACACGGAATCGTCAGCAGAAGTCCAAATGAGCTGACGCTTCGACTTACCAAATGCAAGCTAACCCAAAGCAGTTTTCAATTGCTCCGCAATTCATTAAGTTGTTGTTATTATTATTATTATTATCAATTTTGCTGGGTTTTTTTACGAAATTCAAATCAGATGGTGTAAGCCAAATTAAAACAGCACCGTGGTCTCGTTCGTTTTCCAATTATCAGGCCTGTCTGATGGCAAACTTTCAGATACCATTCCGTTCTTCTGGCCCGAAGAATGTGGAGCAACTTGTACAAGACTGCCTTCTGTCGGCTAAATCACGTGGCATATGCAACATCATATTTTCTTCGAAAATGATTTCGTTGTCTATCATACTAAGTGCTCAGCTAATAACAAATGGATGTCTAATTTTATGAAACGTCCTCAATTTGCATGGGGATGCCTTTAAAAATCCCACTTAAATGACTGTCGTGATGTGGGAAAATCACGGTATTTAATAAACTAGGTCCCACCATTCCAGTCGAAGGGACTGTCAGATCAGTTGTTATGATTAGCTTTATTGCTGAAAAACATTGTGCGATCGCTGCTTCGGCTGGTCTGTGTGTGTGTGTGTGTGTGTGTGTGGCCTAGTCCAATGGTAAGAGATATCGGTGGTTTTACGAGGTCATATTCGGTCTGCGGGTCTTAGCTTTCAATCTGTTTGGACAGAGTAGCTGACCTACACAACGAGTGACTAGACTTAATGTAAGATCATAAACCATGATAGGTGAATTTTGGGGCAAATAAATGCTTCATGTCTCCCGGAAAGGGCATGAGTATACCATACTACGTAGAAAAGTTGAAATGAATCGATGATCAGTAAGTAATTGTTTCGATATTCACATTACACCAACATTTCATATCTACGAGCGATTCATTTGCTGCAAATGCAAATGAGTGTTGAAGTAATTAGCGGGAAAGTATGACGGGTTGTGAGGTAACCGTTCCCAGTAAAGTTTTATCCACTTAAAACGTTGGCTTTTTGGAATGCCTACTAAAACACATGGTCTACATGCGAATCCACACGCTGCACAGAATAGTGAATCCATTCATGCATTGGATAGCCGAAAGTCAGCAGCGTGACAAGCCAAAATCAATCCAGCTATCTTTTGCCAAACGGGGAAGATGCTCTAGCCACGAGTCAACCCCTGACACGATTCTCGTATGCCAGTTACGTGCATGAGCATCCAGTGCTGCGTGAACCATTAGTTCATTGAAACACAAAAATTAACCCGGTTTTAGTCGCTGGATTAGCCTAGTCAGTCACCTTCCAAGGGAAGTGTAAGGTGTATATGGATTTTGCTTGTTACATATTGGGTTCCTCGCAATACTTGAAAAAATTAGGCACGTGAATTATTTCCATATACACACTGCGACAACTTTAAATATTTTGAGTAGAACTATTGTTTTCCTGGCCATTCATTAGTTTAGGCCTGGTGTGTTGTCGTCTCCGTTCATTATTTAATAGCCTCTAACTATAATTTCATAGTCAAGGCCTGGGTTGGAATAAGCAGCTATCTCAATCCACCTCTATTGGCGAGACAAATAACCCTACTATTTCTCATGACTAGACTGTTCATACGTGACGTTACGGTCTGTGGTATGAGTTGTCCAAAAATGACTATTCTAATCTAGGCCGTGACCGCCCAACCATATCGGAAGGCTATTAAATAATGGAAAGACCTACAATGATAGCTGATTCTTACATTCCTGGAGACAGCAGATAGAAATCCCCAATTGTTTCCAGTCGTTCCTGTTCCGCAATGATCATACTGCACAATACGTGTTAGTTCCACGTGAAGCTGTACCAAATAAGAGAAGAAAACAGCAAGACAGTCCACATAACTTACCGTAGTCTCTCTGAAGAAACCAACAAAAAAGCTACACTCCACTCAACCATGTCATCGCCCGTGTTTTTATAAATACAGAACTAGTCGTCATATCAAATATGCAGTCCACACGAGGCCTTATGAACGACTTTTTCGTATTTGTGCACTGCTTTTAGTCTTAGATTGCAGCTGATATCGAGCTCTCAGTCCCAATGATCGCCAATCGAATAAAAGCTACGCCGTATGCAATGTTGTCGAAAATGTCTTTGTAATTCCCCTCCCACTCAACACGGCTGGTGATAGGTAGGAAAAATAATGAGGGTATTCTCGAATATTCAGGCTTCCTAACGGTGACTGAGAAATGTTTATTGATCGTGGTTGATAAAACTGTTCAGTTGACCCATTTGTAGTTACGTTTCTGTCCTCCAGGTGTAGCCTTTGTGCAACTACATATGAACGTTTACAAATGACTGATGGCTAAGCGCTTTTTCAACAGACAAGAATTAAATAAATGCATTATTTCAATATGCCGTGACTGAACATTGTTAAATGACTTTGCCATAAGTGAACACATTCATGATTGTATCGGACTGTGACTATTTGATTTCTGTGAGAAGCTGATCCGTGTTGCCGGCGTGGATTGCATCAACAGAATGGCCGACAATTAGCAGTAGAGAATCACCTTGTTGGTGCAGCCATATCTATCCACAGAAAATTGAAAAGAATTAATTCTCTGTCCACTTGCAAAACGTCTGGGTGCTTCACTGTGATTTTTCAAAAATCGCAATTCTACACCAAATGTTCTTGTGCACACTACCCATACCGATAGTTTGCCGGCGATTACTATCAGAGATGGTGAAGCTCTTCGGGGATGTCTTGTCCATTAACGAAGGAAACAAGTAATAGGTTAATTAATCAGACCACAATAAGGTGGAAACGTCGACAAAATTAAAGGTTACTCAAAAACAACCGATAGTCGACTAGGTGAAAGATCAGATTCTCCGGTCAGTAAGCAAGAATCAATGAAACCTAACGTTACATGTTTCCGAGTACTCCGGTGATCAGTGTGGAAACCCAAGGTCACAATGTTTCGGTGTGCTCAGTCGGTCAGTATGAAAATTGAAGAAAAATTTCTAGCCTACCAACTAAGAACTAGTTAAGTGCCCAAAACTAACCGCGTGAATCTTTAATAACCAACAGAGTGAGGATTAATTATGAACTGCTTAATACCATTTAATCTCAACCACAGGAATTTTCGCAAGCCATGCAACTTTCAAAAAGATTCTGTTAAACAATAATTTGTCATGAGAAGCGAGCTGAACCATGAGATACACCGTGATGACCAAACGGGTGAAAAATATTCTCGGTCCTTGACCAAAATGACTCTTTATGATTAAGTAACGATGCACACACCTGATAGTCAACTAGCAAGTCTACAGACTGAGATGATCGATGCCAGGTCTTTCGCCCGGGCTCGTGTTCAATTAGGAGCTCGTTTACAGTAGAGCGTTGATCAATCGAAAGAATCAAACGATTAGAGCAAACAGCTACCCATTGTTTCCGTTGCCTATAGAAGTGAATCAAACATAGTTAACCCATGGGTTGTCTTCCAAAGTAAACTTGATTCTAGTACAAAGGTGACGTTATATAGCTCATTTTTGTTTCCTCCTAGGCAAGCTCGTTGGCACTATGGCTCCAGTTTTTGGGAACTGAATAGGCCTATAGCAGTTGAACGTCACTGGGTTCACCATCAAGAGGCTACCACAAAATGGCATCCGTTTTCAAACCTATGTTATGATTGTGCTTCACATTCTGAAATATTCTATTTTAGCCGAAATGATATCATAAAGTTTGCAAACAAGTAATAACATCAGCATATTATTCAGAAGTTCACAGCTCCAGCACAGGGAACAAACTTTTCTGGTCCACCGTCAAAGATTATGTTGCATGTGAATTGTTGAACTCAATGAGATCGACCAATGACTTGGTGCGACTCACGAGAAAATTTCGGCATTTACGTAAACATGTTATGGAATATGGTAAAAAAAATGTAATAGCTTACAGATTTGAGTGAATTTTCGGGTGCTCCCATAAAAGCGAAGTCGCATAAATTGCCTGGCCGTACACACAAACACTAGTGTTCGCTGGGAAATCTACTTGCGACCGAGATGAGGCGGATCGATAGGTTTGAATGGCATGTACTGTGACCAATTTGCCCTAAGGTCTCAATGGAAGAATAAAAGTTTGTGAGCTTGCTAGTTCGCAAAGTAAGGAGAAATATTCCATTGCGTTAAAACTCATTCGGGAAATTTAGGAAAACATATTGTGCCAACAAACTCTTAGGCGAGAAAGGTGTTATTGTTGAAAACACTCCCGGTCTACACACATGCAAACAAGATAAACGTATTTGTCCACCCTGGAGCTTGCTCAAACGCAGAGGTTAAACCACTGGAGCTGAAAGGTGACCACTAAATAGTGTTGAGCGCTGGAGTAGGTTGTGGGCAAATGGCTACAGCTTTCGTTGTACTCAGGGTCTGATGCTTTACCATTCCACAGCTATATTCAGAAGGTACTAGATAAAACTTCGTTTATTTAGTGATTTCCAGCTCATTTCTTGTTGTTTTGGAGCCGTTATGTCAATAAGTAAACCTGTGGATTGTCACCGACCAGTGAGTGATTCCTCGACCATTCGATTTCCAGTGAGAGATTACCCCGAACAAATAAAGAAATTGTACTTAAATTAAACCGGAAATTCACAATATGAGAAGGGACATTAGTCGCATATTCCGTTGTCAATGATTGTGATTGGCAGAATCGGATAGCAACGCATCAACGAATGATTGGCTGATCAGATGATCAGAAAGTTAGACAGTGTGCTAAAACTACCGGCGAGTGTGAAAAGTGGAGTGTTAAAATAACCGGTTCAAGGTACCTGTGCTTCATGACCAGACTGACGTGTGTAATAGACCAGCCTATCATTGGTCAACGTTGTAAAAGCTATGATTGGTCGAGTGAATGAATTACGAGGCCAACAATTCGGTGGTTAAAATGCCATTCAGGGCCAGGGTAATTAAAAATTCCAACGCATATGAGCAATGTGGCATTCGTCCTTCCTGGTGAGATTTGACGCCGCCAAAACACGGCATCTGCCACTGTTATACGTTTTACTTCGCATTGCTTCAGCCTGACTAACCACCTCCAGGGTGGAGCAAATATTTGCCTATAGCATACATATGCCACTTCATAGTTCATTTGAATCAAATTTGCAGCCATAAGTCCCTTACTGAAGAGTTCACTTTGAATAATTTGTTTTGATTTCCATTGGAATTGTGGCTCTAAATTAATTTTTGACGATCAACCTGATGTCCAATGTGGTTACAGAAACAGGAGTCTTCATTTCGCGGACTTAAGTCGCGAAACCCGGTGCCGTGCGCATTGCAGACAAACGGGGAATTAAACTCGCAAGAGTAAATCTACAACAGGAATTTTGCATCAATTAAAGATGCGAACTTAAACGTTATTCCCCATCATTTTGTATTGGGCTTGCGAAATTATCAGTACCGCGGCTAGATTGACTCTGATATCTGCGACCCCCTTTTGGAGAATGTCCCTCGAAGTGACAAGTGTGCCGTCAGATATGGGGTGTTATTTATTTTCAAAAATATTCAAGTCCACTGGTGGAATAGTGGGTCAGTTCTGTGAGATGGACGAGCTATCCGGATATCATTTCCCCCATATTCTGTGGTTCCATTCGGAAAACGTTAAGGTCATGTAAATGTATACTGTGAACCGTTTTGCAGCAAGACAAGACTTAGATTCGTAGCACTGCATAAGCTCAAGTCATTACCAAACTTTGGAATTTTGGGCCAGGTACACGCGACCAACAAAACGGATGGAAACCAGACCGCCTGTTGAGCTGCACTTAGGTCGTACCGTTTATTCCTACCAATCTTTGAAACAGTGTTTATATTTGTGCATCTGTTCCTGAACATGGTCAATAGCTTTTTGATTAAAAACAATACTAGTCGCCCAGGTGCTAATGTTGAACAGAATGAGACATTTTTAGGTGGCTGTCTCTAGACTGTGAAGCTAAATGGGCAAGGTCAAAATTCAGGGACGATTTTTCCTCGCGATGTCCCTTATAGGAGGTTACAGTGATAAATCTCAGAAAAAATCACGTGCTAAAACAGAGAGGAAAATTGGGAAACTGAAGTCAAATTCAAAGAGAAATGCTGCAATTGATTTGGCACTTGTTTAGTGCCAAATCCCGCTCTAGCGGGTTCAATCTGGTCCAGTCCCGCCCCATGTTTAATCAAGCAAAATCATTAATTTGGGCCTTCGCTTATGAACATAACCTTTGTTTAGTAATAATCAAGCGATTTCTACTCATCTTTTCAGGTTAAAACTCACCAGCTGATTGCCCCCGTAACTCGAGCTCATTCTCTCGTCTCTGGCCTTCATTTCCACTGCTGCCTCGGTTCACTTCGGAAAATGTCACGAACATCAAACCATCTTTACTCTATGCCAGAATTCAGGTGAAATGTTCACCTCCCGTCCTGCCCTGCAGCTAGCAGTCGATTGGACCCTTGGCCCGTGCGCTATTCACAGAATCCCAAAACGGGCTTGTCATCCAGTCCGGTCTCACAGACATAGCGTGGCCACAATTCTGTATGACTCACCGTATAGAAATGGTCCTGCATTTCTGTCGTCTGCTGGCCGCCTAAGGCTACGCATACGCAAACAGAGAAATTAGGGCGTGCGAACAGCCCATTGCAGCCCATTTCGCTTACATGATTCATGTGTGTGTTCAGGATCGTGACCCCGGACGTTAGAAAGCATGAACCCCCTATGAACGAAACTCATGGCGCTAAACGAATACACTATGGAGACGAACGAATTTAGGTCGCTTAGGAGACAATAAACAAACAATGCGAAAGGCAGATTCTATGTCACTTTGACAGCTTCCGTTAATTTGGTGCCCGAGAACCGAACTGCCAAAAGGTCCTGTTTGGTCCCATTTTGATCCATCGTTGGTAGTGCTTTTCGATCCCCCTAAGACAATTCCCTAGACGTTTCTTCAAAGTAGACTGTTTTAAGTACACCTAAAAGAATAAAAATAACTGTATTTTCAGATTACGGGCCTATTGTTGAACAAGGTGGACCAACAAACGAACAGCCAAAACATAATGAAATCCATACTGCGTCGGTCGCCGAGCAGGATAATTAGAGCCGCGTTAGTCCTTGATTCGAGAGGAATAGACAGTGATAAGCATGAGCTTGCTCCGGGTTTTTAAGCTGGATAAAACCTGCGCTGCCCTGGGGGTCAGACTTTTGAGTCGTAGGTTTTTATTACGGTACACAAAGAACCTCCTGTGTTGTGTGTGCAGCCGCGAAGTATCGACCGCCAGAATAACTTCAGCATCATTTTTACAGGTGAAGAACTGGCTGAGGTAGTTGGATGTAGTTTTTGGCCAGCTGTATCTCCCCAGGAAGTAGTAGATTGAATGAAGTGAATCGGCACACACAGAAGGCTCGGCTGGCATTTAACGGCTGTGGCGTCGGCATGACGTTTGCTTGCTAGTCAAAGGTTGGGACAGCTCTATGGCTCAAAAATATGGTCGTTGGGAACAGAAAATAAACAAAAACTTTGCATGTCTGAATACCGTTGTTTCTGTTGTGTTGACAGGATTTGGCGAGAGAACCTCGTCAGCATTTCCGAGATTAGGCGACATGTACTGGGCAATATGGTCCAATTTTTAGAGCAGTTATTAAATCCGAATGGGTTGAGTTGATTTGGACTTTCTGCGCATGCCCACAGAATGACTGCCCCACTGCACTGTTCCTCTGGGTCAAGTAATGGTTGAAATATGGTTCAATATGGCCAGTCGATAATATGACAAAATGGTGTGAAAACATTGATCAGTGGACTGACTCGTGTAGGTACAGGTCCAAGAGATCCTCCCCTGGGGACAACTGGAAAAAGGTTCATGGTATGCCTCAATGTCGCAATCAGTAGTCTTCACGCATCCGGAATCCTTTCTCTTCTGTATAGTTCCTCAACTTAGTAATTCGCAGCAGATTTCTCATAATTCCTCGTTCTTTCTAACCAGTGTACGTTGGTTCAGGGTTAATATTTGTGCAAACTGAGCGGGCACTGAACTGGGTTTTATCGAATCGCGAGGCAGAAGACAGTCAATATTTAACACTGTCATGATTACGGTAAATCTAACTCAATGATTAGTCAATCCAAGTAAGTCAGCAAACTGTTTAGTTTGAGGCCGAACTCACCCAGGATACGCTTGTGCATTACAGCAATAGCTATGTGGCTTTCAGTTATACGGGAGGCTACATCGCATACGAGTTTAAAGCCCTGGTCATGCCGTTAGCGTAATGTAATGAAAACGCCAACCTTTTTCCCAGTCAGTAAAGGCGGTCATTTCTTCATCAGCTGAACATTATCGAACATGCAACCTCAATTTCAATGACGCTTGTGCTTTAATTTTGCTCACACACACACACACTTTTGTGAAGTGCACGCACACTGCACTGGATCGGTCACATTCGAGCCTCGTTATTAAATGATTAGATACACCTCTTCACTTGTATAATATCAGCTTCTAACTCACACACGAACTCAACTGGACTAGCGAGTGACTAGTGTTTATTGTATAGTGTTGCTAATCTCAACTAGGCCGTCTAGTGACCCTAGTACAGTATAGAAGTTAGGATATTCGAATCAAAAATCCTTTATTCAAGGCTCCAGTCCGGACTGAATTTGATTAAGTGCGCAGTGTTGACCAGTCACGTTGGGGGTTGCGTTGTATGCGGTAGTGAGTCACGGTCTTGCCTCCTTATACCCGGTCTTGTATGGATGAACGGAAATACCGAAAATTCTCAGGATAAATATTACTTTGTCGCTGTCTTTATTCGTCTCTGCAACCTCGGGAATCTTTCTGTTCTTGAGTTAGCACCAACAAACGACAATCACTGAACAATGAGCTTTCTTTGAGAATCAATCTCGTCGTTTAAGTTTTCCCGTTCACACGAAACTTCCTCTACCATTCCTATTTTTATGAAGAACTTCTGTTCCATTCCGTGGTTAAGAACACTTCTTTCGTTCTCATTCTCGTTTGCCGCTGATGTGCAACGGTAACGCATTTGGTAATGTTTTTTTTTCTCAAACGCAAACCCACACACACAACCAAAAGCAGCCAGTAAATTGTACCGTATTACTGATTTTGCTCAAGACAATTGTACGTATACTTTCAAATCCTAGGACACAAAAGTCGACGCCCTTCCGGTTCTGGTTCACCTCGGAAAACTTTGATTGAGGAGATGTTGGTAGCTGAAAGACTGCTGCAGCTGGAATTGAAATGCCAGTGACATCGTGGCGACCATGTAGATTTTTCTAGAACTTCGTCCTCATTCCGATTTTCTGTCTCTCTTCCTGTCTGTTTGTTTTTGTCCCTCGGTGGACGCAACGGTCACGTTGGTAATAGTGACAGCAGAACCGGTCATTAAAATCGTACTTTCTGCAAAAGATATGCTTTCGTTCGTTGGTGATTTGGTTTCTTAGCTTTTTTGCTGACCTTTGACAAGTGATTTGACCGCAATACTGCAGTCCGCAGACAACGTACACGTCTGTGCATTTGTGCTTGTGTATGTGCGTGTATCATCAAACGGAAGTACTGAGAGTCAGTACCTTAGTAACGGGAAACAATTCTCTTTTGGACTATATGGAGCCTTGATTCATCCACACCCGTGAAGTGGTGATTATCTAGGGATGTGTTTGTGCAGGTGTGTGCCTGTTGAGGTGTGTACGTGTGCTACACCAGGGAAGATTGCAAGATTTCTTTGTTAGCTTGTTTCATTAGGATGCCACTGATGCGTATACAAACACACAAATTCTTGTGTACTCGGGAGGATGAAGTAAAAGAAGAGGACACGAGAACGAAATAAAACGGATGATCTAAATGAGGCTTCGCGTAAACCATGTCTCCTACGTTCGTCGCATTATTGCCTCGGTTATTCCTTGTGCCATACTATCAACATTTACCATCTTTTATTGACCAGCTCAGCCTTCCATTCACCCCAAACCTTGGTACTCGGGCTTGTGTAGATGAATGTGGGTGGGTGGATGTGTTTAGTCTTGACCGTAGCCTAGCCCGATAACCGACGGAAAAGGTGCGTATTTCCGCTTGTCAAAAACATTGGAAATCCTGAATGAATATTGCCAGACAAGAAATGCCAGTAAGTTTTTGTGGTTAGTGGCTTTCTTACTTGGGGTTTTTTTAATACTTACCAAGGCCCATGACACCAAGTAGTTCACTGTGCAAATTCAAAGGGATACGATGATGGAAAATCCTCTTTCTATTCACGGTATAATGCTAATAATAGAGTTTTTGGTACATGTAATTCGCCAACCTGTCGACTAACGTGGGTAGCTTTTCTCGAGGCAAGTTTTACAATCAAACACATGAGCCAACGTCCACACTCCAGCGGACATAAGCTTGTCCGTTTTGTGTGTCTGCGCGTGAGTATACATCGAACTGTGTGACACGTGAGAGGTTAGCTGTCTTTCACATCATGTGCCGCGGTGGTGGTGAGATCAACTAGCACGATGACCTATGGAACGATGTTTGGGTTGTCCGAAATCTGCCTCGTTGTTCCGATTGACACACAGACTGAGTGCTTATAGCCATAGCCTCGGCATACTTAGCGCAGGTTCTGAATCCGAGTTCGAGTATTCTATCGTTTTCATAATCCCATACTGTTTCCGTCTGCTACGGCCCACAGAGCGATCGCTGAACCGCGCTTAAGTTTTGCTAAGGTTACCTTGACCGAAAGTCTGCACTTTTCTTAATCGTTTCTTCAGTTGTCTACTGGTTCGTCCGGTAAATTCCGCAGTATTTTCGGTTGTGCATACCGACATGATCCCTAACTTTTGATAAGTGACGCTTTAAAATACTATCCGTTCGCAAGAAAGTCTGAATGCTAAAGCCCTTAGTGACCTTTAATATCGCTTTCGATGATCCTGATATATGCAGAATCCCGAATGAGGGCGTTTTCTTTTCAAGCCTGATATGCAAGTCTTCAGTTGTTTCCTAATGTGTCGTGGCAGATAGTGATTGTCGCGTAAGACATTGTTTAGAGTTTTTGGTCCTTCTTCACAGTCGGTGTCATCTTAGCACAATTTTTCGAATCTGTTAGTTAGCGAGGAGATAAGTGTCTGTTTCACATATTGTGGATAAGCTGAACTGAAGTGCAGATACTTATCCGAGGTTGTGGGTTTTCTAAAAATGCTGGTACTGGATTTTCCGAAGTCCTTGACTTTCATTCGCTAGTCTACGGAGCTGATAACCCTATTGGCATCTTCTGCCTCCAGTGTAAACTCAACGGAGTAACAATGCTTGTGAACAGCTTGAAGAAAGCTCTCCTTTTATGCTCAGTTGGTAACTGCAAGTGTATCATCGACATACCTTACATGCAGACGTGGGAGCGGAACAGGAAGAATACAGTTCATTGGAGTTTTTGATCCAACTGGGTTTCGGAAGAGGTTTGCTGCGATGGGGGATATGGGCCATCCGGTGGCCACACCACCCGTTTGTTTGTGCAACTCATGTTCGATTGTGAAGTTTGTTGACGTGAGGCAAGGTTCTATACTTCTGATAATTAACGAAAGGGGTCAGTACATTTCGTTCTTCTAGGGAAGTGTTGGATATTAAAAATAAGTGCAAATGTTTCAGAATGTCTTTAATGGGTGACCACATTATAACTCTTTCACCATTTGGGTAATTTCGAAAGCGTCATTGACAAGACATACTACTTTCTTCTGATAAGATTTAGATACACCACTGAAATATTTTTCCAGTTTGCAAGTTCCACACTAAGTGCAGTCTAAAATTAGGTGCATAGGTACATCCGATTTGCAAGCCATAAATGCCCTAGGTTTACTCGTTTTCGAATTCACCTTCAAATCTTATAGGTACCTATTTGCGTGGGCCCTTGATTTGATGGGGGATGCCTTAACTCCTTCTGTTCTCTTCTTCCATAGTGTCCATCCTCCAGATACCCGGCGACCTTTGATTCGTAATCCAGTTTGTTTAGAATAATTGTAATACCTCCTTTCCTTTGTTCATTTTGTTGCAGATGACTGGAAAGTAGTTGCTTTACAGAATAAAGGAAGTGGCCAGCTAGGTTACAAGATTTTCACTACTGAGTGCTCCATCTCCCAGTCGGCATAGAAGGGCAAGGGTTTATTCCCTGTTTTCATATGTACGCCCAAAAGAAACGTTTCTATTTCATAAACTGCGGATTCTACCAAAATAGAAAGTTTGCTTTCCAGGAAACTCAGTAATAGCTCTTGATTCGTGCTAGTTGACATCCTGTTCTCAACGAATTAATGCTCACGTCACATCTACACGCGATCTATCATGAAGAGACTATTCATACGACATTCTTATTCTGTTAGAAGTAGGAAGGAAACCATGTTGTCTAAGATCACAAAAAGCAACGTTTTTTGATGTTCTTTAGGACTACGTAGCTAAGAGGAAAATGATTCTCTTATATACTATATATTTATTCAACTATATAATGAACTCAGCTTCGGCATACATAAGGAAGCATGGATTTTAACGATTTCAAAACACCAGGACTGTCAGGCAGCTCGCAATACGCTGGCCAGTAAAGAAGCTACTTTTCAGACACTCGAACATAACGACGGAATAAGATAGCGGGCTCCTTGTGAGTTGAACCACACTGATTAAAACGGTTTTAGTTTGTTACTTTTACACCTTCATTGGATACTTTGGCGGCACCTAGCCCATACAACCCAAGAAGATCACATGTGCGAAAGCCACACGATTTATAGATTCTTCCAAATGCGATTCTGATGTCCACAGGCACTCAAAATGTCCTAGTATGTAGATAGGTCACTTGAGGAATACCGAATATGCTTAATGTATGGAAGTGTTTTAATACTTCTGAGTTTATGTGTTATGCATGTGTTTGCACGTAGAACCCCCGGTGATCTGCAAGTGATTGAACGATGGTTTATTCTCAGCAGGCTTGCTCTCAGAAGCTGAAGTCAACTTTGATCGATGCTAAATCAAATTGCCTTTTCCCGACATGACGATGAAATCCGAACAAAGGCAGGAAACCAGAAAATATGAAGTCTCGTTGCATGGCCTTTCGCCTATTTCTGACTATACCCGCAAGGTTGGCAAACTATTGGTCATTTTAACTGTTTGTAATGAATTCATTTTGAAGGGAAATGATCTTTCCATGTTGGTAGCAATATTTTATAGGCTTTTTCCAAATTTTTCTTTCGAATCCCAAATACACTACCAAAAAACAATGTATAATCTTTTGGTTTTATAACAACCTCATTGATTCTATCAAAAAGCCTCCAAATGCTTTAATTGGCCGGAGATGGAAGTCGTAGGCTCTGAATCATGCACACGGCTGGAACGCTTCTCGGAATCTTCTCGAATGACCGTCATCTCCAACAGCATCGGTGACGGAGTCCAATGCACTACTTTCTCTGGGTGGACGCATTTCTACTAAACTGGGCTGGCGAAGACGAATGCCCGGCGCCCGTCAATGAGTTGACTGGTCTTTGATAATCATTCTTGGATGGATGGTTAAACCCGGATTCCAAACCATCCACGGAAGGAGTACTAAGCTTACGGCTATATGCCCACCTAAGTGTGTGGTAAAGAGGTGTACTGGACACCCAGGATGTCTAGCACCATCTGGGTGCATAAACTGAACCATCGGCCACCAGTCCCCATTGGGTTACTTGATCATCCGATATTCTTGCTGATTTGTACGTTAAACCATTTAGTCTAAGGTTTTGGATGGAGACCCCTAAGTGAACTTCACCGCTTTGGTTTGGACAGTCGGATAGTATCGTGCCCACAGGGGTATCATGGATCCCGATGGGTAGCCGATGACGTGGAGAAGTAGAATGGAAGCACTGGCGTATGTAACGAGTTCTGCACATTGTTTCTCTTTTTGTCTTTCCCACCCACTGTTTCCGTCCTTTGCCGTGATGCCGGGACGCATGACCAGTGCACAGGTTGGTGCAAACAACGAGAAAAAAGATGTGATGTGACCAGCAAGCTCCAACAAACGTACGACAAATGGAGCCAGGACCATCGATGAGTTGGTTTCGGCTTTCGGTGAACTAACAAGCCCACCAGTGCTTTGTACACCAGACAGATGATTTAGATTCGTTGATCGATGTTATCAGGAGATACACGGTACCCCAATCGGAAGTCTACTTGAGTCCATTTTAGCGGATGTATTTGTTCCTAATCTTGATCAAAAGATGATTTGCGGCAATAATGAAACTGAACCCGTATGGTCGCTGCGTCTATGACGAATCTGTGACCCGTAACGTTTCAGTGAAGAAGGGCAGTATTTGGTTAGCAGTAAGCTTCACATTAACATCGCCTGAATAACGGGACCAAATAGACGTTCTAGGCATTTGAATTGCCCAACGAAAACGTGGACCTAGTATGAGATATTTCCTCGGTAAACTTAGGTACTGAGGACAGTATCAAAATTTTACCAACTGCATTCCTATAAAATGAAAGGTTTCATCTCAACGCAGCTTCCGAAGGCCTGTGAAATTTAAGACGATGATGTGTTGCTCGTGAAAGAAGCAATTCTGAAGAAAACATTACTAGCAAATGGTCATTGGGAAATATTCTATACAAAGGACACAAAAAAGGAAAGTGTATGGCGTCACCAAAGTGCGAGTCTGTCTAGAGCTGTTCAACATCGGTTATAGTATCGGTCGGCTGACGAACAAACATTGGGGACTTGCTTTGTAATGGCATGAGTACGAATAAGTGAAAACGAGCTTGTTCGCCAACTCGTGTTTTCTCAATGTGCTCAGTGGTAATTTTCATGGTATCTAAAATGCGGTTGAGCGCACGGTTGTTCACACGACAACCCGGATACCAACGTTTCTGCCAACCCGTGACAATTCCAACTGCATTTGCAGTTTATAGCTTGAATGTCTGGCCGTCTACATCGGCAGAACAAAAAGACATTTGCGTCATCGAAGGACCGAAAGTATCTCGGTGCGGTTACAGTAAGCGATAGAGAATAGTATCACATGACTGATGCTACCCGAGAAACGAACAAGCTTCACGCAACACCACTTGGGGTACAAATTTGCGGCATTCACGAAACTACACACGATCATTCGACTATCCAGAAACGATTTATGTGCAAACTGATGTTTTTGTATTCCTATCCATACTTCGGTAACCGGCATTAGTTCACCTTCATTTATCCACTCTAAATTTTGACTCAGATTCAGGTTTATCAATTGACAATTACCGTGACCATGGGAAGCATCATGCAAAGTAGCAGCGAAGTGCTTTTTCGTATATATTGCATACCATTGTCTTTGGCTTCCCTAGAAAATATGATCATAGTGCCTAGGACCAACAGTTAACTAACGGACTGCAGTCACACAGAGACCATCCCCGGATCTGTACGAGCACAGACGCTGCCAGTTTAATTGAAACTATCTTTGAAACTTGAGAATATTGATGAACTAATAGTCACGTACTGGGATTCCGTAAACCGGAACACACACTATGTTGGTCAGACAATCAAACTGATGTCAACCAAACCAGGCTATCCATTTGCGTGTAGTTGAATGGCACTCTACAGGGAGAGAGAATGTCTGTTGTCTGAAAAAGCTCAGAAATAGAAATTTCAATCCCTGAATAGTTGAAGGGATGCAACAGGTTGCTGACGCCCGGCTCGAACAATTGCCTGATCTATTGAAATCTTCCGTTATCCTGTACCGATTCACGTTTTATGGTCACTATTAATTAAGTCTCACTTATCAATGGAACAGGCCTGTAGAGGCTATAAGGCATGCCTGTTGCATTACAGTCCGGCCTCGGATTGGTACCAGTTAAAAAAATAGGAGAACTACAGCCGCTTCAGTTATTGGAAAGAAGTCATAATTTTCTCCATCGGCAAATCCACAAATGTACTTCGACGACTAGTTCGAGAATAAACTTTCATTAAAATGGATTCTAAATTAACTGTAATTTAGTTTTAACTTTGATTGAAATGTATTTGAGCGCATTGTATTGAAGATCGCTTCCGTTTTTGTCGCAGTTTAGCAAGCAGAAGAAGAAAATGTTCTCATCACCCTGAGAAGAATATGGAAAGTAATTACTAACCCCGATAATTATTGTAAAGTTTGTTGTGTTTAAGATTAAATGGGCCTACAGTTTACTTAATGGTTCATTAGAAGACACTAACAAGATCCTTGTGTCGGGACTGGAAACTTGCAGCGCCAAAATTTTTGCAATGATTTCTTTCATATAGTCATGTAATCATAAACAACAAAAAGATGGAAACCATTCTCACTAATCAAGTGTGCGAATGTATCAAATGGTTTGTATTTGGTTTTCCAAAGTAGAAATCGGTCTGCTGCATGAGTAAATAGATTTCCTCTATGTGCGGAACGCACCACAAAGCGAGAGAGTTGAACAGTACACAAAATTGTGACATTTGTTTGTCTGGTATTTAACTTGTTTTGTTGATGCGTGCATGGTTAACGGCGTAGATTTCTCAGTGAACTTTAATGGGACCACTTTCCACGCAGTTTTGTCTATTTCAACCACACAGATGTGATTTGCAACTCCTACCGGAGGTCTACTTTGTCGGACGTTCACCAAACGTTATTTTTCGAGAAGTGAATAACTACCCTTCAGTTTTGCATTATATTACATTCTGGAGACGTTTTTCCAAGCCATTCTATTTTTACTAAATACGTTCAGATACCGTCGATTGCGATGCACTCAAAAATTCTCCCTTAATACTAAGAGAAATTTTTCCTATGTTCCTGGTATGTGCAAGGTATAAAGAAGCATCGGCATATATCACGAATGTATTTGATATACTCCATTGCTTTCTCTGTTTCACAGACCATTATAAAGCTTAATAAACATGGGTTACTTACGGTAAGTGAAATCCTTCTCGGGCATGAAAATTTCATGAACTTTTTCTGAAGGGACCTAAGATTGATTCCAGTTTTCATTCATAAGTAATAGCGAACTCGCTTGTCGAACAGAAGCACTTGTTTCACCAAACAATCAATCCAGAAATATGCTTTTATTTGTAGGATAAGTATAATTATTTGGTAATTAGGATATTTTGTGTTAAAATGGGGCCTATCATAACGGTCTATTGCAAGCAGAAATGTTTTCGCTTAGGAAGGACTTTCCTTCACATCAAAGTCACCCTGGCGTCTAGGTCATTTAAGCACCCTGAGCTAATCTCTTGTATTATTACCTTGATAGTAAAACAGTGTGCGGGGAATGGTGACATCTTTTGGTTTCGCAATGTACAAGATAGTGAACCGATTAAAAGACATCCATCAGTTTAAAATTTGGTGTTTAAATTTTCCCGGCGTTTTAAACCACACAAGTCCAGCATTCCATCACTGTAACCAAATTGACAATTCCCAGAGCACTTCTTTCGTTAATAAGATCGATTGCATGTAAAAGTGACCTCAAAGTTTTTTTACCAATGAAATTCGTATCCCTAGTCCCGAAGTAGATTACTGCCGATATTTCGTTTTCCTGTAAGAAACGGTCCGCTTGTAGCATCCATTTAATTGTGGCTACTATCTTACAACAATCAAAGTTACAAAAACAATTGCTTAACATACATCTTTGATTAATTTGCACAACTTTTTCGAATCACTTAATGTGGTTAAATTTAGGCCAACGTATCATTAAACCGCAATTCGGATGGCGGTGTGAGAAATATTTGATTCCGGTTTATGCTACTTAAAAACTACAGGTAACAAAACTTTTAAATTGCAATTTCTGAAACAATGCTGCTGATAAAACCTCGAGGCGGCCCGTCATATAAATCCAGGGGGGATGTTTCTGAAAACTTCGAAATCATTTTCGCTCCTTCTGTTCGATGATCATTTAAAACACCAAGTTAGGAAAATTGGCCACTGTGGCAATGATTATTTTCTGCCATATGAAGTACTTAATAACAGCAATGAAATTGAAAGGCTCTGTTTGCTGGTTCCTCTACAAAGATCCTTTTATTCACATTTATTATGAATATACGGTTGACGCACTTCCGAACGATGAGGTACATCCCTAAAATTCTAGTTCACCTTTTTATAATCTATGGTTCTAATGGGACTTCCAGTGCGGCACTATTTATCAACTGCCGATTGATTTTGATTCCGGTTTTTCAACACAGTATTCAGAAAAACGTGAGGAGATTATAATTCTCTTGGTAATGAAAAAGTAGCTATAATTTCATTATGATCTTGTTTATCACCGTCATCCAAAACGTAGTCGTCATCAACCGATTACTTGCCATCATATGAGTGATAATAATGGCATAAAATAAATTGAGTTATCGTCGCCATGATCATCGGAACCTCGATCGCAGTCGTCATCTGCACTCAGTTCAAAACCATCCTTTACTGAATGTTTGCAAATTAGTCAAGACAAGTGTTCACCGTCAAAACGCTGCAGTAATGGTGTGATTTCACTAAGGTTGGTGGTTGCAAGACTGATACTATTGCAGTTTACGAAGCTGAATCGTACATGATAAATGCTGCTAGGATTAATTTTTCTTAGACCGAATGTAATACTCATCCATCATTACCTGTAGACGTCACAGGAAGCGAGGCCATGTCACAGCCGAAATAATATTAAAACAATAAGTGCTGCTTTACGAATGTATCGTGATCGATTTGCTGCATCACAGTGTACGGATTTTTAGCAAAACTAGAGTAAGATTACCATGGCATTCCTAAAAGGCCGTAGCATCAGATTAGGCCACCTGAATGAACAGCGATATTTAACCGAAGTAGGAGCGTATTACCAGTTGAACAAAGAAATTAAATCCTAAATGGGTGAATTCCCTTTTTAAGATTCAAGGTCACGGGGAGCCATGTATTGAATATAAGACAACTGTTACGAACAATCGCTGCAGAAGCATTTCATGTACAATTCCTAGGCACGATAAAAGTGCAACGAGGATGTCACTGTTTCAGAGCACTATACATTTTTGAACAATTCCTGTAAATTCTGGCTCCTATCAAAAAATAAATATCAGAAATTTCTTCTGATAGTCAAAATATCGACCGTGTGACCCCAGCTCCCTGAATATGCGACTAAATGCAAAATGTTAGGCAATACCTTAGTTTTCTGGGCACATCTAGGTTGAACTCCTTCATATCAAAGTCAGAAAGCACTACGAACCTCCTGAGGAGAACAAAATGAAATTTGCTCACAGTTATTTGCTATATGTACTATTACAAAGCAACATCGATAAAAATTGGTAGCCAGTGGTTCCAAACTTTCGGTCACTGCAATTTTGGTTATTTCGTTGTTATGTTTAGCAACTCGAGAGTAGAGTTTTTATTTTACGCATCAACAGATCTCAGAACTTGAACGATGATATCCATTGTGCAAGTGGATAACTGGAATATTACTTAAGTATTTCAAACTCACATTGGTTGACATCAAGATTTCGACCGCGATATATACATTATATATTAGTTATATTGCAGAGTTAAACATAATTTAACCAAACCTAAGTCAGGTTCAGAGGAAACCACTGGACCCGAGATAGCATGTTCATTAAATCTGGTGCACTGTAACACGGATGTTTTTTTCGAAAACTCAACAACTACATATATAATATGTCGTCCCAGAATTATAGGAACATCTGCGTGTTCATAAAATGCTAGATTTTATCTTATGCCTAGTGATTTATAATTTTAACCGCTGACTAGGATTCATGTCAAAACGAAGTTCTGGTTTGCAAGATTAAAGTTTCTTCCTAATAACATCACTTTTGAAGCACATTACAGGTCATCACTTGCTGGGTGTCCATCGACAAACTCAACCGGTGGCCAAATTAGTGCATTAAACTTTTTCCATCACTACACAGAATATTTGATTCCCTTGCTTTACTGCGCCAATAATTCGCATTCGTTATTGGCTGATACTTAGATCACTTAAGTGCTTCTCTTTTTCTTCAGGATAAATGATATGGAATAATTATCGTAGATAAATTCAGAATTAGGGAAACAAATGTCTATGGTAAGATTTCCACATCAATGCAGGCAGATGTGTGTATTATTTTGAATAACACTGCTTTTTTACAAATCTTGCACAATTTTGCCGTTTAGTATGATGTAAACTGTGTTCTTAGTCCGTTAGAATGCTCGGTATACATAGGAGTGAAAATTTAAAAAAGGCGATGTTTTAGTCTGCTCCTTATCCCGTAAATTACTGAACCAAGTCATTTTACTGTTTCTAGGTTACTGCTTGGTTGTCACGAATATGACTTAAGCGATTGATGCGGAGCCCGTAAATGATCTTGGCAAGCCATCAGTTTTAATCCAAGTCCTGAATTCCTCTAAATGGAAAATTCTCTAGTTCATATAATCGTTTTTCTTAAATTCCATTTGGGAATATGCATTTAAAATAGTAAGTTATTAACTTTACCTCTTGATTGCAAGGTCAATAGTGAGTGGAATGTTCGTAAAATAGATATTTCCGCCTAACCACGTGTTAGTTAGCATATATGAATATACGCTAGGACAAATCCAGAAATAATTCCAAACATACTTAGGAAATTTCTGGACGCATATACACCAGTGTCCAACATGATTCACGTTTGACCGGTCACATTACAGCCCGTGAACAGCTTTAACAAGAACAACCCGTAAATAAATTCGTGATATTCATTGGTACGTCTTGCTAATTTGTGGGTGTTGACATATTCCGAATATTAGCCGAAAGACAACGTTGAAATCCATCACATTCAGCGAAATATATAGACGTATGTATGAGTATATGTGTGTGCATATGTCGGTTGATCGAATCGTTTATAATTTCTTTAACTACAGTACCACTCTTATTAGGTTTCACCCCTAGCATTCCGTGGCTGAGCCGAGAATTTGTGCAATATTAGGCAGTCACTCACGGTTTGGACCTGCGGACAGAGGTATAGTATAAAAGCCGACCGAAATCGGCAAAACGTCACTCGGTGCTTTGGTAAAGAAAAACCAAATGGTTAAACTTGCTTTGGAGTAGACATCTCAAGCCTTTGATCGACAAGCGTAAGCAAATCCATTGGAAACTAATGAAAAAAACAAAATTATTCCCAAAGTACTGGAAGATGCTCACAATGTATTCGTTTGATGTATTAATTCAAACTTAGCCTTCGTGTACTTCTTAGAATTAGATCTGACCGTATTCGTTAAATTTCTACCCATGATTTGTACACTGTTTATCTGGATTCATTCCAGGGAAGTGTAAGCAATAGGGATGAATACATCGTCATCGAACTTTGAGCAGTTGCTGTGTTTGTTACAGTCTGTGCACTTTTGGCTAGCACCTTCTCCTCTGAAACCCAAATGGAGCATTCTAGACCCGGAAGCAGTGCATTGTGGAAACCCCGTTTCCACTGATAGTTGCTTTTTCTCCTCATTATTTTACTTCCACTGGTTGCTTATCACATATCCGAACAACACTGAGTTTACAACGGTACAAAACAGCCTTTTTCAACCACGATCAGCCATTGAGTTTGCACACACTACCATTGTCGTCTTTCTGCAACTATGCTGCAAGTTTTCCTTTGTTTCTTTGTGACAGGGAATGCGATCCAATAGGTGGCTCGTAGTCCAAAGCCTGGAATTTCATGAAACAGAAAGTTCCACTTATCTCATGCTATCTTCCGTTTCCTGGGAGATTTTCACTTGGCATTGTCTCCGTAAAGCAAAAAACGTTTAGTCCGTTTGGCCTGTTTTTGTCTCGATTCATGAAATAAGCCATGGGTTGACTGCTACTTTTTAATATTGGTGATTGCTGTCTCTCTCTCTCTCTTTTGGTCGGTTTCCGGTTTGTTTTCGGATGTTTATTTCGCTCTGAACAGTCGACCTCATGCGAATCGAACAGTCAAAAGCACAGATTCTTACGGTTCGTTAGATTTTATTAATCAAAATTAAATTCTTCCATGCTTTTGAGCGATAATTTCGGTTCAATTTATCACCCTGCACTTCCTCTTCTCATTACATACCAATCCTCTAAAAGCAGCTGAATTGTGACCTGAAATGCTCATTCACACAGGGGATGCTCGTCTCATTCTTGCTGACCACAAAAACGGTACGAATGCGAACAGGCATGAAGTAGGGAGAGAATGGCAAGCTATTACAGAAAGTAGAGACCTTAATCACGTGCTCGGCAAACCGAATCCAGGAAAGTTTTATTATGTGTAGACACATTGTGTTACTGTCACCAGAGTGGCGGCACGAATGATCCATTCTGCATCCGCTCGCTTACGTCGCACCCGGGGAGGCCCACTTTCGACTGACACAAACACAAATGTGTACAACACAAGGCATTGAATTAGAAAAAGCGCAAATCGAAGCGACCTCAGTGTAAAGCGTCGTCGACTCATGAAATAATCCACCATTTAATATCATCGCCCAACTCACCATAAAGAACCCATCGAAGCACTGTACAGCTGTTTCATCCTTGTTAGAAATGATCAATAGTGCATATGGACCGCATCCGAACCGAGACGCGACGAACGATTCTGAGTTGAACGCCTTAGTCATTACACTACTGGCCAGCAGGCTGTGAACGGTTTGCTGAACTTCATCACATGATGTTCCACCTATCCGTCATTGATTTGCTCGGTTACTATCCGCTAGCGCAAAACAATCGAGCCCTACTGATAGACGACGTCTCTGCAGGTAGCCTAAGTACGACGAAGGCTTTTATAAAAGCATTCTATCTCCTACTACTAACACATACCAAATTGATTTTGATGGCAAAGTCATGGTTTTCCCCGTACAGTAGCTGTTTCTGTCACGGCCAGATGTTGGTAATGAGCGACATTTGATGCGGTGTCATTGTCCTGGTGGACCAACTTACCTGAATAAACTTTTGTTTAGTGCTAAACGCAATAATCTTAGGACAGTAGTTGAGCTTATGAAACGAAATATAATTGCGAACAAAACGTTGGCTTTAATCTAAGAAATGGACATATAAAACTATCAGAATCAGTTCTTATCCGACTAATTTTAGCCGAGAGACGGTTTCTGTTGTCTCAACTTAGTTGTTTGTAAAATCGATTTCATCTGAAGACAGACTGCTGTGGACGACGGAAAAATTTCTGAGGAGGGACTAGAAAGCTCAACAGCTCAAACGTTTTCGTTTCCTTTTAAGCAATGCCCTTTTAAATTACCAAGCCTCGAACAAATTACCGGCAGTGTATTTATTTGCCTGGCAAAATGACAGTTTTGTGGCAAACCCAGCCGGGGAATCCATATTCATTTGTAATTAGGAATATAATTGATGCAATTATTCTTAATAATTGATGTTGATTCGGTTTCTATCGAGCTACTCTGCTAACGGTTGCTTTAGCTTCTTCTCGGAGACAAACAGAGGAAGAATCCCGAATGAGCTGTTTCCTGCACGCTCCCGATTGTCTGAAAACGAGGGTTCCCGCAAACACACTCATACTGCTTCCATCACAAACCAAATAATTTCGTGACCCATTTTTCTGCGATTCCGATCTTCAGTTGCATGAAGTCACGATTTTGATTCACGTAGAAAACCAAGAATATTCCGCGGGCTAAATTTGTGATTCGGCTCTGTTGAGCAGGATGTTCTCGGAAGAATGAGTTGTTAAATACCCCCCCCCCTTAATCCGTTTCGCGTAACGATGTCGGAAGTCGACAGAATCGCAAAAGAATAAACAACATTCAGTGAGATATTCTGACTGACAACCGTAACGGGAGTTGCAAAATTTACCGGTACCTCATCGCCGGGCAATACCAGATGGTTATCCTACATTTGTGCGATTTCAAGCTACGTTCAAAACAAAACACAAGACAAATGGAGAGGAATGGATATATGGAACTAGCAAGAGGCAGAAAGCGCAAAATTATCGGGATCTTTCATCGTGTAAGTCATGTGACCTTCTGACTGGTTGCAGTTATGTATACAAACTAATACAATGCAGTCATAGAATGCTGTTCTAAGTCAATTCCTTTTTTGCTACCAACTATTCTTTCGCAGGCTATGTTGCTGCATCTGAACTACTGGGACTAACCTAAGTGCAGCAAGCATTCTGTTTTTCCACTCATCATTAGCTCCAAGTTGTCGTTTTGACTCCGTATATCTAGTTTTTCCCAGAGAGGGCCCAAATAAGTCCTTAATCAGTAGGTCTCCGGCGGTTCCCCCTGCTAGATAACCAATCCAGCCGAAATAGTAATATAGATTTTTATCTCGTGAGCCATAAAAGAAATACTTCGTGGATAACGTACCAGTGGTATTTTATTAGGCCTCACAACTCTCCGAACTTCTTATTACTTTGAAGCCCGTTTTTGAAGTTATTACTGAACTGTTATCTCGTTGGGTTTTCGTGGATCAGACATACCGGTGATGTTCACACGCATCTGTACTCATCCCATGTTCACGGGCGTGGTTGGGCTTATTCAGTTGGGTCTGTGATTTTCAAAATGTCATGTATATTTATCATTTCTAACTTATTAGTCTCCTACAGGTAACTTTACTCTAGCAGCATCGTTCTCTCCTTTGTCTGGATAAAACACGATTATACTGATGACTAGCAGTGGACAGGTGAATTAAGCATCTGCCACCGGAATGCTCAGAGATCAAAAACCATAACCGTCGGTCACTTTGAAAGTGGATGTCGAATTTCTGCTCCTCGATTGTTTGCTAAATCTAACTTAATGAGACCTTATATAGTACCACGCCATTCCTCTCTGTGCAATAGCCCCTAATGGATATGGACTATAACCGCTCCACCACATCCATGTTTCAAACATGTAGTAAGGAAAATAACAACTTCGGCATTTGTACATATTTTGAAGACTCCACAATCTTACTACTACCGCATCTGACTATGGACACAATATTCATGTATATTTTTGTAGAAATATATACATATATATGGCTGGATTGAAATCCGAAAAAAACAAGCCATGACGCTAACATCCATTCGCTTGGGCAATGCGATCACATCACGTCACCAGTTACGATGACCGAATTAAAGTACTTCCTCTTTGCAGCAAGTGGATGGCCTTTTCTGATTGTTTCATGAGACTAACGAGCTGTTAATCCGACGGTAGACGATGTGTAACACAGTTATTTGCATTCGACTGACTATGAGCCTGGAGATGCACAGAAATTAGTTAACCAGTTGCCCTCATAAACCGTCAAGACACATGAACTTAATTTTTTCCTTACTTGATAATAGTACATTGTTTACTTTTTGGTAATAACTCAGTGACGGTTATAATTGAAACGTAAACTGTCTCACTATGAGAAGTTATTCAGATAAACGTCTTAGTGCTTTATCGTGCAGTGCTGAGGACGTCATTGCCTACCATTTCATGAAATTGCCGAAAATAAGTTCCTATCTGTCAGGAAAAGTGGGCAGTTCCTAAGTAGAGTTGCATCCAATTTGTACAACAGAATAGTCGATCGGCACTCAATACCGGAGTTGGCTGACAGATTCTTGGCTTGTCAGTCTTATCTGTAGTCTTCTTTTCTCAGATACTTTTTAATCTGGATAGATGCTAATTGCAACTAGATCTATTTGGAAGTTCTTGAAAATTTATCCTTCATAAGCGATAAATTATGTCTGCTTTGAAAAATGCCAATGAAGTCGATCAATCAGCATCACAAAGCTGCGGTGACTCAAGGGGATGTCAAGGCTTTGTTGCCGACCACTTGAGTGACTGACGTATTATCCGGAACACCCAAATCCTTTAATCAGGGCCCTAATAACTGGGCTATCGGGCCATGCCGAACGGAGTTCGGCCACTTTACTTGCAGGTCGGTGGTTACCGCCGAAATTGCAAATTCTCATGGCACCGATTATTTTTATCGTGATTAGGATGAGAAAACTTGGTAAACATGGCATTTCTAGCTATATATATATATATCCCTCTTCACATGCCTGGGCGGAAAATCCTGTTGGTGCAAAGAGCAGAAAAACAATGTAAGGGCCTAAAAATATTATCAGCTGGAAAATAAGAACTGACTGAAGCGGATATATCGTTTGCCTTCTGGCCGTTGCTTGAAAACAGGCATGTCACAGCGCCATCTTTGTTGCTTTCCATGTTAGACTGCATGGAGGCGGAATTCCTAATCTACAAAAATTAAGGTGACCGCATTCCCTAGCACTGGAAATTTCGTTGCACAAATGTTGTGAACGCCCGTGCAAATAATAGTATACTTTTGCTTTAGCCTGCGCGCACAACCAACCAATCAGAAACGCGTAAGCATATGAAAGGGAAGTTCAAACATGCCCAAGTGTCATTGGTCCGAAGATATTCCATCAGTGGCGACTCTTCATATCTTTTATACGAAAACCTGAAATAAAATTTATCTACAGCAGTCTTTTCCTCGTCTTCATTTACGTAGTTGAAATCAGAATCATTCTATTGCATATTAGTTGCCCTGTTTGGTGTTGGTAGGATTCCGCATTTCTTTTTGCAGTACGAATACTTCAACTAAATTCCCTGTAGCCAATTCTGTGATTCAAATGTGAAAACATTACGGAGACCACCATTCAAACAGGAGTCACACTCCTTCAACGACATTGTGAGTGGCCTTAAATTTACCATGTAGTTTCAACTATATGTAAATCGATGGGTAAGTTCAACGGAAGTGCCGCATTGAGAAGTGACTTTTACCCAACGGTTTTCGCATTTATGCGAAACCAAAAAAGGAGAAAGTACGAAATCGATACTTGTTCGGCTTGGCTACGTGCTATTCGTCTGATCGGAACCAGTGTCTCTATGACCATGGTCTGTATAAATAGAAGTGAGATGTGCAGAGTTATTTGTGGATCATCCACAGAACATGAACATTTGACTCCATTGTTAATCTTCAAGTGATCACTGCTGTTCGATGATTTGGGCTTCCTCACTTGCGATTGAATACGCTATACGTCCATCCAACGTTTATGTGACCAAGGTTGCAGTAAGAAAGCATTCTAAGTTACGGTCTTAGTCGCCAGGAAAATAATCATTCTAAATGTCGGCTCGGAAAAGTAAACGAGTGTGAATAATTTTTGTATTGGGTAATTTTCAACACAACCGAGGTAACAGTGGAGAAATACAACTACCTGTGCGAACTAAAGGGGCCATTTAAGCCCCGTCTAGACAGTGAATAAGCTTTTCGTGACCATTCTTCTTAACCATCGTTTCTATGACAAGTATGTGCCACTCAGCGTGATTTTCGTCGAGGAACTGATTGTGCTGACCGAACCTTTAGGCTACGGCTCAGCCTGGAATATCACCGTGAATCCAAGAAGTCAGCCTGCTTCCCTTTCTCTCAGTAAAAATCGGCTACATTGAAAACGGCCGAGCTCATCTCACCTGAAAACCGAATTCAGTTAGTCTAAAATAAAATATGTTGAGCTATTCGCAAACATCAATAACTTGATAAATTCAAAACATTATCCACATGTGTAGACATAATGAAGACCAAACTATGAATTCAACTGGATAGGTCAATGATAGTGTAAATGACACACGGTGAATCTTACCAGTGATGGTGATGGTGATGGAAATAAACTATACTGGGGAAATTAGGACAAGTCGCGGGAACATATTCGTTGAACTGTCGTGCAAAAAATCGCCACAATAGTAACGAATTTCTTATTTTCGCGAACCCCATAGATACGTATTGGCAACCGAATATTTCTGTATTGTCAGTAAGTTACGAAGATATATATAAACCAAAGGGAACATATCCACTAAAATGAATGGAATGATATCTGACGTCTGTCAAACATGGCTGTTAAACATCCACAGGCTACTCACTGTGAACTTCACTTTCGGGATGCTGGTTGAACACATTGTCTGAAAACCATGAATACCACCGACGTCAGACATGGATTGCGTTTCAGTCATTATTCCAGCTAGAGTAATCCATCAATAAAAAAGCATTGAGAACTAAAACTGGTGCTTCTTACGGGTTTCAGAGAGCGTTTAGCAATCCAAAATGGACTAATCATGTAGACCTCACCAAACCGGGAGTAATGTATTCAAGTGGTTTTGCACTCTACGAATGGTTCCTGCCGTGGGATACTGACATGGTACAGCTCGGAACAGATTTTGGCCCCGTAATCACTTCAGCCCTAACGTTCTATCCAAATAAGCCTACTAAGGCGACCTCATTCTTCGTTTCGTACAGCGATTTCGATTTGGCAATAGTCCCAATGAAGCGGCAGGTAGGCACATTAGTTCAGGTTACAAGTTATGTAATTTTAGACATTAAACAATACGATGCGCAGAATTTGACGGCAGCAAACAAAATAAATCGCAAATGAATCTAAGCACTCATGAATTTGGACACCATTCGGTGCGGTAAAATTTGTTATTTGGATCTAATAACTGGGCGATTTTATTCGTTCACATAAGAAATAAATCGATTCACTACAATTGGCCACTTGCCGAGAATTTGGCTGATCATGTTTCTCATCAGTCTTGTATTACCTGATATTTATACCCCGTATGGAGCTGTGTTCACTAGAAGAAAGCTCGATCAACTGATAGGACCGGATTAACTTTCTCTTAAAGAAAACAGGTTAATTGAAATCACTTACGATCGCTCACCGTTCCATGGTATGGTCCTCTCGTATGCAATCATACGCCTAATATTTATCTGAGTGAGTGGTTCAACTCTTACTCTTGGATATAAACACTGTTTTCTATTTCTGAAAGGAGATTGGCTGACGGAAGAACAGAAAGTACCCCACGTCACGATAAGACAAAGCCACGCTTGTAAAAAAACACCGAAATAAATATAGGATAAAACGCAGCAGTGAATGGTGCCAGGGACGTGCATGCAATGATAAACAAACATTTAACCACATAGGCTAGCGGACAGTACCCGTGCAAATCAATGACGGATAGGTGCGGTGAAGTTCAACAAACCGTTCAGAGCCTGCTGGCCAGTAGTGTAATGGCTAAGGCGTTCGACTGAGAATCGTTCGTCTCGGGTTCGCGTCCCAGTTCGGGTGCGGTTCTGTTGCACTGCTCATCATTCCTAACAAGGATGAAACAGCTGTACAGTGCTTCGATGGTTTCTTTCTGGTCATTTGAGCGATGATATGACATGTTGAATTATTTCATCAAAACATTCAATCTCCTACTACTAAAATGTGCCAAGTAATCAAGCTCTGTAGGTCATATCCAAAGCCTTCGTCGTACTTGGGCCACCTGCAGAGAAGTGATCTATGAGTAGGGGTCGATCGATGTGAGCTAGCGGACAGTAATCGTGCAAATCAATGACGGATAGGTGGAACATCATGTGGTGAAGTTCAGCAAACCGTTCAGAGCCTGCTGGCCAGTAGTGTAATGGCTAAGGCGTTCAACTCAGAATCGTTCGTCGCGTCCCGGTTCGGATGCGGTCCATATGCACTGTTGATCATTTCTAACAAGGATAAAACAGCTGTACAGTGCTTCGATGGGTTCTTTATGGTGAGTTGAGCGATGATATCAAATGGTGAATTATTTCATGCAAACGAACTTTGTTACCCATGTTTATTGAATGGGATAAGAGCTTTCGTTTTTCCGTGTATATATCCATGCAGATGTCAAGAATATGCGAAGACTTGGAATAAAGCATGGAGAGCAGCTTGGGTTTGTCCGAATGGGATCGAGCCAACATGTCCTCCAAAGGCCCAGGCAGCACTGTTAAGATTTATCAATAAACAGACACACCAGTTAATGCCGATAGGGAGACCGGAGAATTCAGTTTATACTAGCCAGTGTGAATTCTTTTTAGTCGGATAAATAGTTCACACAGTTCGCTACCATTGGCAAACTGAATACCGAAAATGCTGCAAGCAGACGGGGAGAGAGCAACTTGCGGTGAACGGGGCACGAAACTGATGCAAACTGGGTGAGATTGTGAATGTTTGGATCGATTTTCCGATGCTATTTCCTAAGGTCTTCAAAACCTTTCTTCGTCACTTTTTTGGAATCCAGATTATTATTATTATTATTGCGAAAAAATGCAAACCACGAAGTTGCACTCAATTTTATTTATTCATTTCGAGAAATGCAAATCCTTGCTTGTAACCCGTTTGCTAATTAACTAAGTCCGAAATGGGCTCCACATGCAAATCCAAGCCATGCTTAGTGGCTAAGACCATCCCGAATGCATAATCATCATTTGAAGATTAAATTTGTGCAAATTAAAAAGATATGAAATGGTCATGGAAAAATCTGTCCTGCCCAAAAGAAGAGAAATAAAGCTGCCGACGAAAGACAGTCTATTTCGTAATTGGTGAAAAACAGACTTCCTTTTACCCTTTTTTCACATCATACTGCGTTGGACTACTTCTGCATTTTAGAAGGTGGATTAGCAAAAATTTCAGTCAAGCCTGAAGCATCCTGGAATTCATTTTTTGCACAATAACCCTCTTTTTACCGGTATTACTTGCTCTGAAACAAGAATTATTGATTGCTAACTATCGGGCTGTAAATGATTCATCAAAAATGTTTAAGGCATCAGTCCAGTGCTTTGTCGGATACAGAGACGGAATAGAAATTTGTTCCTTACACAGATTTCCAGTACTGAATGTCTCTCTTCCCACACACTATGCAGCATGTCCGGCTTCTTTTCCACTAAATTACGACTTCATTTTCCTTCCTATTGGGAATCAGCATCGCCAAGCATGCTTTTATCGCATTTCGTCTGTGCGTGTACTTTTGCTCCAGGATGTAATTTTAATGGCGGCCAGCGACCTGTACAGCTATCTGCCCGAGTTCTGCTCTGCTTTATATCCGCATCACTATCCATGCATCATGCATGCCATACATTTTATCCGTAATTCATCCTGTGTCTGGGCTCGGATACGCACACTTTTCCACTGGAATTTCGTCCGGTTAGTCATACGATTTAGGTTTGGCCGTTCTGCAAGATGATCAAGCCACAACTTCCTAACTGATTAGGCCAGGTGTGAACGTCGCCATCCCGGTCTTGCTCTGAAATTTTAATCTGTCTATCTAGTTCATGAATACTTCTCTCCATGACTGACCAATTATTCCTGAAATGAAAACTGACGTTTTTCCTGTATTACTGAGTCGGCTCCCGTGTACATTCCACTGTCTCCTTTCAAACGAGCTTATATAGAAACACGATCTAAAGTTACACTGCCTCGGAAAATCGAGGCACGTTCTTTACATCTGGCATGATGGTTATCTGAAGCTCACCTAAATTGTTGACTGGTTTTACGCTAATTCCGGAGTTTTTCACCAACTATGTGCCTGAATGTTTAGTCAAATGCTGAACTACCGAAGGATTTCAGAGTGGTTGCCCAGACGAAATAAGCAGCGCTTCAAAAGAACTGTTTGAAAATTTTCTTGACCGGACAGCTACCATAATAAGCAATTTTGGTGCAAACAGACGAACAAAAACCAAGTGATTTAGGGTTTTCGGTTGATATCCGTGTACTAGGGTAAACAAGCCCGTCTTGTGAGATGACGTTTACAGTTTGCTTAATTAATTCAGAACTTCAGCAAAGTACCTTGAGCAAACAGATCGATTTATTGATTTTTACTCTTTTTAGTTAGTTTGTTAATGGTTATGTTTGAGTGAACTTAAGGTGTGATACGGGCTCACCTAGAAAAAAGAGTAAATTGTATAAATTGCTTAACCCAACGAAGACGGACGTCACCAGATCGCTTCCAGTTTCCTAGTCGTCTCGCAATAGCCCCAAAATAAAGCGACAGAAGGTGCGGTCCAGGATGCTCTCAAATCTCCTGTTGTTTCAGTCTGAAGTTCTAAGAATTATTGCTCCATAATCGATTGAGGTGTGCTACCCTTAGTTATGAACCATTTGCAGCATAATGGTCACTTTAAGAAGTATTCCTCGGACTTGCGTTAGGTCCTACTCAGTGCTTTTCGAGCTACCGTTATTCAACGAATCTTCGCGAAATCGAGTGAAGGTGTTCGACGGCTAAAATACGTGCCCCAATACAAATCCTTCCACTGTGCTCGTCATTTTATTTGCGGTTTGTGCAAGCACACGGTTTTGCAGTGTTTGAGATAGGACTGACGTTGCTTCGATTAACTTGTGAGATCAGTTACGGCGCAGTATCAATGTTCTGCTCACGACTAAAATATACCGAAACCATTCAAAAGCACATTTTATTTGACTTGTCAGAAATCAGCAACAGGGCATGCCTACATACCTAGTCCCGGTCTGAAGTTTAACTAAGGTTGGACGATTGTGAATTTATCATCGTTTAATCAATTAATTATGGTTTGGTATCACTTAAAGAAAATACGATTATTGTTCTCTGGTTGGTAGCAAGAAAAATCACTGAGTAGTCGCGTGATGCAAACTGAGGTTCTTAAGATTTGAAACCTGATTCACTGAGTTGTCAATCACCGTGACTACAGTTAACCAAAACTGAATGACCTTTATTTCAACTCTCGAAATCATTCAAAAGTCATCGTTCCGGTTGCTATGACCGTGTTCGTATCCTTTTAGTTGATTGAAAGTTATTTTTCATCCATTCATAACTGCAGCAAGATCTTACATCAAGCTATTTAACTTTTACTAAAATGAAAGTATCTCTGATTTAGGAAACTCCTACGTTCAGTCATCCACCATCCCTGTGCTCTGTCAGTGTGTCCTGTTTTTGTTAGGACCTAATTCGTAAATAAGTGAATCTGGCCATCGTAATGGATCCCAAGTTTGACTGATTGCTTATGTCAAACTCCCCACTATCCTGACCATTGCCAGTCGGACGTCACCCCGCATATCGGTTGGGAAAAATTAAAACGAAAAGTGATTATCTAATTATTTTGAAAGGGAATAGGGACAGAGCTACACTGTCCCATTCTGTTTGCATTCCATTCCCCATTTGGAAAATGGTACTTTTGTTCACCTAGCTTGCTCATTGTCTAATGCTAACTCCATTGGGGTAAAAACACTTCCAGGTTTCCCAGCAGACAAGATTGAAACGGAAAGACTAAATATATTTATATAATTATCAAAGAGTGGGGGAAAATGGAACATTGTAAACAGAATCACAAGAGATACTGATAGTGAGAGTGAGAGAGGGAGAGATAGGTTTCAGGTAAAACAGAACTAAATGATTTGAGTAGCTGCTCAACATGCGCAAGCTGATACTCACACACGCAGAGACAAACATACGCACGGGCATACATTCGCGTACCAACTGACACCCAAAAATCGCACACAAAACCACACAATCCCCATGTGCATAGATATGAAATTTATCTCTGCTAGACAGTACATTCTGAAAAAAAGTTCTTTGTTCTACGCGGTGCTTGTGTAACACAGCAACAGTTCCCGTTTAGAATACCCCAGAAAGAAATCGGTTGACAACACGGAGTTCGCTGAACAGAATTTTCTCCGACAACGGCCGTAAGAGATTAGATGAGGTTACGAACCAAATGCTTAAAAATCGATCGTTTATTTTGACTATTGTTTGACTTTTATTTATTGTATGAATTGGTTTGTTCAGCCGCAAGTAGTTTGACCGTTCAATGCAGTTGCCATTTTATTGATAGTCAAGTTAGCGTAGTGAAAAATAAATGAGGTTTTGCTCATTGGAACTGCGAGCGGCACGCTTCTATCGAAAGCCTACAGTTAAGAGTTGAACTTAAAACCAATAATGCCAACACTGTTGTAGTGTCCAGTTAGTTCAACTGCCCCCATTCCGGTAGGCGGGGCTTAAACTAGGAAATCGGTAGTATTTGAAATGCTGACCTTCTCATCGTGACATGAAGATAGGTCTTTGTGTGCCATTTTCTTTCTTGTCTCATTTGTTCCATTCGACTAGGATGCCTCCAAGGCAGAAGGGATAAAAGTAAGTTGCATCGTCATATAGTAACCGAATTATGGATGGCTAAAAATGAGATAGTTTAATAATCAAAATTCATTCAAAGCTCTGCACTTCCAGGGAATGGTCTGAAAAATTTGTTTTGTCTACGTAGATAGCAAAGAAAGCTATTGTTTTCTTACTGAGATCAGTTAATTACCTGGTACTCGTTTACCTGAAACGTGTCAATTGTCCCATAGAAACACATAAAAGACCAATAAGACAAGAACGTTGATGCGCGAATGGAAGCCAAGCACCGGCAAATCAGGTTTTAGCGAAACGATGAATGGGACTGTGTCGAATAATCTTCTTGGTTCTCGGAGCCCGATTACAGATAGTCGGAACGCTTGATGATGGCATCGTACAATGAGCAGTGCTGTAAACAAAAAGCAAACTAAAAGCAAACTTTTTGCCTGTGCAAATAAAACAACACGAATTTTACTTTTCTCATCTCTGTTGATATTTTATTTGTGCTACTTAGAATAAGGACTTGTGACTAGAAATTTCAAAAGATTTGGTACCCTCCGAGGTAAACCATTTTATGATTAACTTTGTATTTATTCAGCTTTTTTTCGTCACTGTTTTTATATGGCACATAGTAAAAAACATTCCTATATATTAGTTATAGAACAACGTTTTCGTGAAATAATTCACTTTGTGATATCAACCCACAACTCGCCATTAAAATCGATAGAACCAGTGTACAGTTGTTTCATCCTTATTGGGGATCATCAGAAGTGCACATCCACCGCACTCGAACTGGCACGCGAAACCGGGGACGAAAGACTTTGAGTCGAAAGCCTTAGCTACTATGCTACTGAAGAGGCTTTCAGCATTTTGCTTAAATTCAACACAATGTTGCCGTTATACGTCATTAATGTGCATAGCCACGGGGCTGGCGCACACCATTCGACCTCTATACCCATGTTCACCGACACAAATTTGAGAAAAATTTCAGTGAGTGGCGCTAAATTCCAAGTCCAACATGTGCGAGACTGTCGGTGAGGTGTAAACAGTTTTGGAAACATGCGGCGCGCATTGAACTACAGGTTTTGTTCCCGTTTTCATCGGCAACGAGATGTAAGTGGTACCCAGATCGCAAGCGTGTTTTGTTTGAAATTGGGCAAATATTCAACCTAATTCGACAATCGGCCTAATGTATTCAACGACGCAAACCAGTTGTCATAATTATGTTTGCGCATTTTAAAATCAGCCGTACCTTAAATGTAGAGAAGTTACTTTGGTTGCCCTGAGAATATCAAAATATTTCGGTCACCCATATATGTAAAAATAAATGAAAGCTGGTTGGAGATTGATGTTCTTTTTCGTAGCTCAGGTTCAACAGGATGGCACTGGTTTCTTCACGGAGCCGGGTGATTTGATTGCAAACGTTTCATTACCAGCCGAGTTGACATCATCAGTGCTGTGATATTGTGGCGAGCGTCTGAATGCCACCGTTCAGCTAAATGGGTCGCCTAATCTTTATTGTGTTATTTAACTGCTGTGCCTTGTTACTCACCCAAAGCGGCCAATCCATTCGGACCAAAGAATAGTTGTCCCTTGAAAATTAACACTGAGCACATTAAGAAAACACAAGTTGGCGAACAAGCTCGTTTTCAGTGATTCGTACTCATGCTATGGCATGAGTACGAATCACTGAAAACGAGCTTGTTCGCCAACTTGTGTTTTCTCAATAGTTGTCCCATTAAGGCAGACGGTGGAAACTAGACGCTCGCCACAATATCATTGAACTAATGATGTCACTTCGGCTGGTGAGGAAACGTTTGCAATCAAATTTCCAAGCTCAGCAAACAAACTAACACCACCCTGTTGGACCCGAGCTATGAGAAAGAACATCATTTTCTGACCTGCTTATATATGTATATATATATATATACATATGTATACATAAAGTGGGATTTTTACTCAAGCCTACTCACGGTTGCATGGCAGTCAGAATGTGCAGGCATGTCTGGTAGTAGTGATTTGATATTTTGTTTCCTTACTCCCCTTGTTTTAATTCCAACCTACTTCCGTTTCTGGCTTTATAATGATCTTTTCGCTACCTCCAGTTACTTCGTCATCGCTGACTGACCCACAAGACCTGGGCTCGGTGGTATGGTATAGCAAATTACATTTTCTAACTGGCACATGCAGTAAAGCAAAGGTAGTTGCGTGGCCTTCGTAGGTCCTAATACTTTTTGCCAGGGCACAAATTCATGATATCACGGTTGTTAGTTGGACTTTAAGTTACCTGATGGTCACATCTCAATATCCTACCTACGTGAATTTGCAGCTAATGACACTGCTCACCAGGTTCTCTTACAGGTTGAACTCTATTACTTGATTTCAATTTTTCATTACCACATAAGTCTCCTCCAATGACGATTTAACCTGACAAACTTGAAGGATATTTTATTTGAACTCCAGGTTCTTTGCTAGACCTGTTCCAACGAGTTCAATAAACGATTGATGACAATTCCCTGTTCGCATATTCCAACCTGATTTCATTGACCAAGCAAAATTTTCCCAATTTTTAACTACATTTTTGTCTTCTCAGGCAGTCCAGCATTAATTTGGCTTTTTTCGTCCTTTGTTAATTTTATTGCTTAGCCAAGTTGCCAGTCTTTTGGACTACAGTGCATCTCTTTTAATATCCCCAGTTCTGTCAAGCAGAATAGTACGGAAACAATCTGGCCTCTCCAGCATCTGAAAGATCTAAAATTTATCTGGGTGTGCACATTGGACTGTTTTGTCCGAAATCATCATCTGACCATGTTTCACTCAATCACGGGTTTGAATCCTTTAAGTTCCTTTATCCCATAAGATGTGCACTGAAGAATTTAAGGCATTTTCTCAGTGGTAATTTGTTTTAAACCGACGAATTGTCCGATGTTTTGCCTAAGTGTTTTGACGGTGTACTGCCTACCTTGCTCACAATGGCCAGGAAAACAAAACAACCGTGGTCACGCAAATCACGAATCTTTTTCGGACGGAAGTCCGAAAAACTCACATTCTTCCTGTCGAAAATTGTTGCTGACGATCCATTTTCACAATGTCATTTTGTCCCAAATCCGTGTGTACCTGTGTTAAACAGAGAACGAAAAAGAAAACAATACGTTCGACAGTTCGACCAGTGAGAGACCGATGACAAGATCTTCATTTCTTAAACCACTGCCATCTATCTTGTCATTCCTACAGACAAACAGCCATCTCAATGGCCAGTCTATAGGCAGAAAGATGGGAGAACCACGAGCGAACACTGTTGTGTGTACGACGAGAAATCCGGTGCAAAATTTCCCAGTCTCTGGTACGGAAAGCAACCAAAATACTCTTTATGATAAGCAGAAGTTTGCAATACACTTGATACTTGAAAACTATGGAGTGCTATTAAAAAAGATAATTTGAAACTGTACTTTCCTTGAGTAATCGTAGCCCAATCTAGAATTCAACAACTTTGTCTACTAGACGAAAAGTGTGCCATACATTTAACTGGGAGGCAAAAAAATGGACATTTTTCTCGAACAAATTGCATTTTTTCAACTTTTTTTACACGGAATGCCTCCATCTCCTCCCATTTCCGCGAATGTTGAAATTCAACCTGTCGTTGCTTGATCACATTTTTTAATGTTTACGGTTTGTAACCTATGTGCTCGCGAAGGACTCGCTTAATGACCTTGTTCTGGCTAATTTGGCGCTTGCCGAGAAGCTAGTGATTTGAGGATAGACACATGTCACTGCTCCCTCCGGTACGAATATAATACTCGGCGTAGCTGTGAAAAGCCTGGCGGAACTATTCTTTCTGGTCAATACGAAGTTATGCCCAAGGGAAATTTGGGTAGAATTATCCGAATAGGATAAAGTCAGTCGGCAGTCCTTGATCAACTTGGGCTCTCATACAATTTGGTTAGGATTCTGTGTAGCAAAAATGATAACGCTATGTTCGGAATATCTTAGTGGTGAACAAAGGACTGTCGGTTTAATTGCTGTCCTCGGTATTCGCTTACCTACTGAAATACTGAGTTGTTTGCATCACCTTGATTACCCTATCGAAGTATAAACATCCTGGAAAAATAGCGAAACTTAATGCGAATAATTCATTCACTCATTGGGTACTTTCTATTTTGTGTAATTCTGGTGGATTAGAAGGGTTGTGCAAGGGCTTAGTGACCGTGTTCCACAGTATCATAACCTTGTGCCATGATTTTAATTATAGTTTCCTCAGTTGAAACCTGATGCGAAGCATCCAAGCATCGAATTTAGGCCCATAAACCGCAAAACGAAGATCGCTAGCATGAAGCATCAACGGTGCTCCCAGCGCCCAATAGGCATTTGAATCCAATGTGCCAAACGGAACAAGGATATCTTTACCAGATAGACCAGTTGCTTGCTGGTCAATCCTAGTTGGTGCTGCACTCATGTCTCAAACGTTTGAGTGGTTTGCCCCAGGCCAATCATTACATTAATCCACAGTGCAATGTTCATTCGAATTCTCCAGAGGATAGTACTAAACATAATTTAATTTGGGGTGGAAAATGGTAAGTCTGATGTCAGACAATTCGACGCTTAGTTCAGTAAACTGCTCGCGCGATAGCCGATGTCTCCCTTTGATAAAACAGGTGTATTGCAAACTCACGCAGTCTAAAACGAAGACATTCCTTCGCCAGACGCATTTGTGACGATATCTTTGCTAAATATCGGAAGTAAATCGGTAAACCGTCGTTTCACGAATAGCTGCAAATTGAAACAACAATTTTGGTATGTCCAATAAATCCAAAGGCACCGTAATAGAAAGCAGTGTATTTGAACGGGTTTGGTGGGCGAGACAGTCACCTGACACTGTGATATTTGTGATCAAAACGAGTTCATTAGTACGAATGCTTCTCGAAAGCAAATTAAAGTCTTTACAAATTGGTGTAATCGGTGTTAGCAAAGCAAGCGAACATTGGATCGATTACTATACATTCTCTTCTTAAATCTTTTTTTAGTTCCAGTTTACTCTTGCTCATTTACCTAGCTTTATTTGACTCATGCCGGATAAACAATGCAACAATCTTCCAGACAATGTGAAAGGCAACGAAGTAGGTCTCATTCTCGCGTACATGATTAAGTTCTTCCTAATAAGTTGAATGCTCTCTTTTTGAAATGTTTCAGACTATCAGTAGCAAACGGTGTGTGATTACGGTACTCAACTAAATAATCGGGTACATGGGTCTAACAATTTTGGAAGCATTTATCCGCTTCCCTTTGACTACTGGTCCGGTAGACGTCGTCAGCCGGACTATCGATCCATGCCACAGGCCCGCTACGCGCTGCCGTTTATGATACCATTTCCCTATGACCTCGATTTTGGACAGGCGATGCACATGGACCACAATGACGACCTGCTAATACGCTCAAATTACTTGTAGATAATGGTTAATTCATTACCCGTTGCAAACACTATCAAACAGAGTGCGATATCAAGGAAAAATGCGAGTTAGGCTAGAAATCACGTGGTTCAGCTGCAGAGACAAATGGAGAAATGCATCCTACTTAAACAACAGTCATGGAGAAATTGTGTTAAAATTTGGGGCAAATTGTAAGCAGATATTTAGGATATTAAATGTGAACTGGAACCCTAGTGGGGTAGGTAAGAGAAACCCCTTGCTTATCCGCCTCGCTAGTTGCTTTGACAGGAGACAGTTAGCTGAATATGTGTTCATAGGCTGTACGCATTTAGTCTTGTTGATCAATCATTTTCCGCTGTTTTGTGGCACTGCTCTTTGGACTGTTGTCAGAAGTATTCCCAAGAAACGGAATAATGTCCTGCGAATGCACTATTCTGAAGTATCCGTGATCTGCTGCTCCCAACGCTTCAGTCAAAAAATTTGGAAACAAAAACGAAGTTCGATCGTAATATGGCAGATACCGGAGGAGATAATTGCAAAGCACCGTGCAGGGTAAAATGGGGATCTAATTCTGTGTCCTTTTGTGAAATCTCACTTTCCTATCATGCCGTCGAGCGACGTGCTTTCTTCTTTCTTAGGAAACGGATGGTCGCACGTGGCTTGGGAGTCTTCTAAACTGAACCACAAGGGGAGGGAAGTTATCAGTTGTAAACAAACAAGATACAATAAGATAGTCTGTTAGGTTTACGAGTATTAGACACGAAGAGAACTTATCACGTTATTAAACGAACGCCCTATTCTCCAGATGGATTTCTGTCAGGGCTTGTTGGTTATAAAAACCCAATTACTGGTGCAGCAACAACAACAACTAAATTCAATGCATTTGCCAGTGTCTCGGAAATGGATGACTCTGTGCGTGTGTGTGTGTGTGTGTGTGTGTGTGCATAATTGGTAAGACCTTCAACAGACTCGACACGCGTTTCTTCATCACGTCTGGTTCACTGGATTTTCTCTGTTCGCCACCAGAACAGGTTTTTGGCTGATTTCATTTTCAATAACAAGGTAGGGCTATTCACGACCGAAAGGCCCATGAAACTCGTTGTGGTGGTTATGACATTTTGAAAGTCTGCCTGGCAACCTATCTCAGCGCGGATCCGTGCAAGTCAATAAGATAAATGTACCAGTATATTTGGGAGCGGTTGTGAAAAAGACAAGCAATTTTAACGTGTTCTCCAATTAAAATCATCCAACCTTTTGTCACATTGTCACGGTATTTAACGTGTTCATTGCTTCTATCAGTTTGGATTTGTCTATACGCAGACCGATCGGTTTACTTAACATTTCCCTAGACAAGCACGAAAAAAATGAACACGTCTACAAAATCCCAGAAAAAGTGAGAATTACATAAATAACTAAGCTGATGAAATCAGGAATCCAATACCCTTGATAGGCTTTTTCTCGGTATTGCCCCGGAAAAACTCCAGTGTTCACAATCTTGCCGAGAAAGGTTAAAGGTTGGCAATTGTGACTTTGGTAGCAGAGGCCTGGACAAGGATTTTGATCTGTTGCTTAGGGATTTCCATAGTAATAGTGGGCCACGTCAAATCAACCATACACCCGTCTGGAAACAGCTGAAAGCAATAAAGTTCAGTAGTCTCAGACCCAAATTACTTACTTCCATTGTATATACTTTTGCGTACAAAATTGTCGCATTTCAGTCAAAAAAATGAAATAAAAACTCATCGGTGATTTACCTGGACACTAAATAATAGGTTGCTCAGGAAGTCGACTGTAACACGTTCACGGTTTGTCAAGATTAGTGCTAAATAAGTGACAGTGGAGTTCTTATGTATATTGATTCATGAGGGTAAGGAACGAAAAGTGAGTCGTGTTGTAAACTAGGAGCTCCACTTTGAAAGATCCTTGTGCAGAGGGATTTGAAAACATTTTGCGTGCAAATATCTCACATGCTAATACGTGCTGATTACGTAGCTTGAAAGATAATTCAATTAGTGCTATGAAACACATGACTGACATTTGATAGCCCCCGGGGAGAATTTTGAAGCCTGTTCTAAGTTAACTTGTAAAAATAACAGGAAAGCGATGAAGAAGGATTAGAAAAGCACATTGGTATACAAATCGGGAGATGGTGCCTTGTTTCACCTTGTACTGTAGAAGCTTCCAGAGTTGAATTGACAGTCGTCAGAAATTCTTTACACAGGTGGAAACCTGAGAAGTTGGTCTCAGATCTACACCAATAGTAATTGCTAGACATTCCGAAGAATCAGTCCTCCAAAGTTTTTCTCAGTTGATAAAAGACCTTTCGGATGGGTAGGCTGACCGAGAGAGAACAGACATTCGAAACATTTAGATGTGTTGAGATTTAAACCAGCTCGTGCAGAGAAATCATAAGCAGAAGATAGGTTGTTGGAAAAACTATGAAAATCATCATTGCTTGAAGCAGCTTGGGAGAGGGCAACATCATCAGCATACTTAAACAGATGACAAGGTGAGCTGGTTGATAAGTAGAGCAAAGAAACGATGAAAGAACAGCACCCTGTAGCACGCCTGGGTTGTTAATCAATGGTTTTGAAGTTTTGCCGTCTATTCGCGTGCACTGGGTTCGGTTAGTAAAGTAATCCGATAGCCATACTAATAAAGGTGTGGGACAAACAAATGTTTCGAGTTTGTGAAGTAGAAGAGACCGTGGGACAGAATCAAATGCCGATGAATAGTCTGGAAAGGCGCAACGCACATATTTCATTGACGCGTTTAAGGACTAACAAGTGTGGTGGATGAGGGAGGCAGCAGCGTCCAAATTGGACCTGTTAGATTCATAAGCAAACTGGCAGTAATCGTTAGGAGGTTACATAGAAGAACACAAGCGCTTAAGCATAGCACGCTCCGTCAGTTTGATCAGATGTTAAGGCGATGGGGCGAAAACATTTCGCCAAATCAGTAGGACTGTCAGAATTTGCGGTGACGGGTTTCCAACAATCAGGGATAGAAGACGAGCTTAACGATGAGTTAATCAGACAAGTGAATGCATCCGTCAGGGCCACAGCGCCATGCATTAAAAGGGCTGAGGGCAGACTGTCAGGACCAACCCCTGTGGTAAGTTTAGTGGTGGGGGAAGGTCGAACACCTCTTCCCTAGAAAACCCTGTAACTGTCACATCATTACCCTCTCCAAATATGACCGGGATATAATTGGAAGGATGGGTGAGAGCACGACTGATGCTGTCGACATCCGCAGAATTTTTCGCACCTTTCTTCTTCCCATACAACAGTCGAATGCCATGGCATAGGATTGGATTATTGTTGTCATTCCGGAGTTGGCTGGCGAATGCATTGTCGATATGTTGGCGTTCAGCTTTTATTAATTCGGAAATATACCGCAAGCTTGAGTTATTACGGGAGTTGTAGAAGTGTTCCTTGCGTCTACTTAGAGATTTCAGTTTCTGACTGGAGATGCGGCCATTAGAGACGATTAGGGTTTCTGAGGGACAGCAAACAACAAAGATTGCGTTAGCCGCTTTTGTTAAAAGTTTGAAGTTGTCATTGAGCAGGGGTTCAAAAGAGAAACAGGTAAATGTGACTGAAAGAGATTTCTGAAGAAGAAGAATAAGGCTGTTGTGTGAAAAGTTACGGAAGCGAACTCGGATTTGATCCTTTCGCCTGAGGGAATGGAAAGCTGACCTAGAGTATATCTTGGGCCATAACAATAGCATCGTTACTTGAATTTGGAGCATGCAGTTTCCGGGAAAATAAATCGGGGTGGTTGGTAATTATCCTGTCTAAAATGGAGCCGCCTCTGGTGAGAGAAAAGCAGAGGTTGGTCAAATCAAACACAGTCAGTGGTAGGGTAGATGCATGATTGAAATCACCCCCAATGATGTGCAAACTATCTTCAAAAATAGGAACAACACATACTAGAAAAGAGTCGAAAAAAGATGTGCTATTGTGTTGCAAGCTAGAAGGGGCAATATATAATTTCGTCATGATTGTAATGGTATGAAGGAAAACCCATGATGACACTATGTTACGAGACAGTCATTTCTACCTAGGGAGTACATAGAAATAACTTCGGACTTGCCAGATCGGAAGGAGTTTATGTATGCTACCACACTGCCTCCAGTCTCCTTCTTGTCCGAATCTCTGTCCTGCCGATGGAGTCTGAAGCTCCCTATCGACACGTGTGAATCAGTGATATCCGGATTCAGCCAAGATCCTTGTATGCAGATGACACAAGTGTGAACCTAAATCGGTGATTGAAGTATGGGAGACAGATTCGACATTTTCGTAAATGAAGAACAGACATCGGTACTCAAAAATTTAGGAGCGGTGCATTTAGGAGCTGTCTCCCAGGCAGCATGAGTGCTTCTTCTAGATGGATATGAATATTTTTGTGGTATTGGAATGCGTGGTCCATGTTGAGAAGCGATAAGTTTCTTAAACAATAATTCCGACTGGTTGTAGTGGCGAACGCATACCATAAACATACTGACAGGTGTGGGGATAACGAGTCCCTCAAAGAGGAAGGTTGCTGCGCACCAACCAACCGTATGTACGATTATAAAGCTCAGGGTATCAGAAAAACTTGCTGCCACACTGCTTTGCGTGCCTTATGGATGTTTTCCAAAAGTGCATGACCACATAGTCCTCACTACTTCCCAGGAAATGGGCCTGGCTTTTTCTGAACAAACAGACTTTCAAATGCTCTCAAATATTCCCAAAGCATTTGTAGACGCTTTGGCATACAGGGATTTGCAAAAACACTTTACCGCTTGCGATTTTATATATAAACATTTGAAGTAGTCACTCCAGTTTAGTCACACTCAAACATACCGTGATTCTATTTTGTCGTGCCCTACTTGTCTGCATGAGGTTGATCAAAAAATCTTTACGGAATTCCCATTAACTGGGTTTTCATTTTTTTGTTAAAATTATGCCTATATCACAATCACACTGTCCACAAACATGATGCAAAATAATGAAAATTCACCATTTCGGATAAGCCAATCAAATACCGATGTGATTTTTTTGATTAAATATAATGGTACTACCTGGTGAAATACAACTCAACTGATTGGCTTTATTGTTCTTTTGAATTCAGACTAAAAAGTCTGCCGTCTGAGTCACGTCACAGGCCAGTCAATCTAGGGTAACTTAGTATTTCGAACCTCCTCAAAACGTTCACTGTTCTAATGAAGATCGTCTCGCAATACACGTTTTTCTGCCCACAGTTGCGTTCACTGTTGGAATATGCCAAGATTTCAGCGCTTCATCTGCCCTGAAGTGGACTGCTGCGCAAACATTGCATCAATCAACAAGAGCAGACTATGGAATCCTCGGCTGCCCTTCTTCCAAAGTACGCCTACCGGGTTTTGTTCCGGTGATCCGTTGTTTCCAGCCACACAGTCATACTGATCTGCTATTTTGACTAAAAATTCTCTTCTAATCATTACTTGTGCTCAGCCCCTATTATCCTGCCGCTACTGCTAATTTTAGCATCCCGGTTCGAGACAATTCATCTTTACGGATTGATCGCTCGGCCGTTTACGAGGACTGCTCTTCACAAAACGGCACATTTCTTCCTATTTTATTACTTCTTCCGTAATGCTGTCCATCTTCTCCCCAGTCGTTTTATTGACTTATTATTTGGGCATAACTAATATTCACTTTTTCTAAGACGAGAATTCTGGCATACAGCATGCTACCGTGTGAGTGCGTCGTCCGGTGGATTTCAGCTACGCAATGTGTTTCACTCATTACTTGAGAAGAGGTTTTATGGTCTCATGAAAACGGATTCTAGGTTTCATCGAATGCCAGATTTTAAGCTTTTGCTTTCCGTTGAATCTCATTGACTCGGATATCCGTAGTTTGCAGATAGAAAGATTTAACAATTGAATAATTAAGTTAGGTGAAAGTAGCAATGCACAGGCGTGGTGTACTTACAAATCGAAATATTTTAAGGATATTCTGAAGCAAAAAAGAAATGGGTCTCGGGAACCACCAAAACACAATAGTACTTCGGAAAAAACAATGAAGTTTAAATCGAAGACCAATTTCAAGACAGTTGGGAAAGAAGGTAGAAAATTGTGGACATCCTTGAATGCTCATCTCCGGTGGTTTTATCATCCAGAAGAATCGATCCAATTTGTATGAGCTACAATATTCCCCAAAGTCATCTCTCGGTATTCAGCCCTCTTCACTGATATTGCATCGCTATTAGTTAACGATGAATAGTTTCAGAAAGATGTTGGAACCAAATGAATCTATGATATTTTTTAGCCGAAAATATCAAATAGTAGAGAAACCACACCATCGTTTTCCCCTTTCCAGGTCTCTAAAGCTGTGTACCTTGGAAATTTATTCGCCAGTTGGTTATTTTCAATATTCTCACTCTCTGACCTTAATGCTCCCCGGTTTCGTTTCCCAGCTTAGAAGAAGATTATTTTGTGGTTGTTGCAGAATCTACAAGACCAAGTGCAATTCGCTTTGGAAATAGCGGAGATGCGCTTGGAAGTTTTGGCGTACAAGAAAATTTGGTGCGATTCACGGATTTCCAACACATTAATTCGACAAAAACAGTCATTTGCACAACGCGTTTTTTTCAAAATTACTCTCAATCTTTAATTTGGTCAACATTAAGGCCACTCTCCAATCCTAATTCTGTGTATAGGAACGGGTTTGTTCCATATTTCGTTCACACGGGTATAAATCGTGAAATGGAAATGCACGATCCAAGTGGTTATTCGTATCTATTACCTTTTTGTCACTTCGCTCATCTAATCCCAGTTAGCAATGGTAAGTCTATTTGTGCCTCACGCGCATAATGAAAGTGCAGGTTTTGAGCCGGAAATTCATCGCCATTCGGAAATATAAACCCGCTATCTAGTTTGTTTTGACTTGATTTTCTCTGTGGCCATATATACGTGTTATCGATAATGACCAGGTCAAAACGAATGTTTCAAATTGGGTCTTGAAGGCTGATAAAGTCCAGCATGTGTAAAAGGCAACCTATCCACGTGAGTCTGAGGTTCATGATTGTCCCTCACCTATTGGAATCTCAAGCTACAATTTATTCACCTTTGTCTTTTGTTACTGTATTAGGCAATTCAAAACCAATGGCCTGATCCCGGTAAAGTGATTAAACAGTTTAACTGCCCATACTGAATTCACGGTTATTTGTGAGTAGTGTATGGATTTGGTGTTTTCTGTTTTCTGCTTTTCGGTCTCCACCTTCCACGCACAAACCTTGGGTAATCTTATCCACCTTATACTCGTAGCCAACAAAATCCAGTTTTGCTGTTCTTAAAGCCGATCAGCGACGCACATTCTCCGTCACACCCGGGGTTTGAACCCGGGATTTCCAACTGGAAGGTTTGTCTGTTGCTGCTCTCTCGTGCAGATTACTCACAACTGTCGAAATTAATTTGTTCACAAGTCTTTCTTTATGACATCCAGCAATGCCCGACAGCCTCGAAGGGAGATACGGTACATGTGCCGTTAACTCCAGTCGAATCCTTCCCACCAAGTCAGATTTTCTTCACAGGAAGAATGCATGTCCTCAATAGCTTACTTCACATTTGGTATTTTCTATATTGAACTCAGTTTTGTACAGGGCGAAACTTAACAGAACTAACTGTGTTTGGTTTCAGTCTGTAGGGCAAAGTATCTATGGGGCAGTGAAAACGGACTTTGTGCATAAAATGGGACGTGCGCTCAGGCCTAAATCATTAAACTGAGTAGAATCATCAATTCCATTCACTTTGGTGTTTTCTCCATGCGTCTAATAATTCATTCTTTATCATCTATCACGTGACAATGTTTGCCGACTTTAAAATTTCCATTGAATGAGCAGTTTTAGTGGAGGGTTTTGAGAATCAGGTCTTTTCCGGTCCTGCTTGCTCGGATGATAGCCGTTTATTTGCCCTTGTTAATCTCGTTATCTGTTTGTGCGCAGTGGCTCCAGATCTGTTAATGCGAGTCAGGGGATCGCAGACCTATACTAGATTTAGATAAGGCTTTCACTATTTGCTATTTTTCACGCATAAGAGCAGTAAAATAAGCATTCCCAGTAGCCGCTCGGGGTCACTGGATGGGATCTGGTTTGTGGGCGGAGGGGATCGACTACCATGACCCTGATACTTGCTGTGGCACAGAAGATCTCATTAAGTCAGCGACAGCGAATCGCCATCCCCCATCCAGTTTAGTGTACTACGGGTTCTCCGTTGTTTGACAGCTGCTGCATACCATTTACTAGCCGTTCGCTATCGACTAGTAGCCGGTGGCCGTCAGGTAGCAGCCTTGAATCAATTTCGGCATCAATGACGTGGGTTTAGATAAGTGCATATTTCTTCGTCGAAGTTACAACCATCACGTTGCAGCCTCAGACAATTAGCACTTGATGTTTTCGTTCCTGATTTGCTGCGTCCAGAAAAGTTTATTTAATCCAGCCTAAATTATGGCTGACAAAATGAACCTGAAGCTTCTAAAGTCAGCTGGGTGCCATGGAACGATATCCGAGGCCAACCTCATGATGAAGAAAAGAGGCCATTAAATAAACTGAAATCCAGTATTTCAGTTTATTTTAAGCTGACAATGCAGCTTCTGTTGAACATGCTATTGTATTTCACAAGTACCCCGAGAATGGTGAATCGATGGTAAGGCCGCCAAGGTAGAACGGTTTCAACCTGAGGGTTGCGAGTTCGAATCTCCACATCTCCACTCCATTTCCTCATTTGGAACCACTTGGTTGGCCCCAAACCCTATTCTGAAAATGATATACATTGCCATTTAGTTGCTAAAAAATGTAAAAGATAAAAGAAAATCAAAACAAGGATAATCAACTCATTGGATTTACCTGTGTTCTTACGTAAAATAGGGGAAGAAAAGGCGGTGCTTCAACGGTACTTGTGGACGAGGAATTGAACCTCATTTCCACAGACCAATCAAGATGGTCACTGAAAGTGATACTTTGTTATTCCAAGGTGGAGTCAAGAAGTGCGGACAATTCAGAACATTACAGTTTACAAACGTATTGCCTTCCTCAACGCGTGCTAATTATGTCATACACACTAATCAGCTGCCAATGAAGATCAATATGAGCTTTTGGATCCCCGTACCTGGTTATCAGTAGTAAGGGCTATGTCAAATGAATAGCAGCATGATGTTCCATGATGATTTCACTTCTATCCAGTATTATTTCAGTTCCACCTCCTCATTCATACCCACATAGAAGTAAACATTTTAAACTGGCTTGGAACAGTAGTTCTAACCGTTTGATTGCCCAGAAACCTAGGGCATTAGTGTTATTTGCAACGCAGAATGCGTTCAGACACTGCTCGCGGAATCGGACCCCGTTAACGAGATTCAGTGGGCTTTCCCTATAGGACTAGGTGAAGGCACACAGTTCAGTGTGTTGTATGTGTTGATTGACTCTACATATGGGTTGGACCGCAAAAGTGGTAAATGACCAAAGCGTAAGGTTTCGCACGAATATCGCTCGGTAATGTGAGCAAAAAGTGACACAGCCCGTAAAAGCTCGTTGAAAAACAGTTCTGCCCTTAAACCAAGTGATTACATGGCTGCTAATTGTTTTAAATTTGTGATACGGAAATGAGATTGGAATTCAGTTAGTACGAATCAGATTTTCGTTTTATCCAGCCATTCTATATCTCCACTCGAGACAAATATAATGAACTGCAAATTAGATTCGCCATTTTCCGTGTGTGCCGGAAACTCGTCTGTCTGCTCGATGTTTCAACAGCACTTGCCGGAGTGAAAGCTTATTCCCACCTCCGGCTTTTGTACCACCTATTTACTAAACCGTTGGTTTGTTTTATAAATGGCTAATTTCACCGGAGAAAGATGGCATTCCGGTAGTCTAATTTGGTGTTATTGCCCAGCAAGTGTGTTAGCTGGAAAAAGCAGATCGAAACCACGCTGAGGAAAATCAAGGCAAATAAAAGGATAACAAGTAATGCCTAAAACTCCCGAAAGTTTAGAAACAGAAGTGGCAAAAACGATAAAATGAACACACGGGAAATCTATGAGTTAGCAAGAAAATTACAGTCTAACTGTAATCATTGCCTGCGCGATTGATCAAAGCCGTTCGAGCGATTGGGTGAGAGGTAAATCGGAGCAGAAAAAACTCGAGGAGCTCGGATATTCCGCAAACACCTAATCATTCTCAACACGAAACTTTATTCAGGTCAATAGCGTGAATAGTCCGCTAGTTTTATGACAGTTTGTTAACTCGAATATCTTCCATCCAAGTCACTCTAAAAGACTCGTTTTTCAATGTTTTTCGGTCTCATTTTTCATCAGTTACTTTACTATTAAATAGTGAGAAACCATGTAACACTCCCATCTGCAGATGTGACAACTGAGCCAAGCACATATAGGTGAAAAATACTTGCTTGGGGCAGTTCTAATCCACATTCAGAGCCAGAAAAACACTACCATATTTTATTGAGTATGAACTCCATGGAGCAAACAGCATCCGACAGTAACTGGTTGCCCGTAGCACGTGACAAAGAAAAGTAACCATCAATAAGAAGCATAAGAATACATGGTAGTGGGACATTATCAACGGAGAGATGGAGTTTTTCTCGTATAGGAGGTACGAAATATCCCTCATGAATAAAATAAAAGGAAGATTTCCTAACACGCCCAGCATATTCCGGTTCTTTATTCAATTCTTTGGCTTTAATTAAGTCCCTTATTTGCTAGCTAATTAGAGGGGAGTTACTTTTTCCCCGTCGACTTGTTGCGCTTATTTCACACGGGGCAGACTGATTAGACGGATGTTTTGTGATTTATAATCATCATTAACCAGGAAGCTAGACCGGACGATGTTCGTCCGCATGAACTGCGCATTAGGAGTGAGCAGAATTAGCCAACGCCCTTAAAATCCTTTCTCACTTTACCTGGGTATCCACTGGTACCACAGAGGCAACGACATTTATGATCATTCAGTGTCATTTACAGGCATAACTGAAACGCCCAGGTGGGGACGGGGTCTCGTGAGAACAGTGGCAACATTCACTTGTGGTCAGACTTTTGTGTACTTGTCTGCATGTTTGTGTAGTTACATTCAAAATCTGAAACTCGTATTCACAAGATACAAAAGGTCGCGGAGTCCGAAAACAACCCTGATCCCAAACAATTATACTCTAACTTTCGTCATTCCATGAACTCGCTGATTTTCACTTAGAAGGCGAGATAAAATATTTCGAAAGGCCACAGAGTATCATACCACCTCGTGTTGTATGAATTGTCGCCGATATCAGCTGAGTTAACATTAGAAACAGACGTTTGAGTATGTGTGCAGTTATATTTCCACCCTGGCCTACATGAGATTTGTGGTGCTTTCAGTACCATGTGTTCGGTCGGCCTATTGAGATATTGTTTTGTACACTCGTGTCTGCATCCTTGTGCACATCGCCGTCTGTGTGTCTGTATCCTGCTGGGAGCTTCGTTGATCTGACTTTCGGGCGTTAGGTGGTATCATATTTGAGTAAAAGTAGAAGGATCCCCATTTTGGACCAATAACATAAGAGGGTCAGCTAGGGCCAATCCTTTGCACCTACCGTAACCCCATTGGTCTCCGTAATAACCAACCAGAAGTTGAGCAAATTCATCCATTTACAGGTGTTCATACATACATAAGCGCGCAAACGAATACATCTGAACACAGACCTACACAACACAGAAATCATTTATACTGACAAGAACACACATCACTCTGGGATTTCGTTTGACCTTCTTACGTAAAACTACCGGCGCACAGACACACCCATTGTTAATTTCCGATTCACGTTCACACTGGATATCTGTCTAAATTAACAAGTTGCACACATACACACATACACGAACAGTCATTCTTGTTGGTCGTTGAGCAGACTATTAGGCTGAGCGTGCACATTGTCGTGGTGACAAAGACAGAGGAGGGAGAGACCTATAGAAAAAGCGTGAGGGAGACCAGTGACCTTGAGAATTATTGTTCTGTTGGTGTTCGGGCCAGTGATGATGTGTTCAGCAGGCACCGCCCTTTGCGTTGTCACACCCGATCTTTATTTGGCATAGGTGAACAGAAATATTCCATGGATTTAGCCCCACCAAAGAAACGTCGAAAATACTGTTGCTGAAGAACGTGAATCAGTCAGACGCGACAATTCAACTCTGGGACTGTGACCAGGATTCCGGTCGAAAATTTTTACACCCATCCACCCATTCAAACACACACACACTTGGTTTTCGTGTACCCCATGCCTCGGAACTTCTGGTGGTTTTTTGTATTCTTCCTGTGGTTATTGGGACTACCTCGGTCTCAGTCCATTTGCGCACCGCAACTGGATGTGATCAAATTCCAATGTACTCATGCGAGACTCATAGAAGTACCTGGAAACATTAACAGACTGACCGAAGAACTGGATTTATCTCATAATCTGATTGAAGTTTTACACGAGGACAGTTTCCATGGTCTGCATTCACTACGTCGTCTTGTGTTAAGTCATAATAAGATATACAAAATCACCGAACGTGCCTTTTTGGCTGTGGCGCAAACACTGACTTATCTGGATCTACGAAATAATCAGATTATGTCAAACAGTATGACCAGCTTTCCGGTGACTGCACTAGCCCCGCTCATTCACTTAACCTACTTAGATTTATCAGCAAACCCACTAACCATTGTCCCGACAGAATTTTTGCGACATATGGGAGCTAACCTGACCCAATTAGACCTGAGCTCAATACCAACAAAGGTGAAGATTCAGCCAGGTGCGTTTCGAGGCCTGGCGCGGCTACATCGACTTAACTTGGCGGGAAATTCATTCAGTGAATTCAACGAGGACGGCTTTGAAGGTTTAAGACCAGCTCAGTTCTCTCAGCTCAGTCTACATGGAGTACAGTGGCGTTGTGATTGTCGGTTGTTATGGTTTCGCCGGTGGCTGAATCACGTGCCCCGGAAAGCATTGTTTGCGGATGCCTTACCTGGGGGTGAGTGTATTAGTCCACCAGCGTTCAAGGGACGCTCACTTTTGTTTCTAAACTTGACCGACTTACAGTGTGCACCAAGATTGTTGGGAACTATTCCGCCTAGTCAAGACCTCGAAACACCTGAACCGGTACACGTGATTGCACTGGATGGATACAATCTGACTCTCTCTTGCGTGTTTGTAAGCGAACCAAAAATGCAGGTTCACTGGTACCAAAACGGTGTTCTCATTCAGCCACATTGGAAACGATTCACCCAGACTACTAGCTCAGGTACAAAATTTACCACCTCGCTGCATTTTCACCAACTGAACAGTCACTTGGATATTGGAACTTATCAGTGTCAAACGTCCAATCAAAAAGGATCGGCGGGAAAGAATTTTATGGTAGATATAAAAACGCAACTGACTCCGGAAAACGGTGCGAAACAAATACAGGCGGCAGGTGAGACCGAGAAACCACTTATGCAAGCGCATGAACTAGGCAAATATCTAATTATTCTAAGCATCATAGCAGCATCAAACATTGTGTTCTTTATTGTTGGTGCCATCACATACAAATGCATCAAGTGTAGACACCGAGTTCGTCGAAAATCCTCCCAGACAGCATACATCTTGACTAATGGACAGTCTAATCAACCCGGTGTGAATCCAACGGAGCAGACCGAATTCAGTTCAAACTGTGGTGTTCCTTTGCTTCCTATCACACCAGGTACGCAGCCTATGAATAACCCTTTGATATCCCATCCTTTATCAAATTTCCACCCCTTCCACTATGATTACCACCTTCCCGAGTGGCAGCCGGGAACGATACCAACGACTACAGCAGCAACGTTAGCAACAAAAACAACAGCAACAACCACGGCAGCAACAACAACGACAACTGCGCCGGCAGTGTTAGCAAATACAACCCAGTTGTGGCCTGGATCAGATATCCAGATGCCTATGATGCACCAACATCCGATGCGGTCAAGTCAGGCCGTTGTGATCGGCGAAAACTTTGCACAAGACCTGACTCACATCCTATCTCCACATCGAACAAAACGCACACGACTTTTCGGTGAACCACCATCTCCGTTGAGCAGTGATATGGGGTACTCACCATCCACTTCGTCTCGGACTGCAGACAAGTTAGATCCATCAGTTGAACGATCGCAGTTTGCAGTATATAAACCTGTTCGTCCAGAATCAGCATCCAAGCAATACAACCATCACTATACGTTGACATTGAAGCAGAATGAAAGCAACAAAACTGAACTGGTTTACCAACCCCGAACGGTTGGATCGGATAAGGGGCAGAATGATTTGAGAATCAATCCACCGTGCATGAGAGAAACAACTCTAGCTCCGCACACGCTGTTACCATCACAGCCTCACACTAGGAAAACAAAACTCGAAGTTAATGATGAGATTGTCCAAGTGATTCCAAAGATCAATATGTGCAACACGGGATTTGAGATGTTTGAGGACAATCATGATCCCACTTGTCCAGTTCATGGAACCGATCCGCACCACACATGCGTTTTACATGCCAATATTGGAGATGACGACTGTCCTATTCATGGTTCTCTTTTGGACACGTCGAATATTGAGAAAAGTGTTGAGCAGTTGTGCGCGTTGAATGAAAGGTATCGGCGCTTTGGAACTTGGTCCGCCCAGAATAGCCATCGCGGAAACCCCAATCATCATGAAAACGGTCACAGTGACTATCATCAGCGATACAGTAATCCAAATTTGACCTCGATTGCGGGTGACTACTCAGCTCTATCTGATCCGAATTTACCAAGAGTGTGGAAAACTGTTTTGCCAAATAACACACTGCCCAGGTAGTTACTGGTTCTTCGAATTCTTTTTCTTCTAAGCTTTCAATGGTCCTGTATTTAGACTAGTTTACAGCTTACAAGAATTCACATTCAAAGGTGAATTAATCTGAAAGTATTTGGTACCTTTTATTGTTCCTAGATTTTCACTTTCAGTATTTTTACCTCCTTATTTGCAAAGCTTGTTTAAGAAGTGGAACAATATATCACGTGATATCAATTTGCAAGTTTTGGGCATCCGTCTATGCTGGCCGCATCGTGATCCGCAGCGTTAAAGCTGAGTGAAAATTCTGTTCAGTTAAAGGAATTTCTCCTTCAGGCATTGAAGAACAACAACACTGCAAATTTAGACGAAACTTTGGTTCTCCTCTACACGGAATGGTCAGATCTTTGAATGTCCTGTTGCATTTATTCCGTTTGAATAGTTGTTGATTCAGTAAGGCTTTTCATGCGCCCAAAGGATCGTGATGGTTGTGTTTGGTAGTTCGATAACAAATGGTTCGTGCCAATAATATCTTTTAGTTAACACGTCACATATTGAGATCAACCAAGCGAACACAACTTACCACAATTCTGTTATTGACTGTGGCTTTGCCCACAACTTGAAATAAGTTTTACTGTTGACCGGTGGCTCTTGAATTTAATACGATTTCCTGGGTTTCAGTAGCATTGAATTCAATAATCCTTAAAGCACCTTAGCATCATTTCAGCCAAGAGATGTGAATTCACCCGAACTTCCTGTATCAGTCAGCTTCAGGGAACAAGAGTGGATTAAGAATTGAAGTCGAGACTCGAAACATTCTTTTGCTGCCATAATTTGTAGAATAGGGGAAGAGCACAATTCAGCTTTGTGACTTCTCCATTTTACTGCCTATCATCAGGTGCTGGCCGGTAATGAACGAATGCTTACCATCTTCATTTTGATTACCAGACTCTTGTTGTCACATCCTCCAATGATCAACCAGGCAAAACCTACCGGACAAAGATATCATTCTATACGTTTGTTGATCGCTATCGTCCTTGCAACTTCGAGCGATTGAGAATTCTTTTTCGTTAGTCAGATAGTAGCACCCAACATTTGATGAGTTGCAAAGGCGTATCTTTGAATGAATGATTCCGAGGTCGCGGACCCAACATGTGGAACGTTGGATTAATTTTTTTCTGTTATATTATTCTGTCAGATAATCCGACCAAAAATACGATTCGTAAACATTTTTTTCAAAATTAAGAACAGACGTGTCCTCTGTGAAAATGCCTTGTCCGAGCTCGGTCGGAACAGCGATCAGGAACGACCCATGCAGACTGAGTGAATCAATCAAGTGGATTTCACACTAGCCAATGCGGGGCATTTACGGCTGGCTAATTAGGCGGGGCAACAGGCAAACAAGAAAGCAAAAATCACTGATTGCCATGTTAAAGTTTTTCGTTCAGTTGCGCAGAAAAACCGGAAACAGATGGGGTGTATGTAAGATCAACCTGGGTGCGGAATCAAGCGATTTCGAGGACGAGCACGGCATTCACAATAAGTGTGACGGATTCATATCCGCTCCTAGCACTTACCACTGGGAATAAGCGGTTAGTTTGAGTGAATGAAGTAAAATTATGCTAATCAAGGCTTCGGAAAAGAGCATTGAGTTTGCGGTCAGTGACGGATAGTTCGTAGACCGTTTCTGTCTGAGTTTTAAACAAAAGAACAAATCATTTTGGGGAAACTAAAATGCAGACAGCATACCTTGTCGAGCTAAGCGAGCACAAATGTAGATAGCAGGGAATAAGGGAACATGTTTTGGGTAAAGTGATGAACCTGGAGTATCTGGGATCAGTGCTTTTGCTGTGGGTACAATTCGACGACAAAATTTCGTGGTTGTAGTGTGTGGCTGAAAACAGTAGGTCGCAACACAAGTTCCGTCTTACTGCGTTCCCCAAGAACTAGAATAATGTAGGCAGACGAAAATTGGGCTGGTTAACTCGCAGAAGATAAGTGAAAAATGAGCCCAGTAAAATATGTGACTATGATTCGAGTCGCATTGCATCAAAATATTGCTGCATCTTGTGAGATAAAACGCAAACGTTTAATGTTTATTAACACGATATAATCAGAATAGTTCAGGAGTTCTCGACCTTTCGGTCATCACCGGATTAGATATACAAGTGAAGGATACTTCGAAAACTTGACCAATGAAGTATTTCAGTTTATTCTCTCGAAATTGATGACCGTCCGTTCCAGAGTTTCGACCCAATGTCAGTGAACAAATGTAGACGAGAAATGTCAAGTTTAGCAGCTTAGGCGACCGCAGTTTTCGCAGCCAAAATTTTAGCCGGAAATCCAATAGCAACATCCAGGGTTCCATTCAACATTTAGAGAATCGTTATCATTTGGTGCAATTTCATGATCTGAATGAGTAAACAAAATTTGCCCTGAAGCATATGACAGTTTTCGCGGTTATTGTCGCTCATCAGGTACGCGTACCCGGTACTCCTTTGTCCAAACACCCTTGTAATCGTATACTCCGAATTGGCATGTCTTACCATAATCTGAAATATATATATATATATATTGTCGCACCATGTTTGATGAATGGTTGATAGTCTCGTATATCGATCCAAATGACTGCTAAATTGACCAACCCTTCCATAAGACTTACTTTTGATGAGTAACAATGAACTAAATTGCAAAAGTCGAGGATGAAAAGTTGTAGAAAATGTCACACACTGAAAGCGATTGAACTACTCTTGTCTTTTGAAATTCACTTGCTTTTCATAAATTATTTTGATAAGTTTCCTTTTAGGTCTTTGAAATAATGTGCGTTGATAGTGAAACAGCAAATGTTTGCCTGAGTCAGCGGATATCAATTTCGTGCAGTTGGACAAGTGGACGGGGCTGGGGAGGTACAGTAACTTGACGATTTAAGACAATTTGCTGTTTTCACAGAGCACTCTGGGGAATACTTACCCCACGGCTGATTCGTGTCCCCACTGTGTTCCCACGCTATCAGTCACTGACCATGGAATTCGGGACACTTGAACTGGTTTGCTTGGGGTACACAAACTTGACCTTAGAAGACCGATGGTTATCATTTCCACGGTTGCCAGTGTTCTCATTCGGGTGGTTATTCATCTGTTCTGTGTTCCAAAACATGTCTGTTTAACTGTGAGATAAGGCCACACTAGTGATTTATCTCAGTCGAACAATCTGCGTGGTTGGAGCTACTTAACCTATGCCTTACAGTATGCACCTTATAAATAAAACCACAAGTACACTTTGGTTGATAAATGAATACTGTTGAGGTCCGTAACGGCAAATCGTCTTTTGTTCTGAGAATTGGAAACTAGTGACGTCGGGCAAACACATCAGACCTTGACTGAATCGAAAGTACACTTAACTTGCAGAGAGAAGAGTTGGGACTGTGATGTCAACCATAACGAGTCACTGGTCGTTTACACGGTGGCTTCTCCAAGACTTTTATTTTCAAAGTAGTTCCTGTCAATAATTTCAGTGCATCCGTTTTCTTCCAAAGTATTCTTGTAGTCTGTTTAATGTATTCTTGACGTGTTCCTTCTGCACAAAAATACTAAGTGGCACACAAGGTTACCTTCATAGCTGAAACAAGAAAGCTTGTGAAGGCTCACAAATTGTTCATTTCATGCCGATTTCCGGCTTGCTCTCCTTTTCATGGACACCTCAGAGCTTCAAGCTAGCCTCGCGTTCAGTGAGGAAAGCCAGTCATTTTTATGAGTTTTCATACCACTGCGCGCGACTGCAAGGAAGAATTCGAGGTGCTTATCTATTCGACTTAATTCTCTGGAAAAACAACGAGATGAAATCCATAGGTATAAGTACCTCCTTTAAGGCCATGAAAATGATTTGCCTCAGTCAAATATTAGGTGTTGTATTACCAACCAGCTACATGACAAAAGAAATGGGAAGAACTCGAAGGACTGCCCCGTAGGCTTCTTATGGACGCATTACAAGATAAATAGGACTGGGACACTTAACCTGTTTCAACAGATAAAACACCAATAAGAGGAAACATCCGGAATGACAGTGATTACTGCAGCTCTGACTAAAATATTGGGGTATGATTTGTTGACGTGCTTACACTAACCTACAGAGAATGCTATTCAATAAAATATGGGGTATTCTCCCTTTCAAACTTCCTCATGCTTGACTGCTCTCAAATGGTTTGCTTAACCGGAATCTAGTTTGAATTGTCAGAAGCTTGCTTGGAAGCTGTTTGTGAAAGTGCCAGTAAAAAACCACAAATGTGATTCATTGGTGATTCTTCGTCAGCTGGAATGAGCCACGCTGACGAACAAGAAAATAGTCGCACTATAATAGATGTTACTTGCAAATGCTGTCTGTAAGAGTGGTCAATATTTCCTCCGAAGCATGAGACCAGTTTCGCATTTGTTTCGACTGACCAGCCCCCCCCCCCCCTTACCCGGCACTCTCCAGTCCAAACATCATTTTTCATGTCCACTCCGAACTGGTGCGTCTCTCAAGAGTCTTAAATATACATGTGTACAATTGCCTGTATGTATACTTCATCTGTGACCATGCAATGCAATTTCCTAAGTGAACTATTAAATAATATTAATAGCAACCGCGAGGGGCTAAACGCATAAGGCCGCAGGTTTGAATCCTCTCCCGGCCGGGCAACTTCCTCTGTTGGCCGCGGCCATCTTCACGAAAATGATTTGCCATGTTATTTGACTAATAAATTAAGTAACGAGCAAAGATACTGACGAGGTATACGACGGAAAAAGCAACGAAACTTCCGATGGTTTTGCCCCGCGGCTTTGAACAAAAGTAACTGAAAATGTTTAGGATGACTCCATTAAAAAGATTTCTTGATAAACCAAAGTCAGCAAAAATTGTGGAGATTCAGATTAGCACTGTTCCTTGCAACTCTTGCTGATACATGAAATTCAATATTTTGACATGGTAATGTCGCCTTGCGCAATGTGTCAAGTACTAATATGTAATGGTGTTACACAGCTGTCGCTATAATGAAGCTAGTGATTAGATCTGAAGTGATTACCGTGGTTGGGATAAGTTTAATGCATGTCGTACTAACTATAGACTATTTTTGGGTAGATAATGGTTGAACGAGGGATCAAAGTGGTCACAGAGTGACATGAAATAGGTACGAAAACCCGTGTAGGACCGGTTAGATTACCGTGTTTTGGCCCAGTGGCTGAAAAAAGTAAGTGATTTGGCCCAGTCTTGCAATCGGCGACCTTCCTGCCCTTGAAATTCTTTTTTGTTTCTAGAGCTGTTCAATTTCTTGTCTTGCAAATGATCTTTAGCTGATTATCGTTCCTTTATTCCACAGCCAACAGACGGTGTTGTGAAACAGGAATTAAAATCCGGGGCTATTTAGTCCAAGGGAAATGGCATCAAAACTGAACTGGATATGTTCAAATCGTTGGGCTTGTACTCATCCATAGCTTTCTGGAAACGATTTATTTTTATGGATCATAAACGGCCATGAGCAAAGAAAGTGAGCTTATCACGATTCCGTGGTCTAAAGACATTGTACTAGGTATAGCAAAAGTTATTTGCAAAACATACATCATGTCATAGTAATATAATTTACGGTGGGTCCAAGGAGGATTCCCGTCCAGCGAGATTTTAGTACAGTTGGTGGGTTGAAACAGTGGTTTACGATATATATATATATATATATATATATATATATATATATATATATATATATATATATATAAAGTGATTAAGATGTGGATGGACACGCGAAGTTCACCCAGATGGCGGTTTTGTCGTGGGTTTGTTCCTCGTCGGTTACGTGTACCCGTACTGTCCTGTCCACACATCCCCACTCTTGTTAACTCGGAAATGGGCTGTTTTACTAAATTCCAACTTGCGTCTTCATCACTATGCATGCAGGCTTATGGTTGGTGAACCAGAGAAGCTGCTGAAATATGATTCCCTAGAGCGAATATATACATATATGCAAGCATGCATTTCGCACAGATGTGAAAACGTAAGCCGTGTTGCCTAAAGTCCACTACTTCTTCCGATCCAAAATAAGAATTTTTGTCAGAAATGAATGCATGAGTCAGTGGAATGGCCAGTCTCGTTCATTTTGTAGTGATGTTCCTCAGTTTGCCTGTCCTCTGTATATCATAAGTGTGGTTACGATGGTGCAATGTTCATCGGTTTGGTAACTAAACTAATGGAAATCACGCTGACTCAAATATAAATGAGTATATCTTGGTGCAGTCGATCAATTCCTGAAAGGGTTGAACACAAGCAAAATTATCTATTGAGAAGTACCTTCAGAAGATTATTCTCTTCAAGTATTTGCTGTCTTATTGAGTGTATTGCATTGAGACAAGGACAAACGAGTTTCTCCCACATTGTGTTGTTTCCAATTACATCTGTGTGCATTATCATTCAATTGAGTCGTGGATCTTGATGTCATGAACTGTTTGAACCCAAAGATTTCGTTTTATTGAATGACAGCTAACTAGTCGTGACTGTAGGATTGTTTCGTTTGGGTTTGTACGTGATTGGTCTACCCGTGTTATCGGATGATGAAAGCTGCAGCTGATTGGCTGTGCTGGTGCACGCGGTCTTTTCCACTGAACAGAACTGACTTCCTAGTACTAAGTGATCTGACATATCAGAGTTTTAGTGTGTTGCACCGTCTCGCAAGTTCCAATTATGCACGCTGTTAAGACAGTAAGCTCAGTACCTTCCGCAACTATTAAATGAACAGTCTAGGTCACGGTCGGTTCCGCAGAGATTCTGCAGAAGGACGTTTTTCGGTCCGTTGTAACATGATATGGAAACAGATGTTTGAGTGACATGCTTGGTTATTGCTTTTGTGGTTCAGTGGACATGCCGTCGTCAATGCCTCTGTGTAGACGGTTGTCCCTAGGTCTCTGCTTGGCTCTCATGAAAATGATGCCAAGGGTGGGGATTTGAGCCATCTTCTTTTACTCTGTTAATGGCTATAGTGAGCATTAACATGTTCAGTGGGTTCGTCTCCTTTTTCCCATTACCTCGGAAACGTCGTCAGCATACCGGATAAGTAAATGTGGGCCGAGTGTTTCGAAGGCTTTTGCCTCGATTTGTTCCGCAATTAGTTCCGTTAGCAACACAGTATCAATCCCATGAGTGTTTTCCATACCTGAGCGCGGAAAGTTGGTTCAATCCAACTGACAAAGAATTTTTTTATGAAATAATTCACCATGTGATATCATCACTCAACTCACCATAAAGAAACCATGGAAGCACTGTACAGCTGTTTCATCCCTGTTAGGAATCATGAGCAGTACATATCCACCGCGCCCGAACTGGGACGCGAACCCGGGACGAATGATTGTGAGTCGAACGCCTTAGCCATTACGCTACCGGGCAGGCTCTGAACGGTTTGTTCAACTTCACCACATGATGTTGCACAAAGAATTATCAACGAATCAGTTGTTTCTCCTGTGGACTCATCGTCGAAGACCTTCCATGTACTCTCTTGACGCGACAAATTGGATTATGGTGTGCTATATATATATATATATATATCGAATTTGTGGCGTCAAGAGTGTGTATGGAAGCTTTTCGTCGAACAGCCCACAGAAGTAGCACAACTGTGATTCGTTGATAATTCTTTGTCAGTTGGGCTGAGCCAACCTTAGGAACGAGGGCAGAACGCCCCACAATAAACATATGTATATATAGACCCAGTAAGTAGTATTTGGATGAGTGAACAAAACCTGCCTGGGAGCACACGACCGGTTTCGCGGTTATTGTCGCTCGTCAGGCATGCATGCTCGATATATATATATATATATATATATATATATATATATATCATGCCAAACTCATGCGACAAGCGTCATATGAGCAATTTCCGCTAAAGCAGGCAACAGCACAGAGAAAAAATACTTGTAATTATATTCTTTTTATCCACCGAAAGCTGCCGAGTCTTTTAAGCAGTACGCGACATGTTTCGGAGTTATCTTTTAGGCAAACAGATTTGGAATTCAGTCACTATCCCATTTTGACCGTCGTATGTTTACCTCAAACCAAGAATTGAAATTCGAATTTCGAAGTCCATATTTATTGTATAGGTACCTCCTTTAATTGACGCGCCAAGACATGGAACATATATTGGGTAAAACCAAGATTCAGAACGGACTAAGATATTAAACGTGGCATATCCACTACTCAAGCGCACTATTATCGGATTAAATGCAAATCACCCGAATCTGAAAAATACGCTTGCCAAATTCTGATAGTGCGAAACACGGAGGTTCTTACAGATACACGGCGATTTCTTTACACTGGTTGCTTTCATAGGATGGAAGGAATATCTCCGTAGCCACGACGACAAAATTCTCCCTATCCGGAATGCATTCGCTTTTGTTCCACTGGTAAGGATTTTCTAATTGTATTCGTGCGAAAGCGAATAACACGGACGGGAATTAGAAATGGGACAATTTTCTGGAGAATTTCCCTCTACCAATGTTCATTTTGTAATTGTTTCGCAGGTGAACACATTCCATTCATTCAGCAACAAAATCAACGAGTCCTTAGACTGAAGAGCTCAGAATTTTCTATTGCTGGACAGGATAATTATATTATTTATATTTATATTCATATTTATATATTTGTTGTGCGATTAATTCATACCACATATTCGGTGAAACTTGGAGCGTCTAAAAATTATTAAAGTTCTTGGATGACAGTGTATGAAATTTCAGTAATAAACTGGGTGAGGATTAGAGAAGAAAATTTCTGTAGTGAAATCTGAAAAGCAACACGAGTAATTTTTTAGACCATCTTTGGATATGACCGAAGTCTTCCATAAAATCATGCCCTTGACATGGTTTATTCGGTAAATATGGCTTGAAAAGTTTAATCAAATGGGTTCAAACTGACTGATATTTTGAAATCATTTCCTCTTCAAGGTAGTACGAAACAATTTAACTGTTTCTTTCTCGGTGCTTCATTGTCACAGTGACAATATGAGCCATTGGCGCTGCGCGCTTAAATGACCTTGACTCAAGTCAACGTCAATGTAAATCACGACCGTCCTAGGCGGAAATATATATATATATAATAAAGGAAACCGGCAAATAAATTTATAATGTTTTCTGATGCGTCTACGCAAATAGAAAGTACCAGAGCCCTAAACGTATTAATAATGGATATTTTTGAATGCATCAAAATCGGCGGCACTTAAAATATAAATTTATATACACAGGTTTTGTCGAAACTGATGCAATAAGAGTCACGTGAACATTTTCCTCTCCAGCAGGCAGCAGTGAAGGAAAACGGAATGCCTTTTATTCAGCAAGAGTAAGCGAATTTTTTAGATAATATGCCACATGCCTTGGAATTGCCTAACGAGGAAGTAGGTTGGAAGTTTGGTCGACATCGAGGTTCTGCCGCGGTACGTGTATTTTAATTATGACGCGTCACGTCCTCGTTGGGAAGACCAAATTGAGATTAATTTACAACAGTTTGACGCTTGCTTTCTCGGGCATCCAGCATTAATAAATAATGACAGATGGTGGGCCTGCCACTAACATTCAGAATTTTTCGGTTGTTTTGATGTGTTATTCTGCATTTCCAAACTCAAATTAATTTTACTTCATAATTCGGAAAGCTTGAAACTTTCAAAGTCGGTGACCACTGTTTAGAAAACAACTTGTAATTATCACTCCAAGATAGGAAACATGTTCTGGATAGAATCAAAATTCATAAAGACATTTGTGTATGAGACACCCTCCACCCAAGTATACTTTCACCGGATTTATGTCAGACCGAAAGAAAACCACTCTACTCGGGAAAATGTGTTTATTAAATTCTGGTGCAGTGGAACATGGAAGTTTTTAAAGGGAGATCCTGTCGTTTTATATTGGTTAATTTTCCAAAATAAAGGGAACATCGCTGTTACCACGACGACAAAATGTTCGTACCTGTAATGCTTTCTCCTTCTATCCGTTGGTAAGGATTTTCAAATTTTAATCCTGTGAGAACGAACAACTTGGACGAGAATAAGAAACAGAGCAACATTGGCGCAGAATTTCCCTCTATCAGTGTCCATAGTAATTGCTCTGCAGGTCACCGCATGTCTTTATATTCATCAACACAACCAACAGGTTCTTAAATTGGAATATTCAGCATTTTCTACCACTACGTAGGATAATTTTGTTATCTGCGTTTTTATGCGATTATCCGGTGAAACCTGGAGCATTCAACTATTAGTCAAGTCCATCTGGTGCATAATGCGTCGACAGTAATCTGCTACAGGATTAGAGCAACGAACTTCTGGGGTAAAATTTTAATATGAATCCAAGTAGCTTTGTGGTCACTTGAAAGTGACTGATTTCCTTCACGGAATGCATGCTTCTGTCCTAGTTCATTCGCTTATTATGATGTAAGTGGTGCCGTTCTGTAGCTTAAATATTGAAAGCGGTTGATTGAGATGTTATAAACTAACCGACATTTTTAAATCAGTTTTTTATCCTCTACTTTGTGGAGCTTAAATATTTTGCAGTTTCTTGATCATTTCTTCACCACCACGGTAACGATGAAAGCAATTAACGCAGTGCATTTCAACGGCCTTGAGCCAAGGTCAAGTTTGATGTAAATCAAGATCTTACAGAAAAGAATTTTTTTGTTTGGGATCAACCTTGATTGGTTTTAACTCCGGTTACAGCAAAATATTCAAATTAACAAATAAATATCTTCATTCTATAAATACAAGGATAATCGTGGTTAGAAAATCAGATAAAACAAGTGCTTTCGTAGGACGAGCGAGTATGTTATCATGTCAGTTTAAACTAGTTAAAACTTACAATCGTTCAGAAAGACGCGCATGAAATTTTCATGCTACAGTAGCAATTCATTCTTTACGTTCAGACAGGTTTACTTAGATCTTAAAACTAGTCTATGTTCAACTGGCCTTATCACAGTTCTCAAAAAAGTCCAGTAAGGAAAGTCCGTTCATAAATTCATAGCATTAGCTGGTGTTTCATTTCATCTGACAAGTTTCTAAGGCTTTAAGAAGATTTCTGAATGCCTCACAAGCGACGGCAAGATATAAGTATTTGTGGAGAGAGAGAGAGCATACCAAATTCCACTCGGTATCCGAATAAGCCCAAACAGTGAACAGTAGGAGCGGATGTGTGTACTAAATAAGCGACAGTATGCTTTCGAAAATCCTTGGCTAATAATCCTTGTATTGCAGCTGAATGGAAATGTCCAAAATGTACCATATGCTACTGAGATGACCCTAGTTTCACTCGGTTCTCATAAATCAGCATTGCGTTGTAAAATTCAGTGTTCATTAAAAAATCGCACTGATGATTTGCATGTGTAGTCGATTGTCAGTGGTGTTTGGTACAGCTTGTTTCATATGGACGCTACTGGTGCGTGAGAAAAATTCTGCCAAAATGTACTTCGAGATATAATCTGCCTCAATCTAGTCTGGTTCGATTTTCTTCCACACACCTAAACTAAATTTTGTTACTCGGTTTTCGCCCTCTAATGCTACGAATTTTTCTCTAGTTGGAGTAGTAGTGATTACTAAATCGGACGGGCTTCCCAAAAGATACTGTTTCATTGGGTGTGAATTTTGCTGAGCAGAGAAACTCTATCGACCAGATACTCTGATATTAGATGCCGCGGGTGGAATTCTGCCCTCGCGCGCACACGAATTATGGGTTCCTACTCACTATATTGCGCCAAATTTTGGCAGGTTCGTGATCATGAAATAATGCAAACATACTTAAGCACAGATAAGGAGATATTGTGCGCACATTTTTACCTCATCGGCCAAGTCGCTGACTGCCACAAGAAGGCTGAACCTAACTATTGGGGTGTAATCAGTCGAATCCGGAACAGACGACACTGATGTATCTTGCGGAGAGGTAAAATAGTGTTCTATACTTCAGCAATTACATCTCACCCGAGAACTGCTACAATCCATTCGATGATGTCATAAGAGGTTAATTCACTGGGACCAAATGGGGCATTAATATGTACGAATTCAACCTTTCGGGTATGCAAACGAATTCCGACCTGATATATACACGACCACACCCCTTAGGAAAACCTAGACCAAGGGTGATGCATTATGGGCTAGTGAGTTTTGACAAAGTAAATTAGTACACACTAAAATCACAGATCCGTGCAAAATTCAGTGCGGAAACTCAAAGGCTGGTCAAACAACCGTTCGGTGAGGGAAATCCACTTGCCTGTCGTTTGACACCATAATCCGTTGTCTTTAGGTGCAATCACAGAGAGCAGGGCATAAAATACAACGTGCAAAACGGAGTCAGTAGGCGGGATTTGTTGTTTTCGTTAAATGTTCATGTCAACTATAGCGAACGTGCTGCAGCATGGACTTAGACATCAGACTGTCAAACCGGAGGAATAAGTTTCAACGCAGTTGGAGTTAGGAGAAACCACGAATAATAAAACCCCATGAGATTTGGGTTAATTCTAGTAACACGTTTCCGGTTTAACTAGCCAGGCGGACATTAGTAATGCATTTGGATGAATACTGGGGCTTTGTATTCCATTTCTGTTATGATCAAGCCGCACTAAGTTGAAGAAGCGATATTCATTTGTGAACTCTGGTCCGCAGATTCGAAAACAGTTCTAAGTCAATCACCTACAAGAAAAAAACCTAAGGAAGTATTGTTTCATCTTTCATTTTGGTCACATTAGTAATCAAGGGGAACCCATTGTGACCATGACGAATATGTCTGACGGACATGCTTTCAAGAGTTCACTAATCAGCTATAAATCTGAATAGTGAACGTTTTGATTCACGCATTTACTTTGAAGATGCTTACTGTAACGATAACGGTAAAATCTGTCACCTTTTGCCGTAAATAACTGGCCACCGATTTAGGTCCTGCTTTGGGAAGCGGTCGCTTGTTGGTCGTATCTGACTCGGAAATTTATTCTACATCTTTGAGAAATGGACGAAACAAACAATGTATACCAATTCAGATACGTGTCCCGTCCCATAACTTGCAGTTTGTGATAACTCGTTAACTTTGTCGTTATTCGATTTCAAATATGATGCAAATGGATCGCACTTTAGTGCCGCGTATGATCCAACAGCCAAGCTGCACGGGATCGCTTGTACAGTTCACGAAAAAATCATTTTTGATGCACTCGAATTACGCAAGCGCACTGAAATTTTCATAATATCGACTTCATGGCGCACCCGGCGTTTATCATGAATTAATGGAAGCAAACGTTATTGCTACAATTCACTGTCATGAACCTCGTCAACGAGATCTTTGTCAGTCACTCGGGGCCAACCTTCAGAAAGCCGATGCAGAGTACGAAAGCATAGATTTTAAATCTCACTGGCATATTTCTTATGGTGATGGATAGAAAAACTGTCCTGCTACTCGTCGGGCGCGTGCACTCGGTACTCCTCTGTCCAACCATTTCCCTTACTGAGGTCTTAATTGTTCAAATGAAATGTTAACGAGAAACCATTAAGAGAGTGCATAGGTACCGGTACGCATACCAGGCGAGCGCTAATAACCGCGAGACCGCTCATGCCCTTCTAGCAAAATTTTGTCCACCCACCCTTACTCGAAACATACTACTGACAACAAAAATACAGCTATTTCCAACCAGATGTATTTTATTAACAAATAACTACCAAGGAAAGCATTCATAGCTCTGTTTCGACTATCACTAGGATCGGTCATTTGTCAATCCAATTCCAAATTACTTTGTTCACCCAAAGAGATTGGTTTTCGGTACAGAACACACCAGTGCGTATCAGTGATAGGGCATACTGGTGGACGGAACTTATATAAAACGATGCTAAAGCAGTGTAGCAGCATAAATGGAAACATAAACATGAACACTATTCAAGAGAAATCTCTTTCTAGGTCAACTCGCATCAACGAAGAGTCAAAACGGTACTGTGGAACATAGTGATTAATATTACCTTTGTCTCTGACAACAGTGGATGGAACGTTACGGTGCATTGAAGGCTCTTGTAACTTTTCCTGGAGAAGGGAATGGATTTCGGATTTCAAAATTCACTTGAGCCTGGTTTTTGGGCGGTATTTTGATTAATCCCATGAACTGATTAATCGGTTATTGTGCAATTTACACCGAAACGAATTGTCCTACTTCTTGAGACAATTTTTAAATGAAGCCACACACACGGCGAATTCAACATTCTGTAGGAACTCCGTTGTCAGTTGTGCATTTCAAAGAAAAATCTAAGCAGACAACTTTCGTCACTTATGAAGCTATTCATTTGCAATTTATGTTGATTATTTTCAAGTGAACGCAAAGCAGCCGCATGCGAGGCTACCAGGTGGGTCATTCAGATCGATCATGCTCATCCACAATGTTTGAATTTCTAACTCCTTACTCCGCCCAATGGTTCCCGTAGTCTTTGGTTAAGAATAGTTTGAATGATTTGTAATATAGATTGTTTCTTTTCAATTTACTTTGGACAAGCAAAGTAATGACCTCGGTAATGAGGCAAAAGCGGTTAGCTATTAGACGTCTTTCTGTATCAAAAACCGCGTGGGATTGGGTATTACAAACACAGGTTATGGTCGATCCTCAACTGAAACAAACTCAACTCATCAAAAGTATATGATATTCACGCTGTTTCAACCACGGGAAATGCAAAAACAGAAACACAGGGTGTATGGTTTCCGCAAATCCCCAAGGCACACATGTATGAGTGTGTTCCCATAGTCCATGACAAAAGATGATTGATTGCGGGTAGAATTTCACATGTCCTCAGCTAACTGCTTAACGTGACACACGTAGCACACATACTCAGACTTATTCATCCAACTCATTAAGCAATGGATAGTGTTCAAAATCGCCAGCCTGTAGGCACGATGAAGTCAGCAGTCCATGTCTATCGGACTAGATCGGAATGAATGAACTTTTGCGGCTGATACCGGCAGATAATACTGGAAAATCTAGCTGCTCAAAACTCTCCGACGGAATGTGTGATGCGTGGAGAATCTATGTCGCATCTTACAGGGAGAAGCCGCGAGGGAAAATAAGCCAATGTCTTACAGCTAGATGCCTACTCCCACGAATTTCGCTGAGAATAGATTTCGAAGTAGCCAAAAGATGTCAAGTAGAGCGCGATAAATAACCCAGGGGAATTCATATTTGTTACTTTCAGTTCGGATCCGTGCATGAATTCTGATCTGCTGCCCTTTTTGGATAAAAAATGTTCCATGTACAAGGGCATAAAACTATTGACAGGAAACAATTTCGCAATATATCCTGACCTCACCTAACCGCATCGAACTTACCGTGGACAAAAGACTCCGGATTAAGGGATTATGTTAATTGATAGCATTGGTGAAATAGGGGCTTCATGTGAACCCAGAGGGATTCATACATTTTGCCTGAATTTTTCACAACGCTAGCGGATTTGTTTAATGTTCTCGAATGTGGAACTAAACGATGTTAAATAATGTCATAAGGGGGAAAGCAGTTTGTTGTAAAGGACAAGTGTGATATAGAATCACAGTAAAACACAATGCACAAGCAACTCTTGATAGAAAAACGTGTTCAGTGCCAACATCGAATGCCGCAGTGAAGTCAACGTCAGTAGGTCGCAACGAATACGGCACCCATGATTTTGCATGTTGCGTGTAGGCACAGAACGTTTACATTCCAAGAATACTGAGTAACTAAAGCACCAATGAAATTCACGATCAAGCTTTACCTTATTTGGCATGTACTCCGGGAAGAACGCAATATAATCATCTACCTCTGTTTGTGACGACATTTTCAACTACCACGAGGCAACAATTTACTAGCCCGAAGTGGGTAGAACACATTCGCGAGCCAGGCAGTTGCAACTACAACAACACCTAGCCGGGGACAAATAGTACAATTATAAAATGCAACCACTGTCGATTGATATGTTGGTATTGTGGACACCGTCACCCTCTATTTATCCATTTTACACAAATTTTCAGCAACTGTGTGCTGAAACAGTCAAAACAGGAATCACAGTGCACAAAATTAATATTTCGGGGATGCGAACAAACAAATGTGAACTATTAAACGGCTCTGCACTGATTGCACAGAATGCGAACAGGAAGACGTGCACCGAAAACAGTTAATCTATGGATATTTGTCAAAAAAAAGATATTCACTTGCCGGAAATTATTCTTCACATGTTATCATCCTTCGTCTGACTATCAATAACCCTTATAGATGTTTCATCCGTGTTGACGGTCGTCGGTAGTGGATATCTGTCCTGCTCAAATAGAGAACGGAACTCAGGGGGAATTATTGTGAATCGGACGACTTAGCCATTAGGCTAAAGCCGCACAATGTAATAGGCAAAGTGAATTTTCCTACGTGATATGGCCGCTATCAGTTGATGTTTCGTATATTGACGTGTGACTGGGGTGGAATATTCGACTCCCAAAATAGATGACCTCTCGGTCTTCAGTCGATAATCTGCGAAGGTGATTTCACTTGTAAGATCGATGATGGTGCGGCGGTATTTATGCCTCAGTGTATTTTACCGATAGGCATTTAACATCGTCTTTCGAGTAAAGTTTTGGTCGTATATTAAAGGCTGGAATTGCAATCGAACATGCAATCATAAACTCAAAGTCAGGAGTCTTAATTTGCAAGCGCAATGAACTCGGTCGCGCCATATGTATATCTTCCTCGTTGGTAAATGCGAATGCCATTTTACTCAAATTTTACCTCACTAAGATAATTAAAAAGTGGAAATTTGTGGGCTTTTTGCTGACTATCAAAGGATGCGATCCGCAATTTTTTAATATGGGTGCAAACGCAAAACATCGGGTGATGGTGGGTGCAAACGTCAACTCCAGGTCAAAAGGAGTTACTGTGGTCTACCTGTGTGAGCCGTGGTCTCGTCCACCGCTCAGGCATGCGTTCATCCGGCAGGCATTTGCTCCATGAAAGTGCGTTTTGTGGGGGATCGTTTGTGCGTTCAAGCCGTAAATGGTTTGGAGATGATTTTATAGCGCACGATGAGTCTTTCACATCAAGCGGCAGTGGGTTGTTAATAATATCTTCATCCTTCATCCTGTACAAACAGATTTTCATTCCAAATATAAAAGTTTCGTGTTAAAAAGTTGTCTTTCTCGTGCACTGATCTGCTTCACATATTCTAAATGTTTCTCGAGGCAGTTCGAACAATTGTTTAGGTGTATTCTGGCAAATAAATCAGAATTACACTTGCTTCCGAAATGACATACCATCCACTGGGTTTTGCCAATTTTGCAGTCATGTCCCACTATTGAGACGGCTATTCGTCTTTCTGTCTAAATTTCTTGGTCAAGCTCTAATGCAAATAATTCCTCTGTTTGGTTCCGATCTTGAACTCGTGTACACTTCTGGAAATGCTAGAAAACTTGGTTTTATTCCTGGTAATATGCAAGCCCTTCCTAATTCTTTTCGGTAAATAATGGCTTAGTAACTAGTGTTACTCAGTGAAGTTGAAATTTGCAAACGAGACAAACATAACACCAGCCCGTTTCAACGAAAAGAATGAATCTTCTTTCAATTTTAAATGTATTCCAAGCAAACATTTTTACAAATTTCGTTGCTGAATTTACATCGCTCGATTTGAGGGATTTGCAGATTTTATGGGAACAAATTTCCAACGGGAAAGTGTATTTGACAAGGAAATGTCAACCGATATGGCGTCACTTTCACCAGCCACACTGTATTTACCCCTAGATATATCTCCACATGCGGCACTCCCCTCTCGCGATAGTCAACAAAACTTGAAAATACACAAAGTGGCCCTGAAAGTTAGCCACCAAACACATTTCGTCACCCAAATTGGTCCCGTGCTCTCGATTCGGACGGTTCATTGTAAATGATCGGCTGATCTGACATTAAAGAACGATTCTGGGAAAATGACCAAGGTATATGTATGTATATATACATTATATATATATCTATATATAAAGTTCTTACTTGTCTGTCATGGCGCAAGTATGTTAATCGGCAACTGTGTTGTATTTTATTTTATTATTTGGACTTTTACTTACGTAAGTGTCTATATTTCAGTCAAAAATGGCTGCGTTCGCCAACTCTTTAGAATACAAGGTTAGAAAAATAAGAGTAGCGAAAAATAGACATTTGAAATTCACGATAGGTTGTAAAAAAATAAATGACGATCAGTTCTCGATTAGTGAGAATTCGGGCTAGGTAGGGAACAACTGAGTTCCAGTATGTATTTATGAGAGTGGGTATGAAGCAGAAAGTAGAACTTGTCCTGGTATGAGAACGGCGTCCAGAAAGACTATTTTGTGAAGGATAGAACGGATCCAAAGGAATTTTGTGCAATGGTTTTCACACGTGAACAGACGCATGTCCCACAGTTTGGTGCAGAGTTCTTTCCGTGGTATGTAAGATGCACCACTAACGATTGTCAAACCATGACGAGGGGTCCTGAAGTCTTTCTTCAGTAAACCAGCAAAAGCGACAGGGGGACAATAAAGAAGAGCGGGAAAAATATATAATCAGAGAAATCGTGTTTTTTTTAGCCTCGAAATGGCAGTCTTTTTATGTAAAATGATAGTCTTCCAAGAGTTTTTCCATAATTTTAAATGTGAAAGGACGATCTCAATTTTTATCAGTAGTAATTCATTAGTAGTAGACGGAATCTACCCTAGTGTTGATAAAAGAAAGGTTAGCCGAGTAAGCAGACCGGTAAAAAGTGAACATGCATTCGACAAATTAAGATTTAAGGCAGACCGAAGAGAAGAATCATGAATTAGTGACAAGTAATTGGGAAAAAATGAGGGAATCCTCTGTTCCAGATACAGACTGATAGAGAACAACATCCTTCACATATTTGACTAATTGACCAGGAGAACTAGCATGTAGGTGGTTGATGTATGCCAAAAACAAATAAGGAGAAGAGACAACTCTTTGAAGGATTCCAGAATTATTTACCACCGAGGCAGTTTCGTTTCTTCCCTAAGGTCTGTTGGTGAAGTAGTCTGATGGCCACGCTAAGAGGCTCTTGAGACAAACGAACTATTCAAGTTTTCGAAGAAGAAAAGACCATGGAACAGAGTCGAATGCAGAAAAAAATCGGACAAATTTGGCGGATACATCCAAGGATTTGATGATATTACAAACCAGAGAATCAATCACATCCAAAGTGGATCTGTTTTTTCGCACACAAACAAAAGCGGGTCATTGGACACATTAGCAGAATTCCGACGATTCAAGACGGCACACGTTCTGTTAGTTTAAGACCGCAGGATGTAAGAGCGAGAGGACCAGAACGTTAGGTTGGAATAATTGAATTACCATAGTTGGGGATGTGTACAGTAGTGACTGGACTCCAACAATCGAGAATGGAATATTTGCAGGAAGATGTATCAAGAATTAAATGCATCCGTGAGTGAAGGCGAGTATTACTTTAGGAAAAGCGAAAACGTACTATAAGGACCTATTTCCGTGATTATTTTAGTCGAGCGAAGTAGTCTGAACACTTCTTCCTTAGAAAAGTTTATTACATCAGTGCATTGATCCGGGAACCATGAAACTGTAAAGTCATAACGTGGATAAATAAACCCTCGGCTGGCACTTTCTGCATTCACTGTACCGCTATATTGGTTTCATTTTCTTTTCACACAAAAAAGAATTGCTCACCAGAAACGTCTGCTGTTGCAGCTGATCAAGAGCTGACTTGAATACCATAGGCCGATTCGTTCCACTTCCTTTCACATTAAGGATGAAAGGAAGCTGACTTTCCGAGCCCCCTTTCACAATTCATTGAAATGTTCCTTCCGACGCCTTAAGGCCTTTAGAGTGGGTGGAGCTATACGGCCGTTACAGAGAAAAAACGTTTCTAGGTGGCAACAAACAACATGAATGCGATCGGCTGTATCTACGAAAACGTTGATATTACTAACTAGAGATTCACAAGAAAACCAAGAATTTCCTTGAAAAAGGGATCTTTGAAGAAGAAGAAGAAGAAGAAGAAGAATAGGAAGAAGAGGAAGAACGTTAGCCCGAGAAAAATTACGTTGTCACATTTTGCTCCGGCTAGACTACTTGAATGATTAGAAAGCTGTGCGGGAATAAATTTTGGGGTTTTTCAGTAGCGTACAATGATCACTGGTTGAAACTGGAACACGTAGTTGAAGACAATAACTCTGGATAACTAGTAATAACTTGCATCTAGGATAGTTTCCTATGGCTGAGAAAATCGATAGATCAATCAAATCAAGCACAGTAATGGGTAGTGTCAATGCGTGATAAAAATCACCCACGATGATGTGTTGGTTATCATCTGGCAACGGGACCAAGGAAGACAGAAAAGAATTGAAAAAACGGTAAAACATCAGTTCGTGTGCAAAAAGAGGCTACGCACAGTTTCATTATAACTGGGCTCCTATGCTGGTCAAAAAAATAATAGGATTGCAACACGATAATCGGGCGATGGAAATATTTTTCTAGACTGCGCTTCATTTTAATCTCACAAACCATTGGGCAGATGTGCCAGAAGAATCAGCCTCAGAACTATTTATCGAGTAAACTAAACTTCACCATGATTGTTCCCGGTTCGTTTTGCTTGAGGGCTAGAATATGAACAAGTTCATGTATTTCATTACAGTTCCCGGTTTCGTGATGTGAATTCCATCTCCGGTCGGGTTTTGCCATCTCAAATGTTATTCGCCCTGGCCATTGTCAGCCCATTCAGTGTTTGCCAACACTTATGGTGTTCACGTGTGAAGTAGTGTCTCAACGATGTACTTGACAATTCCTGGCCGAGAGTTAACTTTTCTCGTGAATCTTTAGAATCGGGCCACGAAACGTCAGTTCTACTCTTCGCGTCCGAAAACTCAAAACATATCTTTCCAGAGAGCTTGATCCAAATGATCGAAAAGAACTGACTTTGGCAAAATTGGTGTGAAAAATTTGTTGGCGGCTGAACTAGAAAATACAGCAATTTTCTACGGAATTGTCATTTCCGGGGGCTGGTAAATTGGTCGGGGATTTCGAAAGGTTTGATATTCCAACTGAAAATCGAACCTATTGGAGCGGTCATTATAAGAATGATCACCGAAAAAGACAATGATTTGCACCGTCGACAACTAAGCGACTCGTAAGGAAGCTTATAGAATTAAATGAAATAATATCACAGTACAAATTCATAAACTGATTGAGACTAGCGGGTTTCCGTGAAAATTCCCACTGAGCACACTGATAAAACACAAGTTGGCGAACAAGCTCGTTTTCAGTGATTCCCATTAATTCCATTACATCACAATATATTGGGAGGGATGTTTAGGAGGGATTGGATTAGGCAGATAAAAATATGAATGGGGAAGGGATTTGTCATGTTACTCGCATAACCCGAGTACAGATGAACGTGTTGTGCGGATTTTAGTGGTGAAAAACGGAAACACCTGGTGGTGTCGGAAACACTGCTGACTTCTCACTTTACTCGTTCATTGATGCGGAATCCGATTACTCGATAAGTTTTCGTGCTCTTAAATCAGGCAGTAAGCGAAAAATATTTTCGTTTTGCCGTATTCATAACGGGGGAACTTAACCGTGTGAAATAAGAAGAATCAATGGAACAATATCGATGAGAAGGATGGCGAAACGGACAAGCGAGCGATTTTATACGGCGTGATGTCGTATTGCTTATGCACGGTACTCTTCGAATTGGGAGTCAGATGCATTTACAAATCAAAATTTGCTATCTGTCATTAGTTTCGCCGTAACACTCATTATGATTCACGTTAGAGTCAATGGTAAAGCTGAGCTGAGTTCATACTCGGTTATTTCTAGCTTCCAGCAGGATTAACGTACGGTAGTGTTAACAGTTGCATGCGCTAAGTAGCCTACATTCTGTTCGATGATTGTGAGACCACGCTGATTTGCTTGAATTTGATTCTGACTGGTGAATCACGCGGTACTCACAGCAATTATTTTGGCAACATCATTCGTTATTAGTTCCAACTTTTGCCTCCAACGGATCACGATTTCCCAGTCACGGAGCAACTTGTCGAATAATCCCAAAAAATCATTATTTTTACACGTAACGTGAATTCCAATCGGAAAATGAGTCTTCAGTAATGGCCTCCTGTCTGTCCAGGGCAGTAAAGAAAACCACCCGGATGACGCACCATGGTGGATAAACCGAGAAAAATACCGCAGCTGATGACTGTCGGGAACCTCAAACTAAAAGCTTATTCTCGTTTTCCACGTCTTGGTGCATACGGGTGATTAGACCCCAAAGAAAGAATAAACAAAACTATCGAAATATGCTCCCATTAGATCAGTGAAATATTACAAGACTTGAATGGAAATTCCATCTTCGGTCTCACGTAACTATGTAACAAGGGATATACAAATATTTCGCCAAGTCTCCATGGTTATTGACGTTTGAATTACAAAAAGCCTATGAGATTTTCCGGATTTATCCCACAGAAGGCAGTTAGGTGATTTTTCAGACCTTCAGACACGAGTCTTCTTGTTGCCACGAGGTATTCGTCGGACAACTCACATCCAGTCACATTTTTCGTAATTTATCCGGTCCTTTTAAAGGCATTTCAACAGATTCGTGCATTAATCATTGCCTTAGGTGCAACAGTGTTCTCCGAACTTCACGGTGTCATTAGCTACTGATACCACAGTCTCGAATTGGAATTATTTTGATATCTGACTGCACTGAGTAGAAATCTACTCTAGCAGAGCTGCTGGTGCAAGTCAGACTGATGAAATTACACTTTACAGTTTTCACTCACTATCGGACTCTTAGTATGACTGAGCCGAGAAGCAAAGAATTTAACGTGATTATCCCGCAATGGACCCCTTGGCCGTTTGCATGGAAACATACACAGTGTGAATCTTGCCAGAGTCGACTAATTCGTCAATTGGCAACCTATGTTCGGCCTCGGCTACCGCTCGTGAACTAGCATATCACTTTTGGATGAAATATGCCAATGAAAATTCAGCGGTAGTATTGCAACAAGTTGAATTTGGATCGAAAAACTTTTAGCCTTTTCGAGCACTTTATAAATCGTTGATGGGAGTAGGACGTGGTGGAATTTTGAACAGATTTTTCGGGAGACAATTCGAGTGGTGCTTCCTTTTGCTCACACTCACGGTAAAGTACAAACCAAGAAAATCCTTCTGAAACAAGTGGACGGAACGGCAAAGCGGCGAGTTTGCTGCTTTGCTAGAACACCAAAAACCACAAGGAGTTACAATCACACCATTTGTTTTGCCTGCCAGGTAAGAAGTCGGAACAGGACGGATTTGTACGAAATCGCCTAAGGCTAAAAATAAAATGTCTTTTTGAACCTTAAACTTCCGCGGTTAGGAAAAAACACGAGTGCATGCGCTCTTGTGAACTGCTCTAGTCTTCTCTCCCGGTGGCATCCGGACTGAGTAAACATTCGCTTTGGGAAATGTTTCGGTCCATAGAATGAACGCGTCAGCTGCGTTCAGTCACAGATTTACGTTTTTATAAGCGAACAGCTAAAAAAATACATGATGCAAAACTAAACGAAATTGGAAGTGGATCGGCGCCAGACTTGCGTTCGAAACATACGGCGATCAAAATGTTCAGCCTAGTGATGTTCTGCTCCGTCCCACTTCATCCGGCAAGAAGACATCTTTCCTTGGAAATTATCGCAAACGACCAATCAAAAAGGATTGTGCACGATTAAATAATTGGTTTATCATGTGTGGTTTCGATCCTCTTAGTCAGATTTTTCGTGTCCGATGACGGGTATTGATTTCTACTAGCTATTTGGCCATGCTATTTGGCCATATTCTTTTTCGGGCTAAACTCACGAACCACTGCGATCAACGGTGTGGTCGATTTCAAATGTAAGTTGGCTACATGTAATAAGGTGACCAATACACTTAGACGCAGTTCGAGTTAAATCTGGATAACCCATGAGGTATCGCTTGCAATGACGGGTATTTTAGACTCTGTACAGCAGCTTAAAATGTTATTCCCGATAGCCGTCGCGGAGAACGATGGTTCTGGTGGTCTAAATTTGTTGTGTTGTCTTGTCTATGTGCGTTTATACGTGTTTATGTGGACGTTACATTCAGCGTGATATTTCGTAACTGACAATGGAGACTAGTTTGGAATCCTCGGAATTGAGCAAGAACGCAGATGATAAGTAGAAGGTTACCAAGCAAGAGTGAAATGTAGCGTACATCACAGTGGTTTTGGTTCTAAGACATCTGTGTTCCAAGTCAAAATGGTTTGGCAAAGCTAGCCAAACTTCACTCGAAGCAGCTTATTTACGATTACACGGACACGAGTGATTAGTCATTAAGGCAGTACAGTACCCCAAAAATAATCAAGTGACCCGGATGCGCTGATTTAGCCGACTTAAAATCGAAAGCAAACTTAAATTTCGTCAGAATCAGACAAATACTAGAGATCGGGTATCAATAGTTAAAAGCACTACATGGATGACTGTGGGCACACTGTCCATTTCACAAAGAAAAATGGACAAATTTAGGCACTTGACCGTTGGAAATACCTTTCAGACTCGAATATATCAATCAGCTGACTAAAATCCGTCAGGCAAAGCAAAGGCTTTAGTTGCTTGCTGATATAGTTGAACAGAATACTGAGATTCACTCAAGCCACATGTAAGTGCGCTTATTGAATCAGACTCAGACGGGAATGCAGGCCGCAAGCAGTTACTGGGGTGAGAAATTATCAGCTGACAGCACGAAACCGTAATTTTCCTGTCTGAAGGAGAGCTCATATCATTTATTTCTTCTCTCAGTGGCCGACCAAAGATACCAGAAACATTGGTTGATCATTGACAAGTTATCAGGTCAAGTAGCTTACAAGCAAACTAAATCAGTTGTAGTCAGCCAATTTCTAAAGCCAGTATGTTCGCCTATTACGGATGTCAGCGTGATAAGTTCCAAATCTGCTCCTGTGGAGGCGCAGAAATTTGTGCATGCGTTCACATGGGCATGCTTTTGCTGTAGATCTGCTATGGCACACGATGGTTGCAACAAACAACTTTAGCCGTTACACCCAAGGTGAGCTATTATCCGCAAAATGGAAGAGTATTTGATGTCATAAAAATCCGGTCGCTTTGCCCGATGACAGTCACATCCAATGGCTGATACTATGGACCGGTTATGGCAGCCCATTCACCCCTCGTTTTGATCCCTTGACCCAATAAGTTTACATGTAACAGAAAATGTAAAACTTGCTAATTTTTTTCAAAGCAAGTTGGCATGAACCAACAACAAGAGCAGTGTAAATTCGGCAGAGCCCAATTTGTATGAGAAGCCGTCGGTTATTTCTGCATGCACTCACTGCGAACCAGTTAAGATGTCCCAAATTCACTTTCTGTACTTCGATTCTGGAGCAGATGGTGCCACTTTTCAATAAGATCTCACTGAATATCCGGTTTATGCTACTTAGTTAGCACCGTGAAACCTGAAGAAAGCATTGTTATCGTGACAAAATGTTGGAAGAGAAAAGATAAAACAGAAACAATAAAATGAACGATAAATCGTAGACCAATATGTTTCGCCATCTACGTCGAACATTTTGAGGCGAACCTTGTGGACGATGTGCAAAAGAACAAATGAAAAAACAAATTAATGAATACGAAATTTGTATCAGAAAACCACCAAGGTGTCCGCACTTTACAACTTTAACTTCGCCGTCACGATAGCTGTGAACGTACATTGAACTGATGTTTGCGTATCTGAAGATTACACCCGAAATTTGACCGTGCTTTCGCATTCACTCCAACGGTCTTATCCTAGTGGTCTAGCCGACCATTTCGTGGTGGCTGCTACCGAAATAATCGCCAAATATCTACGGAAAACTACATTGGCAAACTCTGCTATGCTTTGACATTCTGCGGTAAGAATTTCTTTGCTTGCACTCACGCACACAACTGCTGTCCTTAGACGGCGGATTAGAAGCTAATTAAATTTTTCTCAGTAAGCATTCTTTCATTCCATCCCGCTTGCTCTTGTTTGCATGAACTTACGATTTTCAGACTTTGTGAATTGTAACATCTTCGAGCGGGATTGTGTATTGCTTTGGTGGAAGGTGGTAATAGTATTAGTAGTACTTGTAATATCCATCGTAACTATAGATGGACATTTTTGTGAATGATTTGTCTAGAACGTAAATCCGGATACACACTACGTTCGTGCGCCTGTGCGCATGTGTGTATATGTGGTTGGATGTGCAGACCTCCGGTCTGCTTGAAGTGTGTTTCCAAAGAGCGGGTTGGTGTTGCCTCTGTCAGCCATGGACATCACTAAGGAGAGATTGAAAATGTTGGAACTCAGTGCACGAAACTAACAATTATTGTTTAATTAGACAAAATTGGCGACAGAATAAAAAACCAGACGTTGATTTCGATTTCGCTGACCGTTAGCGTGTGTATGTGTTCCTCCATGCTCGTGGTTGTACGAGTTTGGACGGGAGCAGAGTGTCTGATTCCAAATGCTATGTTGAGATGGTCGACAAATCGTTCTTACAAATGCATAAAGTGAGACGAAAGTTGGAAACTTGGTAAATGTTTTTCATTCTCTTGGCGCACATCCAAGTCGACCCGCCGCCAGACGGGTAGGCAATCAGCCACGTTGGTGTGTTTGCTTAGCCAGTTCAGCCAGCAAATTTAGTAGCCGTATAAAAAGTGCTTCCAAAAACAGATTCGTCCAAAAATGAAGAAATTATTACTTAAGTAGTTAGCATTGTTGAACACAATTTGATATCTGTGGATTTACGACGCATGTGTTTCTCTTAGTAGCACCAGGTGAGATTTACTGCGTCACACTACTGAATCAGTTTCATCAGCTGGTTTTAGAATACAAACATTTTAATTGAAATTAAAATATAAACCATTTCACGATTACGTTTCGACTGGCACTTGGGAGCCGATGTTCAATAAGCTTTTTTTGCAATAGCCTAACCCAATAAGGTTCGGGGATTAGGTGGTTTTACTAATTGTACAGTTTAGTCCATCTGGGACTCATAAATAAAACTGAACATCAATTCAGTCATTGGTATTGATTGGGTGTGATTTGTTCATACGAACCAAAGGTGTGTTGCCCGACTGGGTCGATAATGATGGCAGATTGTCGAAATGTTGAAAATCCTATTCGGTTTTTCGGGGCATGTCTCTCTCATTAACCTTGGAGTCGAGGGTCGGCAGTGCACCTTAAAATGCAGGTTGCAAAGGAATTTTTAAATCAGAAGGTATCTGATAGAATCCGATGTGGCAAATGGTTGAATTCGGCTGGGGCTTGAACCGGTGACTAGCCAGAACCGAAGCTTTACAAGATGAGCGTCATTTCGCTAGCTAAGCTAAAAGGCCAGTACCCAGTGAATTTCGGGAAAAAATATTTGACCCTTTCACTTGCTTGCGCATCCATCGTGACGGGATATGAGATGCAGTAATGTGTACGTTCGAATCGGACTGATGAGTATAACTTTTCTTTTGTTAAAGCTGGATTCCATGTCTCGATTATTTGGCTTTTGATTTTTCGTTCAATTTAGGTGAAGTGAAGTATTTCTGGATTCTTTGGTTGAGTGAAAAATATTCATGACAGAATCCGAAAAGTTCAAAAATTGCTTCCACTTCCTTTAGTTCGGTTTAAATTCACTGAATTGGCATGAAGTTCTGTTGTTCATCGCATGAAAACTGAGACATCTACATGCTGTTGTCCCAGGAGTGCGCTAACCCAAAGTCACTACTGTTTTAGTTTCTTCTTTGACAAACGATCGCTTCCAATCCGTGGACAACCTATATCTACGTCTTACCAAGCGCTAAACATAGATACACTTGTGCGTCTGTGTCTCCAGCTTGGTTCCTAACTCACAATTGTTAGCAACTAGCAGAACCAATTAATTTGTACTAATTTAATTATTCGATTGTTCAGTTGTTTGGTTTCCGAAACGATTGTTTGGTAGCAGTAAATCTGTTTAATGTATTACTGTGAAATGTTTGTTGCTCAGGTATTGAAGATGGGCTATCTGGTAGCTCATTCATCGAATATCACCCTCCCAAAAAGGGGGAAACTCGCTTTGAACGGTGACAAATTCTCTACAGCTGTCCATGTTGGTGACTAGGCGAAGTAATATGTCCCCACGAGAATGTTGCACCCAACTTTATGGCCTGCATCCCAATGTTCCGTTCCCCCTTAACCTAGAAACGTACACGCGAAATTCAGGCAGAGAAAGCAACTGTACACATATTCACACATTTGTTTGAAACGGCCAGCTTAAAATACCGCTCAAAAGAGCACGTCAAGCCTGGTCAACTGACTAGCTTAGTCCCTTTCACAGTACTCACATCTCTATCTCCGACATTACGTGACATTTTATTGCTCTGACTATTTAGCATGTTGATCACGTGGACAATTTGCGACACGGTTTGTAGACGACATACTGACCACTTTATAGATACGGGCTTTGTTTTGCCGACTTCAATAATAGACCAGTAAGTAATAAATCGCTTATTACCAGTTAAACTAACCAATCCAAATTTTCTTGTCCAAGTGCGCAGGTAAAGAGTAAGCCAGTTAGCTTGTTAGTGAAACGTGGGTGGTTGGATCATGCGATACCGCATAAATGAATGTGAACATCGTGGTGAAAAGACCTCAACCAACAGTACGACTTAGTGTTTATGCAACTGAGAACTCTTATTTAACAACTGTTAATGAATTGTGCGAAATTTCCGTGCAGTTGTCACTGCGCGTGAATATTAACCTCGGTGTTTATTTCGTCAGGCGTAAAGAGAAAACTAACGTAATTTGTGAGTCTGTTTGCGTGTTTGATGATGATGCACGGGAGAGGGATTGTTAATTCTCATTTAATTGATGAATTTAAGTGTGCCTTTGAAAAACTATGATCTTTAAGCTCCGTTCGTTTACCAAAATTGCCTCCGATGTTTCCGAGTTCCATAGACAAAAAGCTAGAATTACAAATCACTAGAAACAAGTGGACAATCCTCCAGAGTTAGATCAAGTAAGAGAAATGATAACCCAGGTTTTGGACAATTTAGTAATGCTTGGAATGGAGCATTCATTATTGCAGAGAAACTCCCAAGGGATCAACAGAAAAGCTCAAGTCAGACGGACAAACCCCAAATTCATCCATTCCCAAGGGAAAAGTTACTTAGTATGAATTGGTTTACTGATGAAAGTCGAGGCTACAAATGGACAGAAGACGAAGGGAAAATGTGTTTTGTGTCCTAACGACTTACGAAATACATCTGGTCTTACTACTTGTATGTTCTTGTATGAATGCAATGGGGATCACCTAGAATGACTCAGACGTGTAACCTAGGTAACCAAAATGAAATGGAATGATTTGCCAAGCTGACCGAAATACCATCGTTAATTCGCAGTGAAGGATAGAGAAGCCAGAGAATAGCCACAGAAGGAATTGGGGGAATTTTAGTGTTCAGCTACAAAGACAGAATAAGTTATCCGGTTTATATTTACCAACTGATAGGTTATGTTGCTCTAAAGGTTACTTGTACTTGAAACCCCATTTGAAAACGAGAATTCGTGACTACACAAGTAATGTTGACTAGAGTAATGTTGGGAATAATTTGAATAAGAGAACAGCAAGGGAGATTTCGATGGTAAACCTTGAGTCAACCAACTGTGAATTAAAACCATTCGTGAAATTATTCTATGAACAAAAGACAGAAAGATAGCTTGGTCTGCTGTACGCGGTACCCATAAACGTTCAAAGATAGCGTTCGACTTCGAAGCCAAAAGGGCATACCAAAAGCATCCCTTTGGTCCATGAGAGGAATTTCGGACAGTGCGACCAAGTCACGATTCGAAATCTACGTGCCTGTATGTTAATCGTGACATAATTTCAAAGTTTACCATAAGGTTTGTCAAATCAGTCCAGGGAGACACATCACCTCGCTGGATTACTGCTTCAAAGCAGAGCAGACTGGGGTTGCTGCAATGAACTGATCATTTCAATAGATAGAAGGCATCGAAGTCAATGCACTATGAGAAACTGTACTTGCCCACAACAATATATCCTAACGTGCTTCTGGAAGTATGCATCAGTTAATTAGTTCTTGTATTCGGTCCTACACGTTTGTCGTAATTCAAGGTGCAACCAGAAAAACTGACTGGGATAGAGCCGTCGCAGGAAATGAGACGCATTTGGTTTTCCTGAGACCACGAACGAAAAGGAGAGCTTTAATTCCTATTGAAAATCTTCACTTATATAGCATTTTGTGTCTACTTCACTTAGTAGCAAGCAATAAACATTACAAGACCCAAGCTTCATCGTAAAAGCCAAATCAGCTACGGAGACTGCAATATTTACCTGCCTTGTTTTATTTGAATGGCACGACATCTAACTGTCCACGCTACATTTTGGTCCTGCCCCCTAGGAAATGGACTTGGTATTGCCCGGCTAGATTATCATGTCTAAACGCTGTTCTTTTTCTTCATTGGTGGACTTTGCAATATTCCTTCACATTAGTGAATTTTTCTTGGCCGCTGCTGCTTGCTGTAAGGCCGAGGGGGTTTAAAAGATGAAAACTTGCTGGTTGGCGAGCCGAACTTAGCCCCGGTCCACTAATCATGGTATTGGTGTCGTCTGCGATCGATGCTAACGTTTGGCTACGGGTCTCAAAATTGTCGGCTGTACCAAACGCCTGACGGAAGTAGTTTTATATTCACACATGCGCAACATGTGTTCAAGAATCTCGTTCAGAAGAGAATATCGACGGCTGTCCGCTTCGCACAAAGAGGTCACAATGATATCAACAATACCAAGTGCTGAAGAACAAAAATTCCCGTCTGGTCGTTGAAATCAACTCATCAAATAATGACAAGTCTACTGTTGATCTCGTTTATTCTTCAGATGACGTCAAATGCCTGTCTACTCTGTGTTTTCCCTGACTTGTTATCCCAAATCACTGTCATTTGTAACGTGTATATACCACCGATTTTTATTTAGCTTAGTATTCTGTCGTTCTACAGTACTTTTTAGACCAACTCAAGTTCCTCCCCAGAAGAAGCCAGTGTAAAGGACATTCGATAACTGATCTTGCTAGTACTCTTTCACTTTTGTCGTCCCGACTAAGTGATATTTCTGTCCCCCATAAAAAGATAGCTTTGTCCTAGACCAAACAACTGCCAATAACCCGAATCTTCTTTCTTCTAATTTAAAACCTTGTTGCCACAAATGACCATTGCTTGTTTTTTCTACAACGGAAAAACTATCCCAGTACTGCCAATGGGTGTCCACTTAATCAATTCAAACAGAGCTCGAGTCGTCGTAATCTTTCTTTTTATTAAACATCCCACATTAAGACAGTAATTGCAGTTGCTTTTTCATGGTTTTCATTTTTCCAGGCCGCAGAACTGTCTACTGAGACCTCGTATGCCAATTCTAACCTGTGTTGCTTTATTGAAACATTTTGGTCTCACATCCGCTCATCCCAGCAGACATCTTGAAATCCCTTGCAGAGCGTCCGCCTCTGGTTGTTTTTGCTTTCCTTTGGCGATTTTTAAGTCTTGTGGTGCCCAGGTTGCTACACCGACCACTAATTTTGTTAGTGGATCATTTTCCCGACCTTCGATTCGTGAACTGTGTCATCCAGCTACCATCATTCCGAGCCCCCAAAGGCCCTAGCTCGATCGAAGGAATTAATGAGCTTCGCTGCGTTCTTCTCACATTGGAATCCTTTGAAGTTAAGAAAAAGACCGGGCCCATCTGTCATCAAATACATCTCAGTCTACTCGCAATTATTAATGATGTACTTTTAAAGGCCTCTGAATGCATCAGGTGATATTTTTGCCCTAAGTTGCCACCATTGACACTGAAGCGCATCACACGATCCCTGAATGACGCTGTACAATCTGTCTCCTGTACACTTTAGCAATTCCCCAGAATTCGACTCGATAGGCTTATTGCATCTTTTTTAGAATTCGGACACTTTTGACCGTGCCGCACAAACTCCTTCTTGACCGTCGATCTATTATCACAGTCGAGTTCGAAAAATTCAGGATCGGTTAATCGTTTCCGGTCCACGTGTCAACATGTTGCTTTTCCGACCCACCTTAGCCATCCAAATAATGTGCGTGTGCGGATTATGCTGTCTATTTCAGCCAATTTCCAGCTCGACCGATCTCAGAAAATTGCTGGGGCTCCTGCCCCGAATGAAATATTGCCTCTCTCATTTCAGTCTAAACGTAAAATCTATGTAAATGCCCCTAGTGAACATTCAATCTTTCTGGCACCTTTTTTCCCTTAGTTCCCGTCACGTTGGATTTGAAGTTCATGTCCATTGTCAGTTCCGTCAGCTATCGCCGAGAAACCAATCGAATATTTCCAATCTAATATTAATTAGCATGGCGTAGCTGACCATATCGAATGGCGAAACTAAGTCTGTTTCGAACATCAGCAACACTTTCATCCAACGTGTCCTACCGGGTCGTATTTTGCTGTTTATCTGTAATTTTTCGGGGCCTATTAAAAAAGTTTTTCAAAGCTTATCTTCATAATTACTACCCGTGCCTCAGTCACTCACCCTGGTGTTCCCGCTGGACCGGTCAAAAAATTGTGCTACTTCGTTCTGGCCGAAGCACAAATGATCCTATAGGACCTAACCAAATATCTGTGCACTGATTTATCCCTTGGCGACTGTGACGCAAATAAAACTTCGACATTTCGCTTCCAGATTTGCCATGTATCGAAATTTCCCATGTTCCATCTGGCGCCGACAAAGATGACTAAGGATAAAACTATAAAGGAGTTTCTTGGCAAATTTGGATGGCAGTTACAGCTACTTTTGTATTCCGCTTAAGCAAAATTTTCCGATATTTGTTTACCCAAATGTGAGCATGGTCCGTGGAAAAGTCGACTTTACCAACCACAAACATTGGTCTGCTTCTTTTTACGTCGAGTAAATCAATACCGCATGTTTTATTTTCCAGCGTTTACTACTGACAGATTTTTGTCATGCATCTCATGAATTTATACAAATGGAAAAAAAACGAAATACCGAACGATGTGCAAAAGGTACGAGTCGCTATGACTACGAACCGACAGACTAATTGCACTTATGACAAAGCGTGTACCTACCAAAGAACCAAGAAGGCTAGGCAACTCAGTAATAGCGGCTCACTGGGCAGATCAAAAATCGTTCGTCTATGTCTGATAAAAAGAAAAATGTGGCAATAAGGTCAGCCCAAAATTTCTGACTTGCTTTCTTCAGTCGTTTTCTGTCGTCCTTCAGGGGGAGGGGGAGGAAATTTCGTACCAGTCTCCATAACTAAACGTCGCGCTGAGTGAACTTTCAAAACGAATAAGCTCCATGGAATGCTGATGACCTAAGGTCATGGAAGAAGAACGAGAGCGGTATTCTGTCCCGCTCATAATGTGACCACTAAAATAAGGGTTTTAACTGCTTTCCACTGAATCTTGCGAAGAAAAACAGTCCTCGAGAAATCCATTGGCAAAAGTACTAAGCAAAAACCTTTGTGTGTGACGTGTGGGTCTTTGCTGATGTGATTCAAATTTCGACGGACAATATTTGCTCCTTGCAACAACCCTTCCAGAGATGACTTTCTCATGTTATTAAAAGAGACTAGCGGAAAATATGAATACATCAATCCTTCCCACTTGTGTATTTGTGAAATGAATTCGACAAGAATTATTTAAATGCACGCAACTTTGGTAACCAAGGTAAAGTTTCATGAACAAGAAAAGCAAAGACCTACTCAGGTGCAAAAAGAGTCTGCTTAAAATTAGGGTATAATCAACCGAATTCAGTTTCTTTCCATCAATGTGTTCATAGTTATGCTTCAGCGAACAAACCAAATTCTTCTCAACCAAATTTGGAAGGACTACCTCATCCGTTTGTGTTGAACGATAGTTTTCAGAACTAAGGATTCCCGACCAGCATCCAAATTAAAGCTGAATTCAAGATGATTTGGAGAAATTCCCTAAGTAGATAATTTGCTATCTTGACGATGGGACAAACAGCTAGCCGAAGCATGTTTGAAAGGCCGGATAAAGTAATGAGAAAACTAGGACAACCGACCTAATTTTCTCTACACATTTTGTGTGCACCCCTGTTTTCCATCATTAAACGTCTACTGACAAACATACCGACTGTGTTCGGTCCTACCAAGCGTATTTTTGACACTGTCAATTTGTTTGTTTTTAAAATGAAGCTTACCGTTTTTGGTCGGCTTAAAAGAAACTTCCAACTGACTGTCCATATTCGGTCCACGGGTGCGTGATCCTAACAAAAATTGGGAGTTTTCCTGTTCTTGTGATTTGCCCTATTTGCTGTGAAATGATTCATTCGTGGTGAACTGTCTCTGCTGTTCCCACGCTGCCCACTCGAAGTAGGGCAGTGGTAAGTAATTATTACGCAGGTAATTACCTAATCCTGCAAAAACATTGCCCCGGTGGCAAGCAACAAAAATGCTTACGTTGGATTGTTGATCAATAAGACAAACTCCAGCCGAAATTGTTTTGTATCAGTGCTTTCGTACTTACCCAAGCAAAATTTTGTAAAAAATGTCCCTTGTGCTATTCAAGAGACAAGTCAAAAAATGTTGTTTTTGTATTTTCTAAATATACCAACGCAATTAAAGACCTAATTGCAACGATTTCATTTGTGTGTGTATGTACGCGCGCGCATGTCGGTTTTATATTCAGTAGCCCTGATAAAGGTGCGGGTATCATGATTATGACTAGAAACTAGTGTGCCGAAAAGTTGCGAGCCACTTTGACGGACACAAAATTACTCCTTGCCGTTTCGGATGAAAAAATAAGACGAATCATTGTGAGCAAAAAATTAACACCATTTTTAGAATCTTCAGCGAAGTGGCTGGATAGATGATGAACTATTCGATCGATCGAAATCCAACGTCTCAGTTATTCCTAGACTGTACGGTTCGCTAAAATTCCACAAGGAAAAGTTGCTGTAGGCCCCACTTAGCCAGTGCCAAACTCCTCATACCACATTTTTGCTAACTGGTTGGTAGAGTTTTTCTAACCCGCTACGTAAGCAAATTTGCTTGCACCGTGCCAAAGACATCTTATTTTCTGGATGCGACAAGAAATATGAGCGTTTTAAATAATACAATATTCTCACCGGGTGCAACACCAATGTTCATAAATGTGCGCCTTTTCGTGACTATACAGTTTGTGACCAGGTTTCTGATGGAAAATAACATCAATACACAGTTAGCGATTGGCCTTTTTGAACTACTTCGTAGATGTACGTTCAATGTGCACTTCCTGGTAAGTGACAGTATCTATCGGCAGGAAAATGGGATAGCCATGGAGTCCGTCTGGGTCACAGTCTAGATATTTCCTAAATGGGAGTGAGTGAATAAAATTAGCTTAAAGAAACATTCGAAAACTTAAATGTTTACCATCGTTTCGTCGAGGAGATATTGTGTCACTCGCCTCAGCCTTGGCGTGCTAGAATTATTACAACAGTTCGATGTTGTTCATAGCCCAGGGCACACCGTGTAAAAGGAATTAGGTAATCATATCCCTTCAATGGATGTGCTACAGTCTAGAAAAGAGGTCGAGTACGGTCAACATTCCATATCATAGTAGCAACACTTGGGCCGTTTAGCATACAAACTTTTATAGTTTTGTATCTACAAGACAGAAAAAGAATATGGCAAAGTATCCAGTTTCAAAAGCCGGGAAGATGTGTTCATCAGACAATGAGCTTAAGATGGTCACTAATGTTCTTTGAAAACATGTACGATAGCAAAGCTGGACAACCTGAGATGTTCACGGTCGAGGGGAAAGGGCTGTTCATTAGTGAACTTTTCAAAGATCATCGCTTATCCGAAATCCCTATTAGGAGTCTCAGTACATCAATAAGATCCATCTTTAGAGTCGCGAAAGCGCGTTGTCCATTCGAATCCTCATCCATGATATGCACTCCGAAAAAGGACAAACTGCCTATATTGATCGGTTCCGCGGCAGTATATTCACCCATGTGCATCTGTCCACGCATTGTGTTGATCGTACGACGTCACAATTGCCCATCTACGTGAACGACCACCATCCACGCGAGCTTAATCAGGGTAGATCAGGGACCATGTCTAGTGCCGTCTTAGCACACTTGGCAGAATTCGGTCACCGCTTAGGCCCCAACCAAACACCTAGGATCATCGGCCTAGTGCCGCCTAATCGATCCAAGAACACTTAAAAATGCCGAAAGTTTTGGAATCAAGCCGAAAACTTCTGATTCATGCGTCACACGCACCATGGCCTGCAGCAGCACATGCACAATGATGCCACCTGCTGTGACACGGACCGGGCGACATTTATGACCTAATCACACTGTCATCCGTGAGACGGTAACACGACCGACCCCACTTCATACCGCATTCACAATTGACAATTCACACGCATGCATACGCACATCTGCACACACGTGCACACAAGTGCACACATCAGTGAAATCACTGTCGTGTAAATTCTGATGGCGAATTTGGAAATTTCGAAGTTGTTCTCCTGACTGGAGTTCTCAAAGAAGAATTACCGATTTCTAACCACGAGACAGTTCACACATTTTAGCAGTTATTCCGCAGCGTGTAAGTGTTTCCCAATAAAAGGTGACCGTCACGAAATTTGGTTTGCCAATTGGAAGGGAGGGTAGTTGGCCACGTGGAAAATGACCCGTCGCGCTGACTATCCCAGAGCATGCAAAACAGAACTCATATATGTGACTGCGAAATTCAGACCGATAAAGGAATCTTACCTGCGATTTCACATTAATATTCGAAGCATTTTTTGTACTGTGATATGAATTGTATATGATAACTGGTCTGTGAGCTGATTTATGCAAATTGGATCCAGGATATTATTTTCTGACTAAGCGACCAAGCGCAATGTTAAATGCAGTGCTCGTTCCTAAACTTGCCAAGACGTTGGCTGTTAGGAGATGGTTTATGATTAAGATACAAGTTAGGACTGGGAAATTGTGCTTCTATACGGAGAGAGGGAATATGTGACGTCCCCCGGTCGGAGTTAGCTGTAAGAGAACCACAATCCAGCTTCGATGGATACGTAAAAAGGTACTTTCCAACCAAGCGAGCAGAATACTATGGTCATTTGGTCATGCATGCTGTTAAGCTCAAACCATGTTCAGACTTCAAAACCTTCATAAGTTTTTTCCTCCAAGACTATTCGTTTTTGATAACATGTGGAGGTGTAAGCAAGTTCCCCTGCAGCGAATTTTAAACTTCATTAAGACAGCAAAACACGTAGAAGCAGATGGTCAGAAAATTCAATGGAGCAGGGAAATAAGAGAATTTATAGCGCTCACATCAGCTGTGGCAGTGTTTTATCTGTGAATCGAATGTGAATGGAGTAACGCACTGTTAACATGTTGCTGTGCTACTAACTAAGAAGGATATTCTTCTGGTTAGTTAGGTCAGACCAGACTGGAAGTGACGGTAAATTGTTTCTGAGCTCCCCGAGCGTCATGGAAGCGAGTCATATCTGCCTCTCTGGTAGGTCAGGTCTGGAGAGCTGCCACGGGACATGAAACGGAAGACGGAAAGCTCCGATACCTCTCGCCAAGTTGTTAACCTCGGACTGATGCAAAACTACGGCACCAGTGTTATGGCCTGATGATTCCTGCCCTCAACCGCACTGGGCGAGGCTTGCGGATGGGTTCCGACCGGTGTGTACTGGTGCGACCAAAGTACATAATCTGATGCTTCCTAACAAGGATGAAATGGCTGAACAGTGAGTGCTTCCATGGTTTCTTAATCGTGAACGATGATATCACATGGTTAATTATTTCATGAAAACATTTGCTCTCCTAATACTAACACATGCAATTTGTTTTAAAAACTAATAAATGAATGAAAAATAACTGAAGCTTCATATTAAATCATATTACTTTTCAGTTGTAAACAAATCACTAGTCTGTATTTGAATGAAAACTATTAGGCTGGCTGCTTAGAACAGCTCCTTGGCCACTTTTCGTATTTTCATTTGTGACCTATTGGCCATTATGCCACCTGAAAACGCATTGAGTTAGATGCACTAATTTTCTCTTTATCGTTTCACCGAAAGCCTCCTATGGTTTTCATTTCCAAATTTCCGACTAAACCTTCCGACCATTCGTCGTTTTGCTCAAGGACTCTGAGCACGGTACCCAAGGTCAATCCACTACTTCGGCTTGGACAGCCAAGTAATAGCTGGCCCACGAAGGAATCACGGATCTCCATGCCTCGCTGCTGACGTGGAAATGGGAAATGAAAAACTGTCGTTTGTGGTAAACTTTGCACACTGTTTCCTTTCCTCTACTCGTTTTAACTCAACCTCTTCGTCCTTTTCTATGACTTTAATGACACCTTATCTGTGCTCAGATTAGTGGTATATATATATGACTAAGGGCCGTTTCTTAGGTGACCAATAAAACATTCAATATAAATTGTGAAAAACAAACCTATTGGAATGCTCACCTGAAATATTTTTGTTTCAGCTTTCCGTTTGACATTTTGGAATACAAGTTTCGAAAACGTTGCCAAATTATGCAGTGATGTCTTGACGATTACTCTGCTGCACTGGGGCACACAATTTGATTCCTATTGAAATGTAAACCTTTATTGGCAACCCCACGAATTTTTGCATCTAAACTGAATGCACCGTTTGTACACAACTGCCGACGACAAAATGTTCACTGCTGTGATGAACTATGTCATATGTTTGATCTGAAGTATCCGTGACTAGATCAGCCAGTACAGGACGACAGAGTCCGCTAGCCTGGGATCAAATGGTAAGCCTGAAACTAGCCAACAGTAGCATAAATCTAACTAATACACACCCAACCATCTATGTTACGAAGTCATACATGTGGTGAAATTCAATCGCCAGCTATAAATGATGTTAAGACTTACAAATATCAAAAATTGTTCAGAGAACACCAACAGGTAGACGATGCAAAAGTTTTGGAAAATATAATTTGAATTGAAAGATATCTCGTCCTAAAAACGACTCTAGTTCTATGACAGTTGGAAAATTTGATCGAAATCAATGTTCAGTTGCATTCAATATTTTCAATGATTGTAGATTTAGTAAAGCCGGTCGGTTGGGTTAATCAGAAGAGTTGAAATGACAAACAGGAAATGCAACAATCAAATATAGCTACGTGTTTTTCTGATCAACGGTTGAAGGAATTAAAAACAAGCAGTAAATACACGGGATGACTGATTTTCAGCACTACTCTTTCTCTCAGCCTCGAGATGAATTCGCACGTGCGCGTGTGCGCCTGTGCGTAGAGTGACGGAAAGCGGTACGTCATGCAAATCGGAATTTCTTCTCACTGACAGTTTCCATTTTTTGCGATGCACCCATTCGAGCATTCATGTTCTCCTTGATCGTGTGCGGAGGAAAAGCACCAAAAAATGACTTCTGCGGAAACACGCTGTAAACAATGCTGCACAGCTCAGTGAAATACTTGATTTCTACAGATATCTTTACTGATTACGTGTATCCCGTCATAGGATTTGGGCGATCTGGCCTCTACGTCACATGCAGACGAGTCAATCTGCCAACACAAAGAGATTGCAAGTTTAAACTTGACAGTTTTCGCTTCCGAATTAGGGATATTTGTCCAGAGCTTCATCAAGAAGTCCGCATTTTTTATTCGAATTATCGACCGACCCTAATTAGTCGATCAGTTGACTACTCTCTCATGAAGCTGCCAAGGAGTTTTAACCACCGATGATTTCCGTAGACCTAACAAGTTGGAATGATGTGAACCGTTGTCTATGACGTTCAACTTGTGACCCAGAAATATTGCGAAGACACTCCAACGACAAGCACCCAGTCAAAGATAACCTCACCTTCCAAAGAAAGCTGTTGAAGTAGACAACGGAGCCATGAGGATCAGATCAACTTAATGAAAGTCCAGGGACTTAGATTTTGGCTCAACGGAAACAATGCTCAGCTGTTTGAACGGAACAATTACGTTGACGAGAACCAGCAGCCTAGTACTTCAAATTTGCTGGAATGCCGGTAACTTGTCTTCACCGACTGATGGGCAGAACTCCAAGATGTATAAGCCGAATCTGAGGTATCATCGTATAAAACATTTGGTTTGTCACAACACATTATAAATAGTGTTCTTCTTCACTATGATTCTTCGAATGACCACCCGGATGGGCGCATGCGCAATTAATCCAATGTTGTGACATCTTGAACGAGACGGCAGTAGCCGGGGCCGTGTAAGTTCCGTACGTGAATGCCCTCTCTGGCGATATCCGTCAGCGTGAAGCTCTAGAGAAAAATGTCAACCTATAATTGGATTTAGGCAAAACCAACGGACATGAATTCCCGGAATATGACATTTTTCGGGGCGATTTCGTGCTATCGGTATTGAAAAGCCACTAGGATTTATCTCACCGGACCTGGTTATTGGTGAACTGGGAAAATGTCTGAGAGACAATACAAACCAGGCACCAGCTGGATGGCACTTTAAAAATGACTTCCGAAACTGGGCCGTTTTTTATTTAGTTAAGTTAAAATCATTTGAGCACTTCACATCAACCCTTCGCTTTAGGCAGTCGAAATATTCACTCTCATCTACAGAAACTACAGGTGATAAAACAAATACACGCTGAGTACAACTGCAAATATTTCAGTCGATTTTGACGCAAGTATCAATTCTGTCGTGTACGAAAAGCAAGAACACGTGAGCTATTTCTTGGCAAACGTATTGTGACGTTATTGATTATGCCAAATGAATTTACCTTTTTTCTGTGACATGGAAATTAGTCAGTCCAATCTTAGCGTAACCTAGATCTAGAGAACCGAGAGGAAGGAAATTTATTACCAACACAGCCTTATCTTGGTGATGAATTCACCATTTTCCGTTGTCATTCTGTTGCAATAACATCTGTTTTACCGCTGGTCTCTTTTTAGAAAGGTCTGTATGCAATGTGACAAATCAGTGTATGGTTACCACCTGTCAGGATGCAACTATACCATTTGCCACGTTATTTCAAAACTGTGTCAAAATCGTTCAGATTTGTGTCAAAAATATTTCAAAATGGGTAAACATATGACGATTTCACCAGACTTCTCAGAGATCCATCTGCTCGCAAACTGTCAAGCAGCTTGCAAATAATCAGTGCATCCCACAGTTCGTACGCACAAATGTGTCCACTTAACATGAGACACTTTGCAAGTCTGTGTAAGAAAGATCACAACAAATCGGTTGAATAAGAATTCCGAATAGTTTTGACACAATCCCGAATAACTTGGCATATTAGTAATGTTGAAAATGGTGTAAACACTACGGGTGAAATTCATTCCCTACTTCTGACAGGCCTCACGTGTTAGGCATGTAGTGTCTGCACGCTTTGTTATAATTAACTAGCTGTACAAGTTATGTGATAACTCAGAGCAACGAATCGGTGCCGAAATAAGGTTTACCTCGTTTCACGATAAATAATGTGATGGTTAATCCCTAGCGTATTCTGTCTTTCGATCCACAATGATCAACTTCCCCTGTACCTCGGTCGGACTAAAATGGCCGCGTGCGTGTCCAATCTGAGACGTGGGATGCATTAGGATTTTACTACACAGTCGGTCAGAGAAAAAATTTTGACCAAAAATGCTTCAAACATTAAGCCATTTTTAGAGAAAAATGCCCAGTCAAATCAACGCTCATCTTGTCAGGAAGCATTTACTGTCACGTCTCGCAAGAAATGCGTTGACTAGCTAAAAGCTATCGATTCCTTGACCGCACGAGTCTGGTACGAGAGACTGTTGTGACAGTCACTTGCGTATCAACGCAACACCTCCCAATTGCGAACACGTGTACACACAGACACATGCAAACAAGCTCTTACGTACACAGTACCTAAGTAGCAGGAAACAAAACAACATGGGGTGAACATCACGCATCAGCCTTAACGGGGAATTGTGTTTGAGCAAGACGGCGGGGTATAGGCTTAGAAAAAACCGTTTTATTGTCGACCTGGAATCCGGACAAAACGATAACAGTGAATGAAAATTTCACGTTAGAGAGCGTGTGGGATTGTTAAATGGAAAATCAGTATTTCTTCGGCCTGTTACACTAACCACAGGGACAAAATCAGATGCGTTGCAGATTGAACCATATGAAAAGCATACAAGTTGATTTGGGGGTCACAATGCAATCACGGTAGCGATTACTAACCGTCTTTGGTCTTTTGCCTTATTTGTTAGTTTAAGAACAATGCGCATTATTTTCTGGATGGCGATCGTGCCCATAGAAGGCCACCAGATGGAGAAGGTGACTGGTGGCTTGAGGATTGTAATCGGCAACCCTCCGACTGAAACACAGTGATGCTAACCGCTTAACTATCGCCGGTCAGTGCAGTTCTTTGGCAAGTAACTGCTAACCGTTCTGCGGCTTAATACCACAGAACAGGCTGATTAAGTGAGACACGGCGTCAAACCTGTTTATTTCATAGGCTAGTTTACCAAATGTGAGCCACAATGTACTGGTTTTCCTTGGTATAGATCGACCTCCATAAGAGTTGATTTCATACACGTCAGCACACCGGACCGTGTTTCGAGTCTAACGAAACTCGGATGTCGATTATTAATCATGTATGCAGGTTTGTTGACTTAGGAAACAGACAATTTGGTTTTGCTCCGTGACTTAATAATTTCCGTTTCCAAGCGCTCGCCTTCATAGGCAAACTAAATCAAAGAATTTCTTTCCATAGCTTCCCCGGTAGTTAGTGATTCAGTCTGTCTCTGTTACTAAAATTTTGTCCAACCGGAGACCCCACAATGCAGCATAATTTTTGCAGCTTTCCAAAAGCTGCTCCAAGCTGAATCAGCGCCAGGTAAGAATTGATTCAGACACGATAAATCAACCATTAACTGTTAGCTGTTTTAGTTGCCGTGGGTTTGGACTTACGAAGTTAGGAAATTCAAGCGCACTGCCTCTCAGACTAAGCCCAAGTAGCTCATACCGGAACCTCTGAGTTTTCAATCGACCATAGAATATTGAAAAAAGTCACAAATTTAGGATGCATTCATCTCAGGATCTCAATGTCTAATCACGACTGTGTCACTCGATTTTTATTGGACAAATCACCAGGATCATTGACAAGATTTTTCAGGTACTTTTTCGAACTCGTGATAATCTGCTCAAAAAGCTTGCAAAGTCTTTGCTTGAATCCGTCAAATGTTTTGTCTTTTACAGGTTTCCTTGCGTACATAATTCCGTTTGCATCACTTTTCTCTACTATTTTTCAACCAAGCTCATTGTCCATCAGATTTCTGAGCAGTTTGAAAAACAGGATGTTTGAAGTTGAACTGGTAGCCAGTACTTATTCTGACAGAAATTTTGAGTGCGGTTTCTTACGTGTTCGACCATGAAATTTTGATCATGAAAATAAAATTAGTATTCCCTAATGTTAGCTAAATGTTATTTTGCGATGCGTTTAGCTTAAAGATTGGTGCCAGTACCATTCCTCTTCACTCGATTACGGTCACGGCTTACGGACAAGCTCAATACGGCGTAGAACTAAGTGGGGTAATCGTGTCAGGACGAGTGAGCAATGAGTTGTCGCGGCTCAATACGTAAGTCAAAGATAAAGTTTTCTACACAAACAATTGACTTTGTCTTTTGAAATATATTGTAGCTAATCTTAGCCTATTACATAGGTTCCGAATGTCAATCAGAACAGTTGATTAGTTAAAGATAATCCGACGAGGCACAGATGCATTTCATTCCAAATCAATCCATGGTCGAAATCAGAGAAAGTGAACTAGATTGAATGAATGCCGACTTCCACTACTTGTATAACGTTAGGACGTGTTCATCTGAGTTCTTTGATGAATCTGTTCCAAGGGACACCAGCTGGTGCTCGGATGTTCAGATGGTATGATGTATGTAGTCGCCATTAGTCAGTAATAATGAGAAGAAGGTAAAGACGTTCGGTCCTAACTCGACTTTCGAAAGGATCCTTGGAGGATAAAGACAGCATTGATTATTCTCTGAAAGCAGTCGAAATATTTTGGGCTGACTTGCACGATGGATCATTGAACAATTATATTTGCCTGCGTGTTGGGCAGTTGTTGACTGCGGACAACAAACAGCAGAATGTTCTCTTTTATGTTGCCGGTAACTACTCATTTTGCTCTGCAGTTCTTTCCCAACATATAAAACTTTCATCGGAGACAAAGCATAACACGGCTACTTTGGAATTCCTTCTATGATTTTCATTTGCAATGCCAAAATCAAAAGCGGCGGTTGTGGTCTTTTTAGGTAGGTGAAAATGAACTCCTCCATTCGATAAGTTTTTAGCTTTATGAGACACGAATTCCGGGAAATTGTAGAATTGGCATTACTTTCCTAACTATAAAGTAAAGTCATAGTGTTTACCGATTTCAAGTTTTGTAAGTTATTTAATTCCATTCGTGATGAAGTTTATAATTCAGTTTCTAAACTTTTACAGACTTTGCCGTTGTGAAACCATCTCTCTGGTGAACTTCTAGTTACCGTGCCCTGAATCAAAACAAACCCACCCTGCATTGCTAAACCCAGTTACTGGTGTTTTTCACACCAGGATGGCAAGGAATTTAACTTGATCGGACAATTCACAGCTGCATATTAGGAGCAGAAGATTGAATGTTTTTCATAAAATAATTCACCATGTGATATCATCGCTCAACTCACCATAAAGTAACCATGGAAGCACTGCACAGATGTTTCATCGTTGTTAGGAATAATCTTCAATGCATATCTACCGCGCCCGAACTGGGACGCGAAACCGGGACGAACGAAATTGAGTCGAATGCCTTGGCCATTGCGTTACCTGGCAGGTTCTCAACGGTTTGTCGGACTTCACCACATGGTGATGTTGCATTTGATTTGCACTACCGCGAACCGCTAGCGCAAGCAGTCGGCCCCTACTGACAGATGACTTCTCTGCAGGTAGCCTAAGTGCGACGAAGGCTTTGGATATGACCTACAGAGCTTGGCTACTTGGTAAGTGTTATTAGTTGAAGATTGAATGCTTTTTCACAGGTGACTTGCGTCCATGCCGTGTGGGTTCACCAAAAGATTGTTCATTCTCCTCCAGATCACATTTGCAAAACTTTCTACCTGTTGTCAAAGGCCAAGAAAAAGGAGAGATGAACTTGTAACTAAACTATCTTCAGTATGACAAACAAGCAAGATGAAGAAAGTTGTCAGAAGGTCGATACTTTACTCTAAACGATTTGTGAATGTTACATTTTGAGTTGTTGCTGAGGGGGGTTGTTACACTTTGTTTTTGGTCCGATTACTATCGTGGCAATCAACAGCGTGGTGACATCTTCCCTTCGAGGAAGTCGAATTACATCATCTGACTGACACAGCAGTACTGTTTGGCAACAGTCAAAAGGCGGTTAATTTATAACAGCAACAACCATTGTCTGCTTCTTTTTGTTTTTAAGGAACTGTTGCTTCCCTAGAGGTTCTAAACAGTGCAGTGAAAATAAGCCATTCATTCAAACATTTTTACGCATAAATAGCAGGCTGACAAATCGCCATTCGCTGTGTGTGCATGTGTGCTGAATAAACTCTGGTTAACCTGCCAATACAGTTTACTTTCTGTCACATTCTATCATTTTCGCCTACAGAACGAATCTAAACAGTACCATGGCACAGATCTGTATCGAAGTATGCGTTTTACGAAGAGAATATCGGCTCATCTGGTCCTGACAACGTCCCATTAACGGCAAATAGGATCCCTAGAGAAAGTCCACGAATGGGAAAATAACCTTCAAATGCACCGAGGTAAGATTACAGTGATAAATTGTCGATGTGTCCCATCGACCGGGTATAGCTGCCTACCCGTCAAGATTTTCGGGAATGTCTGAGACCCATAATGGCGGAGGTCAAGGGGTGTGTCGGTACCTGACTAGTGGAAACATCATTCAATATGCTTTTCGACTAATTTTTACTTCATTATGGACATGACAAAAATTTATTGACCTAGACGTTTTTTCTTCCTTGACTGGTATATAGGGTCAAACACAGGATTATGTATCCTGTCGACCGGTTGCACAGGCACATGAATCCATTTGTTACAGGGACAACGACCGAACTGACTGACATACACACTCGTTATTAGCTGATTGAAGCCAGTTCGAAATGGTTCCGCTAATTTGTTTCCATTTGTCTTTAAGATCTAACTTGACGAACTGTTGGACCTAAGCACTTCTGATCATTATGATTATGAGGAATGTTCCATTTTTGTTGTCGTTTTACTGCTGCTGTTCTAGTTACCTGCGCTGTGTACCACTCAGTCCGTATTGAATGGTATAACAAAATATCTCGATTGCTTGGCAAATCTTGTATGTCTCCGTAAATAAGTAGGTTTGATTTTGCGAAATGATTTCCGTTATTTTCAAGTGAAGTCTGGATAAATTGGTCTACCTATCTAACCAGAATATACACCCCAATGTTTATCGGAACATGGCTGGCCAGCCAATGATTTCCTTACAGTCGCTACGAGAATGTTAAATTGACTCTTCGCAGAAATACGTGGTCTCTTTCAAAGGTATATTCACACTTGATTGCCAGCCTATCCGGAGAAAAGTAATCAGTGAATGGCAAAGGCTTGTGGTAACGCAACAGGCATGTCACGAGCTGCTATTTGGGATTTGATGGTGCAAGTGCTGATGTTGGCTGGTGTTCCTTTTTCCGTCTGTGTGCTTCCCAAGTCGGTCATGCGCTATTAATGTAAGCAAATTTGACGAATACTGGAAGTGTCAATCCGGTTACCCGGATTCCTTTCTCTATTCTGAGTGATAGCAGCTGAGACGGATAAATCAACTCTTGTTTGAGATTCACAGATGCAATCACGTCCCGTTGTACCCAGGATCCTTACACCACTTACAAAAAGGAAATATGAGAGTTTCTTCTATACTATTGGAGTTATTTCGTTTTAATCCGTATACTGTATATAGTTGCTCCTCATTAACTTACCTCGAGGGACTACAGCGAAGGCAGGCGCAGGACTTGTCTGAACCCCAGTTCAGCAAAAACAAAGGGGTGAGAAAAAGCACAACGGAATCTTACATGGTAGTATCGGGACCGAGTTCGGTTCTTAATGTATCGAACTAACAATGTGCCATGTGAATTGTTTTTGTGAACTTTTACTGATCGGTCGAAGTAGTTTTTGACTTGTCGATATTTCGGTTATCGCGGATGATCTTTCTCAAGACTGATTCATAAATTAATGAAACTGGAATAATAGCCTAGAACAACTAGGTGTTAAACAAGGCACGCTCATTAGTTTGCCTGTGTGTGTACAGTGTGTGCGTTGCATGTCTTTATGTAGTGTTATGAAGTGTAAGACTGGGTGTCAGATCACCGTTCCAACTATCCGTGTTGGCAATCCGGGGTTCACCTGAGGCCAAACGGTGTTTTGACCCTTTGGATGTTTATCTATTAAAGCTTTCAGTTCCACCAATAAGCCTGAAATCTCTTCACCGTCGTTCCGGTTGAAACATGCAGGATGTACGGTAACTGTCTGGATCTCAGCGTAAGTAAAATCTAATTTCTTGTCATGAATGATACACAACTAGACTTTTCTTTCCTGAATGACTCTGAGATCACTTCTTTCAAGGGAAAAAATACACACCTAACCAACTTTGATTGGTGTATCATAAAAGCCTCTCAAAAAGTCTATTCAAAGCATCCTCATACCTCAGACACCCACTCACTCGTCCGCACAGTCTCTCAGAAGCTATTTCCAAAGAATTCTCTGAGTTATGGTGGTTAACAGATTGTTATTAAGCCCATAACCTTGATGCTCCAGTCTTCTGTGATCATTCGAAGGTCTGGCCCGGACTTCGTTTTGAAGTCTGCTTTACGAATTGTTTAGTTTACTCGGAGAAGCCTTAACTGGTCGGAGGTCGCCTGCTTACAAATCGGATCACGCTTTTAATAGGGAACCGAAAATAGTGAAATATAATCAGTTTTTTGGAAACAACTCTTCCTAATGGTAGTCACCACCGAATTCGGAATGCACTAAGGAAGCTTCGCGGTATGGGCTCAGCGAAACCGGGACCCCGAAAACAACTACTGAATTCTATTATTTATCCTCATCTCCACCAATGCTCCGCGTCCCATTTCCAGTATTTCTCAGGGCATCTCGTTGCCTCCTGATAAATTTGAGATAAACAAATTGGCATCAAGAATAGCTCTCGTATCAAAAAAGAAATGGACAACTTCATCCTGTAATCTCCAAATCCAGCCAACTGAATGTGGTTAAAACCTTGACTCTTACACGTAGTAATACATAAATTGCGTTTGCCGCAGGTAGTGTCCAAAATTGAACTGCGTAGCTCACTCAGTATGCTTGTTTAATCCTTCCTTGCCCAACCAGGCAAGCCTTTTTCTGTTCCCCTGACTACAGTTTATATAACGTTACTGATCTTACTATCACAAATCTAAACATTCAATGAGAGAGGATTATTTTGGCACCGGAAATTGATTCGATTCCATCAGCTGTGATCTCTCTAATTACCTCCGTATCCATTACGGAGTGTTCCTAAATATCACCCTGCTTCCCTTTCTAGTTTTATTTGTAATTCGAAAGGTACCTAAGCCTTCTGATAAACAACGAAATAAGTATGCTGGCAGGAACATCAGTGGAACCAAATTTGACAACAACTGTCGGTTCTAGGACTCATCTAAATCTCCGACAATTTCAATTCAATAGCCTTTTTGTGGTAATCTGCTACTTATTTTATCTAAATGCAAGACATTTATTTAATTTTAAATTTGGTCGTTTACCTTGCAGGTGACGTGATTGCTTAGTGACAAAACAGTAGTTCCTTAAAGTTACATCAGCAAAGTGTCTGACAGTAATCCTATCACAAAATCTCACATTCATACTACATTCCTACACATGCAACATGGATCTATTTATATTTCCCGCTTGAGATTTCCAGTTTCTTCAAAATTTACCAAAACTGGTTGCCTAATCGGGCATGATTTTTCTTACGCCTAAACGGCTCCCCGTAGATTGTGCAGATATCAGAATAAAATATCTAGCTAATTTGTTTAGACATATCAAAATAGCGTCAACATCCGGTGCACGAATCGCTTGACCTAAAACACCTTGATTTATAAACACTTCGTGCCTCGTACAAAGTATTTTTCTAATAGCTTACCTAACTTAACTCATCCCTGTGTGATAATCTTACTTAGCTTGTGTCCTGTTCATCACCTGGGGCTGAAAAGAAGCTGCCTTATCCCCGAATAATTGAATACCGGGCGTTGATTCTTTCCATTTGTATGGTGTCTTCTTAACGCTTTGAAGATGAACATGAGTGAGCTTTGTCTTTTCAAGAGTTTGCCTTTATTTCCGCATTATCGCATGCTCTGATAATCACTGTATAAGCTTTGCTCACCAAAATAGGTAACACTGATATATATTCCGATGATCATTGCATTAAGCTCGGTTTGAACCTGGTTGGGTGGATTGGCACCAGAATCTCATTTGAGTCATCATCGGCGTGGGTGAAAGGTGAGTTCATTTAAGAGTCACACAGTAATTTGTTGAACGTATTCATCTGTGAGGTAAGATGTCAATCTAACAAAGGATTGTGCAAGTATGGAGATGACTCGACAGAAGGACCCCGCGCGTGATTACCTGACAATGGGCAAGAACCGCGATCCGAGCCGTGTGCTATTTACACTAGCCATACTACCAATAAAAATGAATTGAATCCGATTGGACTTAGAAATTATTCTGAATGAATCGCAGTTTTTGCATCTCGAAGAAACCGACATCGTCGCTTCTGTCTCATCAATTTAGGCTGGACGTCCAACACCAAATTGAGACCTCACAGACGTCAATGGCTCTGGGAATTTCAACTCGTAATCTTGCATACATGCAGTTAAAGAGGCAAGCGTGATAAAAGCCCCGTAAAGACCCACATCTTTAATCATTAAAAGGGTAAAATAATGTGCGACTGGAGAAAAGTGACGGTGATTTTGCATGCACAATGAAAATGGGAAATGGCGAAATTCTTTCAAACTATTTTTAATCTTCTGTCGACATTGTCACTTGTCATATTGATGTTCTAGATATATTCCAGCGCCGAAGTCACCGAGATGTTGCAGCGAATGAGGCCAGTCCATTACTTAGTGAAGCCCAATTATATGTTCTTACTGTTTATCGTATCTGGCATACAATCAAATTTCATATGGCTACGATAGATAAGCGTTTGGCAGTACTATATCTGGGATGCTGTCAAAAATATATGTCGACACTTCAGAGCGAATTCAGTTCTTTCGTGCTTATACTGCTGCTCATCCCTAAACTTATGAGTTCGAAAGGAATTTTGGCAACTAAGGTTCACACTGAATTCGTTCGCCATTCATCGAGTCACACGACCAAGATCTGAGTGAAGTTAGCCCGCCACGAAAAACTCCGTTGCTTTTCACTGCGACTGATAACCGCAAGCTTGGTTGCATGGCTGATGTATTCTCGGCTAGTAATGAATCATTCAAAGCCCGGACGACAAATCCAACGACCGAGAAATTTCAAAACTGTCAGTACAGAAATTTGTGTCTCTGAATAGCAAACCAGCCGCCGGTGGGAAATACTAATAAAGTCAACTTTGTGAGAACACAAGCCTGATGGATTAAGCAAGACGGCTTCCTTGGCTTTCAGCACAAGTAAATGTACAGCCGGAACGGATTCCTACATGCGTGAACATGAAACCAGTCATGTGATTCACATCTAACCCAGTGTCTGTTCAGTAAAAAATTCTGAACAAAAAACAAAATCAAACTAAGTAGGAGGGGGGTTTGATCAATTCACCGACGAAATTCTACTGGGTGAAAGATGAGCATTGTTGTACCAAAGATGCAGGGAATGAAAAAAGTAGAAGTAGAGGATTGTGGAGTATTTCCGGAAGCGTAAACATTGAAACTGGAATGATGCTATCGACGACAGCAACTGTCAACCGTGAGTTCATCCGTCTGCTTATGCTGACGACATCGGTCCGAAGTTTATCACAAGGTGCCATAAAAGCGGACTGAAATCGACCAGAAAAAGCAGACAGTCAAAGCAGTCGGAGAGCACCGAAGACCGAACGAGTAGAAATACGCGAGAAGAGAACGAACGTGGTGAAAAACAGCAACTATTCAAGGTGATAAACTGTTGACAACTTTCCTCTGATACTGTAGCACTTGAATATAAAAACATATTTGTCCCGGTGAGTGAGCTCGCCCTGTGGTTGTGGTTGTGTGCATGAGTGATTAAATGAAAGACTTTGGGAGTGCAGGTAACACTCCGTGCACAGTCTAAATTTTGTTCCCTATTCACACAGGTTCCTAGCTTGGTTGATCTTCCTCCAGCGAGACTGGAGGTGAAATAAGCTACAATTAGGTATGTGACTAAACTATCTGTGCATAGTATACAACTTCCATAAATGCCTTCTCGGTCAGAGACAAATAGCGGAATAGGGAAGACAGGAAAGGAGTGGCTTAATAAATATAATAATCTATAACAGCGAGAGACAAAGATTTCGGAATGAGTGATTGCAAATTTTTAATTAAATATCATTTTTGTAGAAGACAAATATTCAAAAAATCAATCTACTTCGATTCAAAATTTAGGAATTTGAAAAAGCGGTAGATTTATAATTACGTGGCACTTAACGGACTGTTTAGAAGCGTTGTTCGAAGGTGCCATTAGAAGGATAGTAGCTGATTATGAATAAATCGATAAGAGTAATTTCTTGATGTGATCATCTACATGATACTACTTTGTTGTCTTCCATACTGCCGATTTTATCATGCAGTTGCAAATATTCTGATTCATATATGAAAGCGTTTTTCATCTAACCTCGAGGTCTCCGGTTTTCCTCTGAAGAGTTGATAACTCAGACAGCGGAACGCACTTAGTTAGCTAAGTTAGTTCTAATGTGTGGCGAAAATTTCCCTTCTGAGGGAGAATAAGTAAATTTCATGCTAGATATCAGATTTAATATTTTCGTATCTTATACCTAACATTGGAAAGTGTTTGAATAACCAGTAACATACCTTCGATGCGTATCTCAGGTTTCCACTCAAAATCCTTTGACATTCGTGTTATATCGGAGGTTAATTTGCACTTAGCTTGGTAGCAGTGTGACTTGGAAACGAGGTGATCCCTAAATAACAATAGCGTAGCCAAACTCGTGAATATTTCCCACATCAGTCATTATCGGCTGTTGTTGGTAAATATTTATTGGACAAAATTGATTTCGAAGTAGCATTTGAGAACGTTTTTAGCACTATGGCGAATTTACCACCACGCTTCTTCTGCAATAGATTCAATCAAATAACAGCAAGCGTAACAAACTCTAAATAAATCTGCCTCGCATGAATTCACATCAACTTCCATGATCGACACTAAAATTTATTATAAATGTTTGTATGCAAAGTCAAGTGCACGTTTATCCTCGAAAATTCGCTTGTGTTCGCTTGTCGCAAACAAAGCTAAACCTCCTTTGGGAGGTGGTAAAAATGGCTATCCTCAATGGTTAGTAAAGCAGGGTGATAAAGCACTTGTCCAGAGTTTGCAGGACAAAATCTTTCTTGCGCTCAAGTCGTCGATAAATGATAGGTTGGTATTGTAACAGGACTCGAGGAGCTATATTTACGGGCAGGTGGCCGGAGTTCTATGATTTTAACTTAGCTTTCTATGATGAATTTAGAGAACGGCTGTAATAGAATGGGCACGCCCAACGGCCGCTAGGGTCCATGATGCCGAAACACAGACAGGCATGACCTTGAAACCCAGAGTGCGAGAGAACAAAGTAGGTTCTCGATAGGCCAGGTGTGCTAACGAACCAGGAAGCAAATAATGCGTTCAGAAACGAATAATTATGAAGATGACAAACGTAACAACTGTGCAATTACAAAAACCTGAAATTTGTCTGTAACGATATAAAAATAGTGTTCGTTGGGCACGTGATAGGTCGTATATATAAAGGCTGGTTGGGACGGAAACAAAAGTACTGGTCTGTAAATCACGGCCGTTTTTCACAAAATTTTATTGATTGTGCGCCTTTTTATGACAATTCTTATACCGTCATTTTAATCAGCACGATCGCACTTAATGCAAAAAATAAGCATCCTATATGACCACGGATTTTGCCGCGATGTGCATTCGTCGTTCATAAGACGTGTGCTGTTGCTAATGCAGACACAAAAATTGGTGGAGCATTATTTAGCATTTTAACATGATTTATGCAAAGAAAAAAGCTTTATAGTTACACTAACCTGGAATACCTATTGAATCCAATGCGACTATTTTTCCGATTCAGCGAACAGAATTGTATCCGCATTTCTGTCTCCTTCTTTTCCCGATACATGATTGCACGTCTACTGGGGTCGGATTGTTTGTTGACGAATGAGTAGTTTTGGCTTTTATGTCCTATTTTATGTGGAGTTTAAATGCTCGTTTCAGTGTTCTATTCATTCACATTCTCCGTCGTCAAAGTGTCCCCAGACGCTATTCTCACGGTCTTCCTCACCACCTAGAAAGTATTTCGGAAGCAACCAAAATTCCTCTGGGGTGCATTTTTCTTACTGGTGAAGATAAAATACCCACCATTTTGGTTCAACTTCCTGGCACAGTTAAACTCAGCTACATTCATTGGTCTGCTCGTCAGGAGCATACTGACGATCAGTTGTTGAAGGACCGGTGAAAAAACGTCACCGTATTGTTTCACGAAGTGAAAGTACTCTAAATAGCTCTATATGTATGCGTGAGTATAGAAGCTAGCAACAAGTACGAGGGCGAATCCGGTCTATTGCCCTGTTTCCAGGGGTCGTTGGTATGACCGATGCGCCGGTGTATATCGGTGCGTAAGTTCTTCATTTTATACATTGCTATCAAGCCAATCACGGTACAAAAGACGTTAGCCTAATTGTAACATACTGTGACGTTTTGCCAATTCTACTCAGAGCAAGCAGTTTACGCTTACGTTCACACCGGTTTCGTTTGTTATTTTCCAGCATCTAGTTTTGAGTAGAAGGATTGGTGGTTTCCGTTGGAGGTGGAGGTGGTTCTGACTGAGAATAAAATTAAGTCCTGCGAGAGGAATCGCAAATAAGATATCGCAGTGAATTGTAAGTCTGTTTAACAACTTCATTCTCCAGACTCTTTCATAACGTTCTTGAACTATTAAAAAGTCACGTTCACTCTTCAACTAGTGAATAATGTGATGACCAGGCTACTTCGACTCCTGTCTGGGTGACGTACTGTTGCGCTTCCCACAAAAAGTGATCACGTTCTGGAAGTTTCAGGAGGCTGAAAATTCTTTGTTTTTGTTGACAGCTGTTGGAGGGAATTTTCAAAATCCTGCCAGGAAAACAATGAACAATGAATTCATTTAGCCATTCGGCTATCGATGCTTGTATTGCCCGAGATGTGTCTCACAGCATGTCAGTTGCATTGTGGCTTGCTCAAAAATAAGACTAAATTGATTTGTTCTAGGTTGAAATGGAAGGGTGTTCTCTGAGTGTCTAATAAATAGACTATACTGTGATTTAGGTTGATCCTTCAACTGTAGCAGCGGTATTGCTTGTCGAATAAGTGGACGATGTTTATGCCCACCGGACCCTAAGTATAAGCAAATTTTAAGGTAGAAACCGGCCTTAATAACAGAAAAAAGAGTGGCACCCTATTGTCTTCTCGACAGGCACTAATGAGTGCCTTCACACCTTGTCCTTGATTGTCAACCGTTGCATCAGATCAAACAGTGAATCCGTGGAGGACGACGAACACGTGCTGTCAGTGTCCACCAGACGTTATCCGTGATTTAGAACCCCGGCTGAAAGAATTCGTTTCGAATATGCCAAAAAGGCTAGGAATCATAACAATGAAGCCATTTAACATATCAGATATCTGACGTCTACAAAAGCAACCCATAAGTAGGCAATGCTTCTGATAATAAACAGTTTGTTTTTGTATCGGCCTCCTTCCTTTTTGCTAGAACTGGAATCACCGGTAGTTAATGGATTTGTTAGGCGAATGCCGAAGCGATCGTCGAAGAAAACTTTGGCGCTTTTCAACTTGCGATTCTGGTGAGCATGCGTCACATTCTCATCTGAAACCCACAGCTTTGGTATAAGTATCGTAAATTCAATTCAGTATGTCGCCCATGACATTTTAGACAAAATCGTAACGAAGAAAAGGCGATCAGTATCGCAATGCGATAGGCAGTTGGCAAAAAAAGGAAATCGAACTTAGAAAAATGGCTGACAAACGTATCGTTGAAATTCACGCGTACATGCGCACGGGGGATAGCGAATGTGGTGAGATCATTTTATCGTGCATGAGTGACGAGAAAACAACGAATAACGGCTACTGTCCAGTAAAAAACCTGGGTTACACACGGACGAGATGATCGCGGAATCCTTTCATGAGGCAGAATTTGCACAATTCAACACTGACCGTTTTAAACGCTGTCCGCCATCGCTCGCGCAGTTATTGTTCTATCTGCGTACATCACAGAGGGACCTTACAGCTTCGTCAACCAAACAAATTACAAACTGGAATACCAAGGCACATTTTACGATGAAGGTTGTACCCATGGTAGCAACCATTAGAAGTAACTTTATTTCAAGAGGGAATTTAAAGGCCTGTTGGCTTGAACGCTCCGTAGGGAGTAACAAGTTTGGCGGAAGATCACCGGTCAAACTGCTGACATTTGATTAAAATGCGAGCAGATGAAATGGCATTCTGAGGGAAAGCGTGAATTGCTCAGTAGTGGGTTTTAAAATGGTTTGCCTAGCGTTGGATAACTGAATTTTTCGTAATAAAATTATGGATCTAAGTTAATGGTCGAAAATTCATCTTTTCAGTAAGAGCGAATTCGTGTTTCTAGCTATTTATGCAGAAAATTTACATTTTATGAATGGAGTCAGTTATCGCCACCTTGTATCGCAGACAACTTTCTCTCTAGAAATATTGTTTGACCGTCCTAACTACATGCTCAGGATTTCCTAGCAATTTACTTTTCTGTTAGTTCCAATGACTGTTGTCTGTTTACCTTATGCACTCCATTTTCCCTTAAAGATAAAATGTCCGTGCACGTTGCCTATTTACGCCCAGAAGCTTGGACAAGAAAAATCTTCCACCTGTTACAACATTCTTGATAAATGACCAGACAATCTCCAAACACATGAGAACTCCCTTCCTATGCACAGTAATCGCACGCCTCTACACTGTTTGGCGTACATGTGCCATTGTATGCCAAGGTGTGCGTGCGGTGTCATACCGTTTGTTAGAACAAAACACTAAGACCACAAAATGCGACCCTGTTAACAGCCGAGCGCGCGCGAGATCGACATCGAGACAGGGCAGGCAGACCGCGCGAAATTATTCATGATTCCGCGTGACAATCGAAACATCACCACCAACAACAAGAACAGCAACTACTACTACCGCTTCTACTACTACACTCACAAAAGCAGTTTTTGTTGGTGAAGTCATTTGATTGAGAGTGAAATGATTGAAAGTACTCCCGTGAAACGTTCGCGTGTCCGATCCATTAGGCACGTAAAGCCATGCAACGAGTTTCTGTGATCCTGTTCTTTTTTCCCCTAACTCATGTTAATCTACTGTTTCTGATGATGTTTTTTGTTTTTCTGTTGTTGCTCATGTCGGTGACAGGATGATATTATCGATCACCCGGTTGATTGAATAACCTTTACTGTTTAACGACAAACCATGCTTCAGAAACGCCATGCGTTCTGACTGTATCAAAACGGCCAAGAGAGCAGTATGCTGTTCTTTAACAGTTACGCCTCCTATGAAAAGAAAAAGCAAATGTTTTATTACTTTCGTCTGTGGTTCTGGAATGCGTATGGGATGTAAACTAGCCTATCAATACCTTTTGTCATCCGGAAGTATTGTGAAAATTTCTATTCCGTTAACGAACTTTTTTGCGCATTACATTTTCTTCAGCAGTGTTAACTTTGAGGGAGTTCAATGTTTTCGGTGAAATTTCCCCATCCATTTGTCCTGACAATCTGTCGTTTTTCGATAATCTGGATTCGGACAGTATTTTTTGAGTTTAAGTCTATCCGTGTGCTTTAAGTTGGGTATTTCAGAATTTGTCGCACAAGAAACAATTCGGTTAGGTCTCCACTCATCCCGATTCGTGTGCCAATGACTGCGGTAGTGGTGTTGCTGTTTGGAGCCCAGACCGCGACGGAACGGACACAGTGTTTGCCATTTCATACTACTTGTCCCGTCAGCCTTCTAACTGTCACTCTGATTGATTAGGTATCAAATTTTCGGAGTGTCGATCAGCTTTCAGTGCACGTCTGAGTTCCTCAAGGAGGAATTCAGCAATAGCAATAAATGCAGTTGTTGGGACATGATAACGTTCACGTAAAGCGATTCAATCAATCATTCGAGGCTTTTAGATACAATATCCGCACAGCGGTTTATCCTTAACATTAAGGTAATAACTACAACATTCTACTTTCAGTTTCTGACGAAATGTGAAACTCAGTTATTTCGGATAACATAGAGTTTTATCCCTTCCACCTTTCATTTTGTACGGCCCAGCCTGTTGGGAAGCTGGTTTTACAATAAGTGTACTTTGATGGTAAGAAAAATTGACAGGAAGCATAATGTGGTGTACTCCGTCACTCACTTAGGTACGTACACGTACAGTTGCACTCAAGCACAGATATACAAGCGTGCATATCTCAAGAACATTCGATTCACTTTCCTCAGATTATCGGATGGAAACCTGGGAACAGTACATAAAAGTACATATACCCCGCTCTCTGCACACGTATTTCAACGACATCAGTCATATTCACGTCCAGGAGACACTGGCCAAACACGCATATAGTACTTGTTACCAGATGTTCTTCTTTTCTTTGCGCAGTGGTTTCATTCTGAAATCCCCGTTGCATCATTTTCCACTAAATATGTGATTAAACCCTCCTCCATGCGTCGGTTTTCATCCTGTTTTCATGTACTCGTCAAAGTTTATAGTCATTCTCATCAAAAGTGCATTGGGCTTAAAGCCAAACTAATTTAACGTCTCTTGGCGAAGCCAATTAGTTAACGTTTAAGAGAGCTGATGCTCATCACTAAACCGATAATTTTTCATGCGGCCCAGCTTAGCCGAAACTACGAAGGATCAGATAAACCTGGCCGTGTAAATCCAAACTCCTTATATACACGGGCTACAATACATTGTATAATATGTAACTTCCAAAAATGCTACAAACCGAGGGGAATTCTTCTGATTGAATGGGATATTCTGTCTACTTTTTGTTTATCTTGTTGACCTTTTGTGGTCGGTGTTCTCAGTTGTGCTCGATATACCCACCTACTTATCAATATAAAGTAGTCCAGTGCGTCTGAATCACGCATAACAGCTTTCGATATTCTCGGGCGACATAACATCGCGTTGGTGACCACACGGAAAAACTTGTGGCTTCAGAAACAATAGATAGCCATAGACTTTCAGTATCACTGGATCTATTGCCCTGTCACCGGTGTTATTGTAATATTGCGCGACCAATCTTTGGAGTGTTGACTGATCCGAAGTAGCGGCAGATGTCGTTGAAGTAGAACAGAGAAACGTTAAATTCTGGGATAAAAGGACTCTCAACCGAGATCTAATTGCGAACAGAAATACACTTGCACTTTAATCGCACCAGAATGACCACTTTACCAAGCAACTTTAGGCAGTAATCTTTGATGCCATAGATGCACGCATTAGTGGACCTGACAGGAGTACACGATAAGATCACGTCAAAAGCCTTCTTGAGAGTGGTCGACCTGGAAATTCTGGAATGGGCAGTGAATCACTGAAGCCATCTTAACTGGAATTCAACAGTTCGGTACAGAAACTGACCGGAGTCGGATTGGTGACAAACCCTGCGAATATGACCAGTCTTCTAACATGAATGACATGCAGAATTACGGAATCGACATGTGGAACGCAGATGAAGCTCGGTGCAGTGGTTCACGTTTCCGGCCGTGCATTATGGTACTTTTCTGGCCGGTGGGTTCAGATTCAGCCTGAGTGGATCGCCGGATGAATGCGACCGAGTCTTGTGGCAATGAACAATATAAGGTTCGGGCGAAGCTTCAATGACGTCATCAAATTTCTAATAAATTGCTCGAGCCTGTGCAACTTCAAGATCTTGCTTGAGAACCGGTTTCTTTTGAATCTCGTAATGATTTACACCAACAATCACTCGGTCGGGTATTTGGATTTACAAAGGATCTCATAAATTGCGTTTAGACACTTGGGTTTCTAGCGTTGGGACGAATTCATGAAACTTCATGTTGGGACCAGGAACCAAGGACTTAAGTGTTTGCGCATTTATATTGCTTGGAAATTCACCGGAAGAACATCAGTGAGCAATAGTGTCTTCATCTCGTCAGCTGGAACCGATTCCGGAGATCTAGGCAAGCAATAAGGAAAAATGCCGTCCGGTCCTCTTTCTTTACTGCCCTCAGATACTGATGCAAGACCGAAAGCGCTCAATCCATTATTCGATCTCGATTATGCCAGCACGCAGGTTCAAATGCCAAAGACTGGGGCGTTCCATTGCAAGACGTCTGTTGTGGTGTTAGTACTTGAAATGGCAATGCGGAATTGGGCCATTAACAACGACCTACGGGTTACCAATAGGCGTTGCATTGATCCTGATCCAAACTGTGCAAACGAAGACATTGAGGAGCCTGTAGCAGCTGGAAGGCCCGCAAGTGTTTATTTACAAGCCACGCATTTATATGCAAAATAAAATTTATCCAGATATTTGGGGCAATAACATTTGAGACGTTTGCGTTTCCCGATCGTCTGTCCCAACGGTACTCATTGGCTGGCTATCTACGCAGGCCGAAGTGAAGCTGCACCGAAGTATATCATGACGTATGCCAGTACGCTCACCATACTGATCATTTCTTGTGCTTCTTCAGATTTTATTAGTAAATCATTCTAGACATACTAAACCTCAGTGATTCAAAAATTCTTTTTTAATTTCGAGTTCCTTCTGCCGTGGTTTTCGACTCCATCTTCTTGACATTGAAGTTTGTGTTTAGCAACATTAAACAATTTGAGTTCCACGGCAGACAGGTTTATTAGCGAAGAAAGTAGTTTCTTTAGGAAATCTATAGAAAGGACAGTGGCCCTTGCTTAGTGCGACTCTGTGACAGGAACAGCTTTCCTTGCTCGTTTAGCCCATTGTCTATCTGGTTTTAACAATGATCGTGACCTGTTAACCTCAGTTCTTCCCGGTCAAATAAACGGAAGTATGATGGATGCGATTCCGCAATTACATTTCATACAATAGGGAACCATATGATGAAAAGTTGACTAGGAAACGGAGCAGATAGTTAATGCATGTCATTCTCAAAGACCACACTCCAAATCAAAGCAACTTGAAAAATCGATATCCCTAAGCTAACTGAATACATCATGGTCAAAAAGTTCGTCATTTTCCAGTAGCTGTTACCTAGAATATCATTCTACAGTCCAAATGACAAAGATTATCGACAATGAACCAATGTAAAAAATTACTTGGGATTCAGGTCCCGGGTGAGTTTCCAACGATGATGCTAGCTAACTGGACTGTTGATAATTAGTCACAACAAGCAGATTGTGCGCATTGCTTTGCTGTCATGATCACCCTTTCTATCACTACCAATGCAAATGTAACCCGTTTTAACAGTTCTTTGATTTAGCCATAATTCCATGCTATACAGAGAATGCAATAGCATACTCGAAGCTACTTATACGAACGCCAATGCATCCGTGGGCTTATTTGTGTTCGTCTATGCGACTAATACTGCTGCCGAGTACTTCCTTCCTGCGCTCAACATTATTCGAGCCACTCAGTTGTTTCCCCAGAGCAAACACACAAAATGGTGATATGTCAATAGGACCTCTAAATTCTGCACTGTGGCTTTAACATACAGATCGGCGGTGGCCAAAAGGACAAGGTCCTGGCGTTCGGACACGAAGGTCGCCGGTTCGAATCCTCCCACCGCCGGTCAACTTTCCCACTTGGCAGCCCTCTGCTGGCCGCGGCACCCTTCCTGCAAATTGATGTACATTGTTGTTTCATTGATAAAAAGGGAGTAAAAGATAAAAGACGAAGTACGCGCAAACGGTCGTACTACCTTGACATGAATTTTCACGGGCTTGCACTTATACCCTCTTTGCCGAAAACTTCCTCCTACTTATCTGGCATCATACGACCTCGCAAGTACACATAACCAAGCTTATCTATTCTGGCCCAGTAAGCACTGAAGGCTTGTTTATCGACAGTTAACTGATCTGTAAACTTGTGACCACAAGATACTGAAGACAGAGTGATGTCAGTCAAATTAAATGTTCTTCGAAGGTCACAAATTATCCCCATGGGTACAAGAGAAGACTGATAACACAATGAAATTTATTTTCGACAGCCCGTTTCGGGCACCCATACACATTGGTCATTATTTGTATCCCTTATGTAGTTAATAATTTAGCTTTGCCAGGAGGGGTGTATCATGAACTTTCACGGGTGCTGGCGTGATAACAGGATAATCAAGCAGGTACCGCAAGTCACTGGGATTCTGTGAACGCGACAAGTTAAAAAAGGTACGAAAGTGGAAGATAAAATCGAACAAGGAGCATTGGATACATGACAGAAGGACTGGAGTGGACAGAGCACGTGTAGGTCTGAAAGATTACATTTTGCCACCATGACAACTTCAGCGGCTGGATCAAATTTCTCCGCTTGTATAATCCAAGCCTCAGAATTTTTAGCCCTACGGCCTCCGATGTGATCATCAGTCTTTTCCGTAATCCTTTAATGAAAACTGTCTGTATTGCTAACACCGTCATCGTGTCCAGTATCAACCAAGTCTTTTAGTATACCATTATGAGTGATTCGGACTCTGTCTTCTGGGAGAGCAGCCGGACAGTGATCCACAATACGTTTGGAACGGGGATTGTACGTGGGTTTGATACACTGAGCACAACTAGTGCTAGCAAACCGATGTAGAACAAGATTTGGACTGAGAGGATAACTTATCCTTGGCTTGGGGAACAATGAAAGGATTCGTTTTCGATACCATCCTGAAGAGGGCCGCTGATAAGCAATCGTCAACTGCTGCAGCTAGCCTTCATTCCGAGAGTTAAGAGAAACTGTAACGAATACATTTTTTCTGACAGTTTTTGGTTGAACATATTCATTATGGCAGCAATAAACTGTCTTACAAATGGATCCGCGTGTCCTTTTTCCTCGAACTCTCTTACGCTTTGGAACTCTTTGTCCGGTGGTTATCTATTCTTAGTCCTATGGGTTAGACAACCCACGAATTCCAGTTCCAATGGCTTATCCGCTTAGGATTACGAAAAACGCTGCTTTCAGCGCTTCTGCGCTGTACTGATAACCATGTAACGAACAACTTATGTACGTGAATGTCTGAAATGAGGTGTCAAAAAGAAATTTCGTCATGTTAACAGCCCTCAGAACTATCAGGTTTGGATGCAAATTCAATTAGGTAATCAAGCGGTACAATAAACACGGGACCATATCACAAAAAGGGACATAGGTGAGACAATATATTAACTGCCCTTTCCACCGGGACTAGTCAAAGCAGTGCTTGTTAGAGTTTTATGAATCTCTACTAGAGAACACATGCAGACTGATTTGAGACGGCTGAAGGACTTATTAGGAAAGACTGGTTATCCAGAATGGCTAATTTTTTTTAATAACATGATTGAATCATGCCTGTAGTGTAAGATCCATGTCCCGTAACCACTAGAGCCGACTACAAGGGGGAGACCTGCAGGGGATCAGCAACCTTGATTCTGAAACTTGAAGTGGCATAGAACCAAATGTTCCACTGAATCAGGTGCGGTAACAAGCAGGGCATCAGTAGCTTGCCGTCTATCACCAAACAAACACGACATTCAAAGGTGACTACATTATGAGCGTAGACTGAAAAGTACCAAAGAAATAATGTCTTCCGGTGCAACCAGTCATCCTTCGTGAAAATTGACTTTGACGAAAGAATGTAATGCAGCCTGACGTTTATGTTACCTTTAAGTGTATTTGCCAAAGTCAGCCTACCGTATATGAGATCAATCCACCACTCCCTATGTTAGAAGGTTTCATACAGTACATGACCACAGGATTCACTGGAATCAGCTAGTACGCGTTTACGTTTCAGCTCTGTGCAAACATCCGCACACGAGTTGATTCTGAAAAATGGCATGGCTACTGACACGGAAAACTACAAATTGGTAGGACAAGGTTCATTGTTGTCGAGTGGATGCCCTTCCGACAATGCTACTTAACTCGGGAGCATTACACCGCACTTACGCCACTACAACAGGTAGTAATCGGAGAGTCGGGTCTGTGTAGATTAAGTTCATGGAGTATCCACCTCTTGACGTGCAGCGGTTCTAAAGAAGCAGCACAATATGTCATCGTGATAGCGAAACTTAGTCGCCACTGTGTTCGCCTGTCGTTATGCTGCCCTTTGAAATGGAATCTAAAACAAAACCGTTTTCTATAAGCATCGGCCTTTTCTCCGTACTTGGCGGTAGACTTCCTTAGGTAGCCATTTGCCTCCAGTACAAAAGATGCTAGCCGCAGTTCGTCTTCAAGAATCAACAAATTTCAGCTCAGGAACTTCGCCTTGCATGCAGCCAAACTCTCCACAAGCTCCATTACCCGTCGTCAGCTCAACAATGGACGCCGGATGAACCTGACTAAATTGTTTCGGGTTGCCAGGCGACCTCAAATTCCGAGAATTTTACCGGCCTTGGAGGCTGTAGTCATCCACAGTCTCCGACCAAATGATAGTTTCCAGACACGGTCGCATTCCAATCCCGAAAAATTTTTCATCCATCCTGTGGACGCGGTGTTCAAACTCATTTGATACTTGCGGTTCATCCTGATTTCCTTTTTTACTGTAACTTTAACAACAACGACGCTTAAGTCATTGAACCAATCTTTTATTGCCTTTCACTGCTATTATCCATCTCTATTTTACGAGTTCCATTCAAGATTCCGTTATTCCAACTGTTGAATATGATTGTGAGCACATGAAATTGGTGACTATTACCAGCTCTGTTCATTTTCTGTTCCTCTTTTATCTATCCTTTTAGTTCCTTTATTAAAGAAATACATCACTTTTTCAGGAAGGAGGCTGCTGCCAACAGAGGGTTGCCAAGTAGGGAAGTTGACCGGCAGTGGGAGAATTCGAACCCACGAAATTCACGTCCAAACGTCACAACCTCATCCTCTTGGACACCGGCGGCCGGGCCTCGTGGATCAAGGAAACCGGATATCATAAATTCAACTAGTTATTTTGTTATTTTTAAATCACACATTCATGTTCCAGGCAAACAACGTTTATCGTCGGTGGGTTGAGCCAAGTAAACAGGTCCTTGGAGGTAGCTGGGAACCAAGGAGGAATCAACTCAGTGGAACTATCGGCCAAGATCGAACCGGATGGCGATCAGAAATTCTCCACAGGAATGATTGTGAGGGAATGGTGTTGTAATTGTGTTTGCGCTGTTTCACTGGTTATCGGTAGTTGCGCAGTATCGGACTGCGCCAGATATTTCACAGGCGTGGATATAACCTGATCTGGCCAGCAAGTGCAGAAGGCAAGACCACAGTGAGACCGCGTCAGCCCATTGGGTACCAGCGGTGAGCCGACAAAGTGGTGTGATGGGAAGGCAAGAGTATGGATATACAAACCGAGAACGTCATATCGTGAAATGGGCTAACCAATCAGAATGAGCGGTCTGGATTCGACAATAAGACGTCACAGACTGAATCAAGTGAATGCATTCAACAGGATGGACCAATCTAAGCGGGACCAGGACAACCGATGAAATGAAGGCAATCGCACAGGCCCAGCAATACAAGCGAAGAAACCAATAAATGAGATGAATTTACTGAATAAACGAGATACTCCGTGTACCGATTGACTTTGTCTGTTCTCATTTGAGATAGGGGGATGGACGATAACGATCTACAGATAGGATCGGCCTACTGAATAGCAAAATGCGGTACACAGAAACGAGCACACACGTCACTGCTTATGTGCAAATGTAGCTCTGGATTTGCCTAACAAACCGCATTCAGACTCTCTGACGGATAAAATCACATCAAATTGGACTAAGTTATGATTCTAGGAGTTCCGCTAGTTTTCACTGACTAGTCAGAACAGAGACGGAAAATCTTTTCAGTGATTCAGAAAGTACCTAAAAGCAACATTTTGGTAAATGGGCACCGTAGGTGAACCACAAATCTGTAAACCCATAATTGCTAATGATCCTGTTTACTTATAAACTGCATCTAGAGAAGAAAAAACACGCAAATCTCACCACATTCATCGAGATTGGCCGTGAAAAGGCATCGCGTGGATGAATCAGATAAGCGTATGAGGGTATTCGTGCGTTCACGAAGTCAAGCTAATAGCACAGCTGACGTCGTCTCGGTTGACGTTGAACTGTTCCCGATCAAACTTCTCGGTCTGGGTGAACGAAACCGTATCCATGCGATAAGCTATTCGATCGGAAAACATCACCACCCATTATCACATAAACCCAGACTATTCTGTTCCAGTTTATAGACAGTTTGGTTAGTGGCGATAGGCGTATCAACCGGTTTGCTGCTTTTATTTGTTCAATGCTAACAAATAAAGGCGCTTGATGAAATTCCGTTCGAAATGTTTGTTGGAGATACCTCAACGTGTTCGACAAGTGCTGTTTGACAATCGAATCAGATCGAAAGGTTTTGGGGTTTCACTCTCCCTTGGTCGGTATTCGTCTACCGGAAGCGATGAGTTCGGAATAATGATCTACGGCTGACGGTAGGAATCAGCCCACACTCGATCATGAGTCTCCGCACTGGTATCCTTATCCCAATAAAAAGCTGAGCCACGGAATGGAATTTTTTTCGAGAAAGAATCTTTTGTCTAAATACTTGTATTCTAGCAATGAATAACATACACAGGGAAAAAGGGAGCACCTTTTTTCCCTGTTATTCTAGGGGAATCTTTAAAAATGAGATGTTTCTCGGACTAAATTGTCTCATCTGAGGAAAAAAATTGGTTTTCCCTATAATTTAATCTTATGACTGTCATCTTAGATAACCGTACCCCTAAACTGTATTTGACTGGCCCAGGTTGCACAGGCATAATGACGTACTGAATTGCAAAGAATTGGCCTGCCGAGCGCAAAAGACTAAAGCCAAATTCGTTAGGTGGAATCAGACAGACCACAAGCAGAAACTTGGCATTCAGTGGTTTAATTGCTTACAGTCTGTGTCCCGTGTTTTAACTATGATCCGGTACTGTTCTGTGTGCAAGAATTACATTAGGCAAATGAAATATCTGACAGAAGATCTGTTGTGTACCGAAAAACACGGTCGGTCGTGAGAGCACGGCAGCGCCGTTTTACCACTCCATTGGTAGACAATAAATCTTTTATGAAACCATTCGATGTGTGGTCCACTGATCGAACTTATACATAAAAACAATGAAAAGCAGTTTGATGAATCTTGGGAATTCTCAGTCTACCGTGACCACAATGGAACTCGCAAACGAAATCAACATCTTGGGCATTGCGATGCTCAAAATATTAATGCTAACAACTCAAACGCTCATTCGTAGCGGAATTCCCTTGGGCCAGTCGCCAAGGGCTAGATGCTACCTGACTAAATTTCATGAACTATTTATCCATTGCGGAAAGCTTAAATGCGCAGAAGGCTCGGTTGCGTGACTAACATGAGACGCACGCGTTCGCCGAGAAAAAAACGTGCCACGACTGTAAAATCACCGGAAGACGAGGCACTGTCATCTGGCTTTGCTACCGCGATACTCAGTGAAACCAGGTCAGAATAATCTAGTTCGATTCCTTTTTACAGGGGGATTGGTGATCATCGACAAGCATGAAGCAGCTGTTTGCTGCGCCACCGTAATTCGGCAGGTGTATTGAATACTTAGTTTGCGCGATAAATCACTGCAAACTGCTTGGATTCCCATCACAAACCATTCGACAATTTCGGCATGTGTTGGTTTGAATTTCATGGTCCTGACAGAGTTGCTCGCGAAATTCCTTCTCAATCAGTTACGTAATAAACTCAGTAGATAATAAACCCTATAGTCGAAATTCCTTGTGTCCGGTTTTTTTGAATATCCTTCGATTCCATCGACTGATCAAATGAGGTGCCGAAAGATCTGGGGAAGCTTTATTCCATTATCTTTTTCTAAGATGAAAAGTTCGCAATCCAACAAACCTTCGATTCTGAAATCGGGTTCCGTCATCCGGAAGAGTGGACTTTTAGCACACAGCTCTGCACCGTTCTTGGATTTGGTAAATATGCTGCTGACCGTGGAGACAACTGATGGATCTGTCATGCACTTCGGATTGGATTGGCACAAGCCTACGAGGCACCGTGAGATGCATAACTCGACCGCGGCCCAAAAGCATCAAACCTGGAACCATTTTCTGGCTGTTTGTTTGCGCATGAAAGTAGAAAAAGGATTACATCACGTGCCAGCCAATCACGTATGTGCTACGTTGGTGGCAAATTTGTCAATAAAAAGCAATTTAAGACTGACCGAGCAGACAAGATGTCCGGAGTTATTGCGATGTGTGGCATGATTATCATGTGACACTGCCTGGAATTACTGATATGCGTAAAACTGGGCAGATGCCTTTCATCGAAGTGGACCACATTTGTCTGGCAAGTAAACAGAGAAGTTTCATTAAACTTCGAGTCGTTGAAAGACAGATGAAATGAAGAGTTTATTCGACAGCTGAAGATTAGGTGCTATGCGGTACGGAGAACTGGAAATTCACACCATAGGCTATCTGAATCGAAATATCGTCAGCAATCTCATTCCAAGGTTAATTAACAGTCACAGTCAAATCGGGGTTACCAAAGAAACAGGAGGGAGTTTATTAGATAAATCACTGGTAACAGTTGTAGACCAAATTTTATTTTCGTTATCGTTAACAGCAAAGGGTGCGGCTAATTTTCTTGCCGTTGATAAAAGTCGTCTTTTCTCGACGGGATGAAATACGTTGTAACTGCCGAGGCAACATGCCATATGGGATTCGATCACCAAAAAGATTCACGGTAACTTGACTAAATGAACTCCTTTAGGAAGGAGGACTGACGTCAGTCAAGCCCACTGGCGTTTTTAATTTTTAAAATCTAACTCGACAAACATATATCGCTCAGACCGATTTTCAATTTACTGAAGACTTGTAAATGCAACAGTTGCATTCTAGTAGCGATAATTCAGCCGTCGGTGGAGAATAAAATGACTGGCCAAGCTACCAGGCCTTTCCTTTGAATCCTCATTTCGTCATTTCGTCATACAATAAAACACTACAATTGTACTGCTCCAGGCAAAAACGTTTTCTCTATGCAGCGTTTCTCCTATAATGGACTGAACAAGCCAGCGACCGATTGTAACACCCGCTCACGAATGGCATCGACAGTCAGAGAAGTCGAACGTAAACTGCTTGTTACATGCAACAATCGACATGCAAACCTTAATTGATACATCGTCATGACAGAGAATCGAATCACTTAGTTTGCAGAACTGACTACAGCGTGCGACAGTAATCGACTCTTGGAGCCAAGTAAGGTTTTCCTTGATGAACAATCTAGTTAGGTGTTCGTGTACTAATTGCAGACTTTCGACAATTTCTTTTCCAAATATTCAAGATTTGGAAGTGAATTTCTTCTACAGGCTTCGGATTTTATCAATCTAACCAAACGCGAATTATTCGTTCGATCGTTACTAATCGTTTTTTCCTGCGTGTATTGATCAATCGATAGCTAATAATTTGATTTTTACGCCCGGTTTGCTTCTTGATAATATTAACCAGAGTGTGCTTGCTGACTGATTCTTGTGTATCTATACAATACACATTTCTTCGGTTGGCAGAAAAAGGCGGTACACAATTCGGCAAGGGATTGTTATGAATTGTTCGTTTCCATTTTCGTTTCTTAAGCTCTCCTCCTTTATTAGTTTCCATTGCGAACTAAACTTTCAAACTGCGTATTTTTATTTAATGAAACGGCAGAGCATGTATCGATTTAATTAGGGCGCTAACAAATGTCCAAAAACTGGATGACGTTACGTGCTGGATTTGGTGGTTGAATAGACAACATGTCCGTTTGCTTTCCAAATTTTGTATTGAATAAACTCACTAAGAATGGGACTTTTACGTTGATAAAAATGATATTCCTTTTCCAGTGTTGCATTTGCAATCGCCAGTTTCAGGAGCATGAATTACATCCGATTTTCAAACGGTGTTCGTTTCATCCAATCTGTGACTTATGGAAAGCTTTTTTTTGAAGCGGATCAGCCTAGAAGCTGATGTTTTTGCTCACATGTCATCTGTGTGGATCATGTTGAAACGAGCAAAGAAAATGGACGCTCATTAGTGGATAGGTGTATGTGCCATCAAATTGAAAGACGTGCGGCGACCAGCATCGCTGCCCGTGGACGTGACCATTAGGAGTTCGAGACATCTCCCGCTGCCGGTTCATGCCTAACTGAGCAATTCACTAATGACCTCGATCTCCTATCCGAAATTAACATAGATAGTCGTGTAGATAACAGAGTAGACGGAAAGAAAGAGTTTATACGCGGAGTTAAACTGATTAAACACAAGTATTTTCTTTCTTGTGTGACCATCGGGTCCGTAGAATAGTATTGTTTTATGATTTCTCCTTGATGAAGAAGATGTATTTTGAGAGCCAACGAAATGGACTACCGGAGCTCCGACAGCACAAAATTGGATATCATTCTCGCGGTTCTATTGATTCTTTTGATGGGTTTTTTTGCTCAAAGGGACAGTTTGAATGAATGTGCGATTTTGCAAACTGATAACGAGGAACGGGATGAGGAATAGTCATAGATAATAGATTTTCTTCCCAGTCCGGACAAAAGAAGAACGCAAAATCAGTGCAGGGCAGACCAGTCCATGTTTCTACAGGTAAACTTGCATATTTCATTCACAAACCACAGGCAAAATGCACAGTAATGTTGACTTAATGTCCATAGGTAAACAAGATCGTCGGTCTAAAGTATGAAAGATTGGGTCGAGAAGAATTAAAGCAGTGCGTTGGAAAAATCGTTCATTTAAGCACATAAATGAAATTTAAACAAGCAAGTGAAGTCAGTTTGAGCCAGAGAACTTGATTCCTGATTTTTCTTGTCAAACAATGCATCTTTTGTACCCGCATGTACAGATGGAATTGTGATGCAAACACTCGGTTACTGCTCAGAAGCCAACTAAGAAATTGGTGCCACTGTACCCGGAGCTCCAGTACTCAATAAACTCGCTAATAGGGAATGTAAACAACGGACATCTCGTATTTTGACGCAACTGACACAGACACGTCGGAAAACGTGACAACACAGTAGTAAACAAAGCCAATGCACCCAACTTTTCCACTTTCCTTCTAGTAGTCCTGGATCATTCCGGTGCGTCATCTCAAACTACGACACCAACCGTCCCTTTGCCCGGAGATTTCGGAAGCACAGAACTACGGCTATCAGCAACGCGTTTTTTCTGGTTTTACTTCCAAAAGTTATTATTTGACTCGGCGAGTGAATAGCAACGTGAAAATAATAATGGCAAATAACAACAAACCGATAATTGTTTTTGAAAATAACGTTCATATTTTGAAATAGAATTGAGTAGTTTGCAGTGTAAGTTGCTCAGTCTTAGCAAATGGATGTTCACGTAACCAGCTCCTCGGTATTCTCGACCGAGAGAAAATGTGTATGCGTATCAATAAGGCTGTCTTGTTCTGACAAAGAAGGTTGACCCTAAATCGAGAGCAGGGCCTAACGAGATTTGCCCCAAATCGGAAACGTATGCGAGAGAAACGTTTCAACTCGATCAGTGAAAGCAGCTCCGTCGTAGACGTCCTGGTTTGAATATTATGAGATTACAATAACGGTGTCTGCTATCCCAACGCACACACAGTTTGGCAATGCTTTTTTCTGTCCCCAGAGACGTCATTCCACTGGGTTAGTCTGATCATTGAATCATTATCTTATGCAGTTACTGGGTTAAAAGACAAACATATGATACATTTTAATGCAGCACAGCAGTTGTTCACAAGCGGCTTATCATTTTTCCAGTCTACATGGGGTAAAAGTTTTATTCTTATCACGTGTTGCACAAAAGTACTGGCCACATTAGTGCAAAACGAAACTGAATCGCGTAGTAGAATGATGCTGGAGGAATATTAGTGCACACAGTGGACCGCGATATGACAAACGATTTGCAATGGACAGTGAATAAAAATATGAAGTGTCTTAACTTGAGCAGAGACAAGCACCAATCCTGTCTTCACCGGACTGCTGCACACACTGCCTCGGTAGGTAAAATCACAGCTCAGTCAAGATTACATCACCATGTACGAAATAACGAAGACCCATTTGGAGTTAGAACGCCAGCATGAGATTCACGATATGGTTGCTTTTTCCAAAGGATCTCCGTAATTTTTACTTGGTCAGGTCCATTTGTTGTCCCGATAAAGCCGTTTACCAAGAAAGCAGCATACGGTTTCCAAAGTTCAGACGATTATGCAAGCGTAAACCTACTCAGTCATAATCGATGTCTTCTTCTTCTTCTCCGTGCTTCCTGTGGAAGTCCGATTGGCCGCTTCGTCTTCACACCGTCTTCACGATGGTTCTCAAGTGAAATGATAAGACTAAATTGGTATCTGCAAACGCTTTCGGCCACAGTTTTCATTTAAATGCGATAAATTTCAAAGCTCATTTTCTGAAGGAATAGACATGCACAATCCCCAGTGAGTTACCTGAGGTTCCAGTTCAGGGATTTCAGCTCCATTCTTCGTAGACCCCATTCAGCAACTGGCAAGCCGGATACAATTGAAATTCCTGGCACTTAACTGCGGGACGGCGTCCAAAGATGATTTTTGTTTGTCCACGTGGTTCAGTGGAGGAAAGATTTATCTGCTGTCCAATTTAATGTTGTCCACTAAACGTATGACTCCGGCAAAAGATGGATGAGCAAAAGTTGCCCTGCAGTCTAAAAAAGACCCACATTTTACATCGTCTGAATTAAATGTCCAGATAGCTGAAATTTGAGGGCGCGTAACGGCCAGGAAATCTTTTTTTTCAGATCTGTTGCTTTTTTGTGTCATGGATACGAGGATCTTCAGCTTCCTGCAAACCGCACAACACAAATCTAAAGAATTTCTGACGGAATGCTGTTGTCTGACTTAGCAGTTAAAGGTATGTGCACTTGTGCATCTTTGGGGGATGACTGACTGGTTTGGTGACATTCTACTATACAAAATCGGTCTTTCCCTGGTTGCGGCCAGTTTTATTTTACCACTGTCCGCGTTTCGACTGTAACAGACCGCCTGTGTGAAAAACTCCACCCTACCTTTCGCAGTGTCCATGGTACTAAGTGCAGACTAAGTGGCGTTGCACTTATCTGCGACCTCCGACACATGTTCCACGGAAAAGTCAGACTAATGCACAAAAAGGTGAAATCTACTACAGCAAGGTATGAAGGATGTTTGGCGAATGAGAAAATAGCCGATTGCTTTAGATAGCCTCAAATATTACCTTTACAACTAGTGGACGTTTGTTCATTATCGTCGGGGGACGGACATGACTATCATCGTGACAAGGGTTTTCCCGTGGCTAGAAGCTAACGTTCCTGCGTTTCGGATCCATCAGTGTGCTACAGTGGAAGCGATTTCTTCATGGTCAGTTTCTGTACAAAATCAAACAACAGATTATGAGGATAGCTGCATGAAGAAAATTGTCCTTTCCGTTTGACATCCAGTGGGCATACCTCACGTGCCAAATTCACAAAACCTGCTTTCGCAATGAATTCGGGCCATACAGAGTCAATAAATAACAATCGTTTCGCTCTTTGAACTTCATTTATGGTAACATATCTTCTAGGCTTTCTACGGAGTGGTTTATAGAGGACTTCAGCCTTGTACCCCATGGATGTGTCTGTTACTAGGTGTTAAAGCGGTGGTTGACAATGACCCCTTGGTAGTAGGAAAAGAGAAGAATCAAGACACCGATCATAGGCGATGAATGTGTTATGCATATCATGATACAGAAACGGAATCGATATGACAAGAGAGCTGACCACAGGCAAAAAAGCCCACCGGTATGGGCGACACTAGGCGGGACTTCAGAGATCACGTGTCCCTCATAATAAACGTAACCAAATAAAAACCACAAACTGGATGGCCAGAGTCAAAGTAGGCCGTGGAGCAAATGATGTCCGAAATGCCGACATCCCCACAGACTCGACATTGCAAAACTTCAGGATCCAGTAAAAAGTTAGCGTGACAATTTAGTGTCGAAAATCATACACCAACGTATTCCCGTGTAACTTGGTATCTAGGAAAATATATCATTCCTGATTTATAGGAATCGAAACGCAACAGTACAACTCCGTAAAACAAAATTTCGAAACCGTCAAACTTTAGTTCCGGTTTCTTGTGTTTCCAAATCGGGAACAGTTTGTAATGGTACAACGAGTACGAGATTGCATTATTCTGCCGACTACAAACCGTAAGCTAAAATTGAGTCGTAGCTAGATGAGCGTAACACAGTATGGCAAATCAAGTGGACCGTGGGAGGGCAAAGCCAATCATCTGGTGAGCAAGGAGCAAAAAAATGAGGTATGAACAAACCAAATCAGCTTCAGTATTTTCGATTCATTGGAGACTTCGTCAGGATGAGTAACGTGATGTTATGTCTTACAAAGTACATTGTCACTTGTGTTCATGTTAAGGGCCTCACTGAGACATCATGGCAGCAGTGCACAGCTACTTTGTCCTTGGTATCACTCATGTTTAAAGCTGTCGTGGTAGTTGGGCTGTCAAAACTCTATCCACCCATCGTTTGAGTCTATTAATGTGAGCTACCAGCCGGGGGCTGTGCATATTAGTAAAAAAGGATTACCATATCACATTCAGTAGCCGGTTAAGAGTCTGGCCACTTAGCGTTTTGATAGCTAAGGTGATCTACTCTCGATCTCCTATCCGCCCTCCAGTTTTTGTGTCTTGGTCTGGTCGTGATGGATGTGCACTACTGATTATTCCCAGCAAGAATGAAATATGGCCGCACATTGTTTTATATTTCCTTTGTAATGAGTTTTAAGTTCATGCCTCCGGACTGATAATTCTCCGAAAGCTAGAGTAATTTTAGCAGGAAATAAATGTCATCAAGGAGGAGACTTGGAAAGAAGACACTAAAACCATTGGTGTTCACAGCAACCCAGGAATACACACGCGGGCACGACAACGACGGAACGCTTTTCATAGACAGGACGAGCTCCTTCATCCATTTATCGTTCTGATTAGAGCTTGTGTAAATACGCTAATAGTGATCTGGAGTAAATGCGGCAGACGATCACGAGAAATTGCAAAAGCGAAAACCGAGTGGACCAGTAAAAAATTCTGAATAGGAATCTAACTAAGTTAGCCTATACCAGAATCCACGGATATGGTTTATAACGCATAACAACTAGTTCTCTGGTGCCGCTAGCAGACTCTCGAGAACATCTTTTTACTTACCTCCGTTTGACTACCAAACTGCTCCCTGGGTATTGGTAATATTACTGATTGATGACGAATGTATTAGCACTATTGACCAACAGCGAGTATAGACGTTTAGCGGTCACATTTCAGGTGCAAAACGTCCGTGGTGACGTTTTAAAATTTCTTTCAATGACTTTTCTCGCATATTAAAAATGGAACCAGTCGTCAGTTTAACTAGCACCGTTTTAGCAGCCAGCGAATGAACAGGTAGGCTAGAGAATTTTCCCAACACAATTGCTTTGAGAGCAAATATTCTGAGTAGTTCGTCTATTGTAGCTCAGAGGACACAGTCGTGAATTTTGACCGAATCCACAAGGTAGAATTACATTCGTAGGGGAAGAATAGCCTAGATTAATGTGCCCACAATCCTCTTTAGATCGACCGTCTGAGGATAATTCTGGAACCTTCGTAACAAGTTCGAGTGGTTTTAAAGTCTTGCTTTATAATTTGCATTTATTGATTAGTGAGTATCATTGACCACTTTGGATTTAGTGCAGGTGTGTGCTGAAATTCATTGGAAGCACTATGAGTGACTGGGTGCCGAAGGGCATTAATGCACTTTCCAATCTCCCGAAGTGAAATTACTTACTCAAAAACTGAAAGGGTCTATCTGTCATAGTCTTTTTGTGGATCGAACGTGTTTATTGATTTACATCAGGGCACGAAGTTGAAATGGACTGTATTCAAAGGAACCGTCGTTTGAAAGCCTGTGGGTATGTATCCCCAATTTGAATGAGGCCAGCCAGGGCTGGGCCGCAGTCTGACGAACTACGATGAGGCACCTCTTTCAGTGTGTTACTGGCCACTTGCCAGTATAGCTGGAAGAAACAAGACAAAAGATTGTTAAAATTATCAGTACGCGCTAATATGAAATCGAAAAATCTAACGTCAAACGGCGTTTTAACTTTCTCATTATTTGCATCTGTAAGTTGATGAGAGCCGTCCCGGCTAATCCTTGAGGGAACCAACGAGTCATTTTAACACCCATTTGGTGCGAAAGCAGGCAGCTCACAGCCAATTTGTTTCTTTTCTTTTTCCCTGCGGTCTATTTCGTCACAATTGTCGTCAATGCTGATTCCAATTCGTTCATGCACAACTGGACATTAGGTGGCGGATGGTAACAAATGGAATGGCCTGATATTTGCCAGTCCGTACAGCAGAAAACGGATGACAACATTGAAAAACAAGGATACATCAACCCAAACCTATCCACTAGGGAATTTTTAATCTTTGTTTGTTCTCTTTTGACACCCAATAGGCAGAAAAACTGCAGCCAATCGCATCCTTATTTGCTTAGCAACATGCATCTTCATTGCTAAATTGTTCGCGTTCCTTCCCCCTTCGTTCACTAGCATTTCCGTTGTTGTTTTTGTTGTCGCGTTGCTTTTATCCGCGGATTTGTATTTACTGTTGTTTGAACAAATTTAAAAGATATTTTGAATAAAAAATGTCTATAATTTCCACGATGCATACTTTAGATCTGAATCACCCATATTACTCATAGCCCAGTAAATTATCCCAAAAAAGAGAGAGCACAGTCACTTTTCTTCGACATAGAAAACCCCAGACAATGTTCTCGGACAAAGAAGTTAGAAAATGACAATTCTGCGGTGTTCTTTATTCTTTAAAACTATTTTGTTGAGTTTATTTCATTGAAACATTTTGTCTCACTGGTTACCGGTTCTTCCTACGTTCGAAGGCAGAGATTCAGAAAAGGAAGTGCGCGGCGTACGGCCATAAACCGTACTGCCCGTAAGTGATAAAATATCGATTAATGCAAAACCATTGTGAAGAAACGACGTATTTTGGAGGAAAAACCTTAAGTGAGTCATTGTCCATGAAAGTAATTTATATGACATGAAGAACACCAAAACGATAGGAGGGGCTTTTGATTTGTGACAAAATAAATTTGTTCTTCAACGGTCGCTTCCGAGGTGAGGATGGTTTATCCCGATGCATGGTATTCGACGCCAAGAATAAAAGGATGATTATATCGAGTTTCAACCGACTCCGCGAACAGAAAAAAACGCACCGGAAATCACCGAGTATCTAATTTCGCATCATTAGTACGTTGGCTGATAATCGGATATACGACTGGCAAAACATTTGGCTTTACATTCTTTTTATTTGTTCGTACATTGACGATGTTTAAGTCGGCCATTTATTCATTTTTCCATCCATCTACCTATCTATCCATCTATGTATCAACTCGTTTCTTTTCATCTAACAATCTGTCTATCAACTCGTTTCTATCTGTCTCTCCATCGATCTATCTATTCATCTATCCATCTACCTACCTACCTATCTATCTATCTACCTACCTACCTACCTATCTATCTATCTATCTATCTATCTATCTATCTATCTATCTATCTATCTATCTATCTATCTATCTATCCATCCATCCATCCATCCATCCATCTATCTATCTATCTATCCATCTGTCCATCTATCCATCTGTTCATCTATTTATCTATCTATTTACCATCATTCTACCTACCTTTACTTATTTTTTTGCATTACAAAAACAGCTTTAAGCCGACTAATCTTTTTTAATTCCGAATTATGGTTTATAAGTCGCGCATGGATCGCATTGTATCTAGGATTTTTAATATTCGATTGACGGTAATGTCTTCGAGCCTCTGATGAGGAATTGAAAGGTGTAATGGTAAAGGAAAAATCAGGCATGTGCTATTTGGAGATGTCGTTTGTTTTTACATCTGTTCTAAACAGCTGTGCATAGAAGCCTGACGCCGAAACAACAACCGTCACGTAGTTATGACTAATCTTCAATCGCGCGTGTTTGAATTTGTCATTCAGACTGTGTTCGATAATAATCCAAGGGACTTTAAAAACAAAATTATCATAGATGGATCACAGATCACATCTAATTTGTAAACTAGTTTATAGGAGGAGGGTATGAGGATATGAATCTCGTCCAATTAGTGTACTTGTTCTTATTTGAAACATTAAAATTGACGAACTTTTCACTTGATGCGCAACCCAGTGACCACATCCTATCGGGAGAAATACTGACATACATAAACATTTTGTCAGGCACGGCCTCGTTTTCTATTGATTTATCAAGTATACAGTCGACACGTGTGAAAGAGCCTAGCGAATACTTTTACACGCATAAAATCTAACATTTGGATTTGTAATAACGGATGAGAAAGAAAAACGGTAAGAATCAATAATTTACTCTTTATAAACAGTAGTTTTTACTTTCATCTTAGCAAACCGACATTGTGTAGATCTTGCCAAACTTCACCCAATTAGAGCCTCGCAACTGCTTTCTAGGATAAAAAACAAAGTACCTGAGTTTGCATTCCTATTAATCAGCAAAAATTAACAAAGCTCAATGAAATGACACGTAAGGTTTGGTGTTATTCAGGAAGCAGATGTGACAGAAAACTCTACCGATATTCTATTCGGTCAGTGTGTGTATATTTCAACCAAAACGCATTATGACTAGGCTAGAGAGAACAAAATGCGATTTACTGGCAATGTTTTCAGGCATGCATCGACCAACAATGGTAACTGGCGAGCTCACCATTACGCCCTTCAGTATATTTTTGGTCAAAACTGTGCGTTGTCCAGCGATTCACAAAAGAAATTACCTTTACTTCAACAGCCAAAATATTCAGACTTTAGACGGTCGCCTACCTCGTTTAGGTAGTTCATCGGTCTATGAGGGACAGTCATCGAAATTTGACTGGTAATATCAAATTTCAGACTTCCTTGTCTTTGTATGAATCAAACTATATAGAGCCAAACGTGTTCTAACACGAATTCCGTCAAGCCCGAGAAAACCACTCCACGGAATACAACATGTTCATCAACTTGTGATACGTTACGGCCCTGGGGTAGCTTTGGGAAAAAACAGCTTTATTTTATGCTGTCTATGTCCTCAAAATTCGGGGATTAGACTGAGCAAGGTTTCTAATCAGTTCGTAGCCCCTGCATTGTTATTTCGAAAGGTCCCCTTGCTTCTAGGTCATCCCTTCACTGTTCAAAAACAACGTACAAGATTAACTTAGCGTGCTTCGAGGACCTTGACGCAAGGTCCGCTTTGATTTAGATCAAGAGCTTTGCTAAAGGAAGATTCTGCAGTTCATGGTCAACAAGAATAACTAAATCTCAGTTAAAATAGAATATCCCAATAAATAAATAGTCTGATTCTGCCTGCAAACGCGTGCTATTGGAGTATGCTACAAAAATCGATATTTCTGTCAAACAAGTGAACCAGTTAGCAATTTTGAATACAAACTAAGTTTAGCACTGTGACGATTCCAAACAAGTTTGTGAGATTTTTACAGTCCATCAGGACTCGGTTTTCATGTTCGGGAGAGTTTACCTTGAAAACTGGCTTTGCCACAATCTTTTAGCGGATGCCATGACAAAAAGTTATGAATCGAACATATTTGCTGACATTTCATTACATTTGGTAAATGCTAGACCATATGGAATATTGCCAAAAATGACTATGGTATGTCTCACTTCCGGTGACACCTGTGCACGTAAATGTGCATATGAACATACACATATATCGGACGGAAATTTCCTCGTTTTCAAGCCTTGATCATGAGTGAACAGGAATACATTACAATCTGAAATTCAACACAGTTTCTTCGTTGAATTTTTTATTCAAATAGGCCACTTATAATTTGAATCCAACAAAGTGTGATCAATGAAGTCGGGGTAGCGCGGTGCTTGTAACGACAGTGATTGTCACAAATTTAAACCAATTATCGAATTCCCCATCGATCCAGCAGAAGCCACTTAGCGTACAGAAAAAAGGGTTGGATTTTCATCCCCACAATCTGGGATAATACAATTCACTAGTAATGTAGGATGAAATAACAGGACCGTTATTCGACGGACAGTTGTGTGATAGTCACAATCTATCCCAAAAGGCAAACCAGTATTATTGTGCTTACTGAGTAGTTTTCATTCGGAAAACTCAGTCCAAATCTAATTAAAATGCCGGTTCTGTTTCACAATCAGAGTACTATAAAACAAAAATGGGATGAAAAAATAAAAGTGAAAAATGCCATCAACCAGAGTGTTTGCATCGATCCAACAAACCGTGATCGGGAGTTCAATTAATTAAAGACGACTGCCAAGAGTCTTTTTCCTGGCATAAATTTGCTTGACTACGGAATTGTGCCCGATGTCCGTTTATTGGCCCTGTGCATGAGCTCATTAGGGAATCCCAAACCGTCAGACTAAATCCCCTGATCCCCAAAGAATTCGAAGCCAGGTTTGTGTTAGGAGCTGCTTACCAATTCACGAATTCACGATCTTCGTTATGCGGGCTGCCGCGTCTTCATCTGACTTTATTTAAACTTGAGCATCTGGTTTGGCAGCAAAAAAGAAGGTTTGTAATTAAGTAAACGCCAGGAACATCCCATCGGTATACTATTTAATCGTTTTTGCTTAACCAACGTAGATTAACATTTGTTTATGACCGGTTTTAAGGATTAGCACGAGTCTGCCTGATGTTTTGCTGCCCGAAGGAATAGAAGAATTGGATGATTTAAGCAATTACCTTTATTGATCGGCAGAAGCAAACTGCAGTGATTTGGTTTAGCAGATACATTACCTGGCGACGAGCATCGTTTGGGCAGTTATTAGTTAACGCGACGAATAAATTCAGTCATGAGGCAGTTTCGGAAATTTAGCCCGAATCTTTTGAAATCTAATCCAAACGACTGACTGATGAGAAAATTTGTCCATCAGAAACACCAACCATGTCTATCGGAAAACAAATGAAGCTGATAGTGCATCACCTTTTGGTGAGAAAAAGTGTCTTTGGTTTAAACTGCACGCTGGACGACATGCGACAACCAGACGGTGCGTCACAGAGTGCGACCGATCGTCCAGTTGGCCGTCTTCAGGCAGGCCCACGGAATGTACACAGAAAAACTAGAACCATGGTATTGCACAACTTTCCCAACTCCACTGAATCCGCGATGAGGCAACCAGTCGATGAAACAGTTGATGCATGAACAAAATCATCGTAAGAAAATCCCAGTCTTGAGTATGGCGCTAGAACGAGCATAAAGTCAGCCACAATTTATCATGTTAAGAGAGCACTGTCTCCCCTCTGATTGCTATCGTTGAGCTCACTTAGAATAATTCGAAGTTTTCTAATTGTGTTTGGAATAAAACAAATTTTCCTTGTTCGTTGACAATTAAACCTTTATATTTGATCTTCGTCCTGTGTGACTTACTTCCTTGTATTACCGAAGTCGCAGAGCACTTCATTTTCAAGGTGGGTGTCACGACCAACAACCAGCTAACAAGTGAAGTTGACCGGCCCTGGGAGGATTCGAACCGACGGCCTTCGGGATGAATTGTCACCTTGTTTATTGCATGAACACCGCCGGTTTTTAGAGCATTAGCTGATCAGTGGGTCCGTTTTAGGTTAGGGGTACAATTTTCTACTGATCTAGGTATATTCACTGTCGAGCAAAAATATTTTTACCGTGAAGGGTTGCCATTAGCCAAAGAAGACATCTATTTTAGGGTGCCCTCTGCCCTGTGATACACAGTCTATAACGAGATAGAAGCCGGCTCCTCGACTGCGATAGGTGGGATGGTATAGATAAGTGCCCAGTCCATCATCATTAGCCATCCCGGGTAAACTAAGGGCTGAACTGTTCCGTTTTCAAGCTTTCATTGGGAATGGAAACGGAATTAAGGGCGCTATGAGTGCGCACTGAATGCTTATCAAGAGGACACAACTATTCTTAATTTTTACAATCTACTCCTGTGGTACTGTCTACAGTTCCAACTCACGCTGTTCTCATGACCTCACTCTACATTCCTAACGCCCAAATGACAATCGGTTTCTGTACGACTGTCTGAAAAAATAATGGTATTTTCATTATTACTGAGTTGTAAAAGAAAATGGTTTCATTACGTTCACGTGCACACGCCGGCTAAATGACTCAACGAAACTTCTAAAAGAGTTTCTCTTCTTATTTTATGCAGTTGTTGCCGACTTAATTACATTGTTCTGTGACATTTTGCCAGTTTCATCTATATTGCAAATTTGATTGTTTTCAGAAGAAGATAACCGAATTTTGCGTATCTATGATGCCGGCGTCATTTTTAATTTCTCACGTTGATTCATTTTCGTGTCAAAAATCTCAGTTTTCCATGATTTCCTAGGCCTCATGAATGTATGGAAGATTTTTGAGAATTGGTATGGTGCGTGATTTTATGACGGATTAAGTTTTACTATCACGATGAATGGTTAATTCAGGGAAATCAATTGTTTTATATATTTATCATGAGTAAACTTAGTGCCTAACCTGTAAATACTCATCCATCATCCAAGCACCCAGCTGCCATTACATAAGCCCCTTGTGCCTGAAAACGCGTCATTGCAAACGTGGACTTCTTTTCAAAATTGGCAGTGACCTAAAGATTTATTTAGGGATATCTGGAAATTTTATTTAGCTCTACCGAACAAACCCAGTGGCTGTCCTTGTTTGCGAGAATAACTAATCATATTCTACTGAGGTGACTACTAGTAACTCTCGATTTTACTATCATTTATTTCCATGCTTATCCAAGTAAGATTGGAACAAAACTTTTCCGACTGCATTCACAAATACCGATTTATTCGAGGCAAACGAAACACCAAGAAGAATTTCACAATCCTAAACGTATCAGTCCACCTTTCTGTTCAGTACGGCAATAAACACCCTGCCTGCACACTTTAGATTATCAATAGGCAGCACATTTCTAAAGTTCGACTCGTTTTGTTTGTTTGAACGAAGAGATAACCTAATCGTGGCAATCAGATCAGCTGTCTGAGTTGTACAACACGTGCTTCTCCGGGATTTAGGCAAACGGATCTTACTGAACCCTTTTACAGTTTACAAATGTTGTTTGTTGCCATTTTTATTCCTGCTTGATTTGCTTAAACAAAAATTACACATCTCCCACTAGCAGTTTGGACGGTTGAAAGGAGTGTTTACGATTCAACGTTTATGTCTTTGTGCGTTCTGTGTGATTGCATCTTGATGAGTCGAGTCACTGTTCCACTTAGCATTGTGATCAGCAGAGCAAATGTGAGCATCAGCCGGTGTGTCTAACAGGCCAGCCAGTCTTTGTCCCTCTACTGCTTGAACATTTTACAAAACTGAGAAAAATGTAACTTAAGTGGAGTTGATTGAAAATAGGCCGCGAAAGTGGATAGATGTGAAATCGGGAAATCGAATAGTCTCAAAACGAAGTATGTTTCTCAGTTGAACTGCTGCCAAACGGAAGTCCAAAACAGAACAGAAACTAAGTGTACAGTTTACATGCTGTACAACTTGTCAAACCTATTCGAGGTGAGATGAAAGAGTAGCAGACTAAATTGTCTCCCGGACAAACTGGTCTACCTTTTTTCTTTTATCTAGACTACCGGTCAGTCGCCCGTTTGAGGTAACCGTGCGCGGATTGGTTTGCCGTGACAGGAAGTCCGCGTGAGACTGGAATTAACAAATTGACTTGATACTGAATTTTACACGTAGATTGAGTTTTATAAGGATCGTCAAAACATACACAGTAATGCGTGGATAGAAATAAGCAGGAAGCATGGGAGAGAAGACACCCGTGTTCTTAAAAAAGACAAACAAACTCAAATGCAATACCTTATTCAAGATTACTGATCTCACTATGAGTTGGAACGTCCCAACTCATATTGGACTTTCAGTGAAAAGCCAGTAAGAAACGGGAAGAAAAACAGGTCATGCGCATTTGTTTACGAATTTTTGAAATGCTTTTTGTGCTCTCCCTATCCAGCCTAAATAAGGGGGTAACTAATTTTTGATGTCCAATCCGTTCTCTATCAATGCCATTAGGAGGCAGTTCACCTGAATCGAGGTGTGAACTTAAATTCTGCTGCTATCTTCGAAGCTAATTATAACTATTGTGTCGTTCCTCGCCGAACAGCAGCCGCTGAATGGGATTGGTCACTTCATCAACGGTTCAGATTTAATGGTCGACTTTTTAGGTCAAAATGCCCATGTCCCGCAGGTCCTTCCTAAGGGTGTTTCCCAAAAGCCCACCGAATGACTATGGCTCAAGGCTATCTTACTCACAATCAGAAGTATACTATTCCTTTAGGGTGAATATTTACCTCGATTCACGCCAAATCATAGGGGAATCCAGTGAGGTGAAACTGTTTACTTCATCTGGAAATTTGTCTGGTCAGTTCCATTCCAAGCAATTAACAATAAGAATGGACGAAATTGTCTGGCTGTGAGGAATTTCCAGTCAAAAAATCGCCGGATTCCATGGCAGACTGCTTCTGTCGAAAAGTTGCACTGATTTCTTGAAATCTGATTTTCCGATCCGCTGAAATGACGGTTGTTCATATTCACACCTAATATTTTTCTATAGAAAGCAATAAAAAGACAAACAGATTCACCTTGATTTCATGTCAGTAAACCGGTGGACTTAACCTGAATTTCGCTTCATGCGCTCTGGTAAGCACATAATGGATTCTCATCCAATCGACTTACAATAACAGATTGAAGCAAAAAAAAAGAAATTTCTCGCAGCTATTCAAATTTTACCAGGTAATCGAATAAGGAAATCTCTAAATGGAACAAACATTTTGAAGACTCTTTGTCCAGCCTGATATTAACGAGTGTTTGTGTTAGTGTTTTTGGATAGAAACTACGGCTTTCGATGTGATCGATGAGCACACAGATGAGTCTCGAATTCGTGGATTCATGCACCCATTGTTGGTGTAGCTTTCAGAGTCCACGCGAGTAACCTTTACAGCAAAACATCCACGAATGAGGCGTGTGAGGATGCAACTGAATTTTCAACATGTCAGCGTAAATGTTGTGGCACATAAGAAGGTGCGTTGTCATTTAACGATGTAATTTGCTGACTGTTTTTTACTTTAGGTTTTTTCGTTGTTTGTGCTTTCTGATGGAGTACAGATTTCCGTACAAACTAAAGAAAACACAACAAATGATTAACTGATCAGAAAGCTTTCCACGAATAGTTATCGATTCGGTTTCCACTTGAAGATACCTGGAAAATCATGTCACTGTATACCAGCAAAAGGAAAAAGGAAGCAACGAAACCATGCCTAAAAGCCAAATCTCTTAGGCCAACGACTACTTTTCTGGAAGCCAAAACCCATAACGTCACAAATGTTATGGGCTGACTATAAGTCGCCATCTAGATTCTGAGCTTACAAGTAGATTCCCGATGTTATCGGTTACAAATGCTGGTCTTGGACGACTGGGTTTGCCTTTTTCTGTAGCATATTGCAACTCTTTTTGGAAGTGAACTTCAAAAAACCGCTAAGTAGGGTGCAAATATGAAAGATTTGACCAACTGCCTCTTGGACTACATGCTTCACACACAGAGTCCAAGGTATCCGGTCAGCGCCACACTCCGGAATGGGAAAAATTTAGTTGCCCTCTGATTAGAGTTGGTTGGTATACCCCCAAAAGCAGAGCCTAGATTTTGAACCCTTGCCCCTCACCGGGCAGCTGTTTTGGGAACAACCAGGAAGAAATTAGTTTAGTAATTCCATTCGGCCCGGACGAGGGCTGCTGGAGCTCTGAACACATAAACGGCTTCCAAGAGAAGTCAGGATTCCTAACATGGAGCCCACAATGAATATGGACCAACTACGAGCTCAAACCATTCCGAGGGTAGAGTTTACCAGATGGCCTGAAGTTTATGCGTGAAAAGCTGTAGTCCGACTAGTGTTCACTCAGGCATGCTTACACTAGTCCCATAAACTGTTCGCAAAAAACTGCAACGCGAATAAATACGGACAGCTACAATCAACTAGGTCTGAGCGCTAGTGATATCATCGCAGCTGGTGACGAAATTTTCGCGAGCCAAACACCAAAAAACGATTATCAGTAACCAGTGGAAATTATCAGTTTTCGTTACAACTGGCACCATTTTTCATAGTCAGTGACAAGACAGATGAATTAATCAAGCAAGACCATCGCGAACTGTGACACGTCAGTGGAGTGGATAATTGCTAATTGGGTTATGCCCAACTCTGCCGGATAAGAGTAAGCCTAACAGTCACTGCGGTCATTGTCTGTCAATGATTGATCGGCGTATTTTTGAAGCTCGCAGTTCACCTATGTCATTCATTCCATCAGACAACAAGAACAACCTTAATTGGATAAAACAAGATTTTCTTACCCTGCTGATTCAAATACCTTCGTTTGGAAATTTCACGAGTGAATTAAAGTTTACAAACTAGTTCGTCTATTGGGCATGCAACAAGGAAGCGCGGTGCTGTATGTTAACCAAACTAGCCCCGTTACTGAGAGGTAAATTTTTCAAATTTTATTTTCCATTTGTGGATAATATAATGTCAATAACAGCGTTGTTGGTAGATGTAATGCGCCAACGTTTCGACTACCGTGGGTAGTCTTTCTCAATGCATGGTTTACAATCAAATGACTGTGGGAACGTTCACATGCCAACTGATGTTTAGCTGTCTGTGTGTATTTGTGTATGTGTTTACTTCGAACTGTGGGTCGGGTGAGAGAATAATTGGCCTTCACGTCATGCGTCGCCGAGGTGTTGGGGTCAAATAGCGCGGTGACCTTTGGAATGTTTGTTTCTCAATGATGTTAGGGCTGTCCATATCTCCGGAATCTCTGCTCCGTCGTTCCGACTGACGCATGTGGGGTGGGCGCTTATCGCCAGAGCCTCGGCAAATTTATGTTCTGAATCCACGTTGGAGTACTTTTGTTTTCATAATCAATGTTGTGTCCCTCTGCTATGGCATGCAGAGCGATGGCTGAATCGCGATCAAGTTTCGATAAGGTCACCTTAACCGAAGGTCTGCGCTTTTCTTTCCTTCTGTGTTCTGTCATCCGTGTCATCAGTTGTCTGCTGGTTTGCCCAATGTATT